>CM053591.1:164876994-164895824 GCA_028646515.1 Pseudochirops corinnae
ATTTAAACTATAGTCTTTCTATATCTTTCTCTGAGTTTAGGTATCTCCTTCCATCCTGAGGCTTGTAGAGTTGTCTTTAGCTGTGCATTGTTGAAGATAGTCCAGTTTATCAAGGTTGGTCATCATATGTACGATGTGTCGATTGTATACAGATTTTGCCTGGTTCTGCTCTTCTCACTTAGCATCAGTCCGTATTGTGTTATTCCTTTAAACACATCACTCTGCAATGGGCTTTGCCAGACTACCAAAAGGGTTCATGAAACAAACAAACAAAAAAAAAGTTAAGAACCTCTAATATATTACCCACGATACCACAATCTATGCAGTTTCTCAAACTAAAAAAAAAGAAAAACCACATGATGCCCACTCAGATCACTCTCTCTCTCTCTTTTCTTCCTTCTATCTAATCCATTACCAAGTATGTCTTCTTTTAAAATGTCCCTCAGATTCACCTCTACCTTCTTCCTACTGCTCTACCCAGGATCACCTGACCCTGATTTCTCATACCTATATTATTGTGAAAGACTGTGAAAGACTCTTAGAAGATCTCTGTACTCAATCCATCTACATACCACTACCAGAAGAACATTACTAGGATACATAAAGCTTTTATCAGAAATCTCCCCTCATGATAAACTTCAAATGGCTTCCTGTTACCAATCACAACAACAAAAACAAAAAAACAAAAAAACACCTTTTCCTGGCATTCATACCTGCCATAATCTGGCTCTAGTCAATGGATTTCACATTGTTTCTCTCTGCTCCCTCACAAGATGACAGCCCCACTACAGACCAGCAGTTGTACTCTTTGGATTCTTATCCCCACTTTGTATTCTTTGTGCCTGATGCTGCCCCATTTGGAATGGCCTTTCTTTTACCTTTCTCTTCCTGAAATCTCACTTCAAGATCCAACTAATGCTCTCCTCCACAAAACTTCTCTAAGCTACTCCAATGCACAGATCTCTCCCTTCTCCCAGATCCTATAACACTTAGAACCAGCCCCCCACAAGTGGTAATTGGGCAATGCTTGTTTTCTACTTGTTTTGTATGTTATGTGCTCTTTCTGTTTACTGAGCAAGATTATAAGTTACCTGATGGTAGGAACCAGGTCATATTCTTCTTTAATATTCACCAAAGCAGTGGTGAGCATAGAATTATTAAATTTTAGAATTATAAAGGAGTTTATATAGCAGCTAATATTATAGCTAGCATTTATGCAGCATTTGATATATTCAAAATTCTTAACATGTAATTTCATTGGATTCTCACAAATAACCTGTGAGGCAGGTGCTATAATTATAATAGATGGAAAAACTAAGGCTGAAAGACATTAAGTGACTTGAGCAAGATTTCACAGCTAGTAAGTGTCACAGGTACAGTGAGTCCTTAGTTCTTCAAATCTATCTGCTATGGCATTGAGATGTTAGCTACCTTGAGACAGAGAGAGAGAAAGAGGGAGGGGAGAGAGGGACAGGGAGGAGGAGGGAACGAGGGGGAGAGAAGGAGAGGAGAAGGGAGGATACATGATATAAAATGACATGGCAAAATATAAAATATAATATAATTCTCGTGAATGAGTAGAAGTGAAATGGCTTGTCCCTAAAGCTTGTTTTCAAAGTAAAGTCAAGACAGGAAGTCAGGTTTCCCTACTCCCAGTTCAATGCTTTTACACCCTTAATGTCATTTATTCACCAGGCATTTATTTTGGAATATGACCATTCATGAACAATAATGATGGTACAATTTTAATTATTTTGAGGTAATTAGTCTGTGTATTGCCCATGCCACCATCTCTCCCCACTGTTTCTCTTACACTCTTACTAATTCTTGACCTAATTCACCGTTCTTTAATATTTTGGCATTATTCTGAAGGACAGCTAGATGGCACAGTGGGTAGGGTGCCTGACCTAGAGTCTTGAAGATCTCAATTCAAACTCATCCTCAGACACTTAATGGTATGAGCCTGGGTAAGTCTCTTAACCCTGTTTGCCTTAGTTTTCTCAACTCTAAAATGATCCAGGGAAGGAGAAAGAAAAACCACTTCATAACCTTTGCCAAGAAAACCCCAAATGGTGTCACAAAGAGGTGGATGTGACTGAATAACAACAACAATCATTCTGCACATGTTAGGGGTTGAATAAATGTTAGCTGAAAGATGACTCCAGTGGTTATGTTGGGTTTTGGTTTGGTTTTGTTTTGTTTTTTGGAATCAGGTTTGTTAGCAATGGACATTTCCTCTAGTATTCTGATCTCACTTCATCTGCGCCTCTTCTTCTTATCCCATGACACTCTTATCTGTGTCCTCCCCCAAACCCACCACAAGGAATCACCTTGATGTTTCAGATACCTTTGACCATTACAGAGATTCCAGTGGAGCACATAGGCAGTCGATCAGGTGTCACTCACTCTCGCCACGTCATCAGCCCACTTTCCTTTTCTAATGGGCTATAGACAGAACTGCCAACATAGAGCCCGAGTCTTCTAACACCCAACCAAAGAGAATTTCCTTTATACCACAGATTTTCCTGATTAAGATTTCTAGGTGAAGCAGTTCAAGCAATTCAGTGGGCAAAGAAGGGGAGGTCGATATATTCAAATATCACATGAAATGCAAAATATAAGACCATGAGTGGACAAGTCATTATTTGACCTTTGGACCAAATTTTTGCTTACCCATAGAATGAAGGAGCTGGAGTTAATGATCTCTTAGTTTCCTTCTGGATTCCAATCCCATACTTCTAAACAAAGGCAAATTGAGATCTATTAAGTACATTTCTACATTCATTGGTTCATATGGGTCCCTCTACAGTAGAAGACATGAACACTAGATGAACTGAGTATTACTTTTAAAGACCTCAGAGAAAAATATAAAGTGATTTTATTTTTTTTTTTGGCTCCAGACTATGATTTCATCTATTTTGGGACATCCAGGTATGGAAACTCCCTCCATTGATACAGATTAAAAGTCATCTGTAATGTAAAGTATTGGAAAGTTTGGGAGGTGGAGCCAAGATGGCAGAGTAGAAGCAGGAAATTCCATGACCTCCCCCCATAACCACCTCAAATACCTATAAAATATGACTCTAAACAAATTTTGGAGCTACAGAACCCACAAAGTGACAGAGAGAAACAAATCTCCCACTGAAGGCAGCCTGGCAGGACAACAGAAAGATGCTATTGCACCAAGCTGGGAGCCAAGCCCAGCCCTACATAAGCTGTGCAGTTTTGGTCTCAGGGTGGCCCAGAATGGCCAGAGTAGTCTTCAGGAGAGTGAATCACAAGTAGCAGTGGCATTTTCCAGACTTACCAACCCAGAAACACCAAAAAGAAAGTAAGAGGTCAGTCAGAACTCTGTTGGAAAGGAGGGGCATGATGCAGCCTCTGCACCTGACGTGAGAGTGTGGCATAGGCACAGGTGCTGCCACTTGGCTGCCTCAGGAGCTCCTAGCCTACAGATTATAGGGGGACCAAGTCACCATTCAGAGGGTAATCATTCTTGCTTTGACCTGCTTAGATATGGGACACTTTCTTGGGCGGTGGCCCAGGGGTGAGAAACACCAGTTTGCCAGTGTGGTGTCTGTAGAGAGGGTGCCCTGCTCAGACCTCAGACAACATTTGTGAAAACCTCAGTGATTTCAGATAAAGCTCTCCTCTCTGGAAGCAGAGTTCTACCATGGAAAAGAGCTCAAAAATCAAGTAATTGGCTGGCAATGTGAGCAAGCAGAGGAAGCACAAACAGACCATAGAATCCTTTTGGGGGGACAAAAAGGATCAAAGCACAAAATGGGGGGAAAAGAGCAAAGTCAGAACTCCTGCATCAAAAATTTCCAAGTAAAATATGAACTGGCTACAATCCATGGAGGAGCTCAAGAAGGATTTTGAAAATCAAGTAAGAGAAATAGAGGAAAAAATGGGAAGAGAAATGAGAATGATACAAGAAAATCATAAAAAGAGAGACAACAACCTGATTGAAGAAAGTAACACCTTAAAAAAATAGACTAACTCAAATGGCAAGAGGCCCAAAGAGCCAAAGAGGAGAAGAATGCCCTAAAAAGCCAAATTGCCCAGATGAAAAAGGAATTTCAAAAACTCACTGAAGAGAATAATGCCTTCAAAATTAGATTGGAGCAAATGGAAGCAAATGACTTTATGAGAAATCAAGATACTAATAAACAGATCCAAACAAATGAAAAAATAGAAGGCAATGTGAAATATCTCATTGGAAAAACCACTGACCTGGAAAATAGATACAGGAGAGATAATTTTAAAAATTATTGGGCTACCTGAAAGCCATGATAAGAAAAAAGAACCTAGAAATCATCCAAGAAATTCTCAAGGAAAATTGCCCTAATATTCCAGAACTAGAGGGCAAAATAGAACTTGAAAGAATTCACCAATTACCTCTTGAAAAATATCCCAAAAAGAAAACTCCTAGGAATATTATAGCCAAATTCCAGAGTTCCCAGGTCAAGGAGAAAATATTACAAGCAGCCAGGAAGAAACAATTTGAGTATTGTGGAAACACAATCAGGATAACACAAGATTTAGTGGCTTCTACATTAAGGGATTGAAATGCTTGGAATATGATATTCCAGCAGTCAAAGGAGCCGGGATTAAAACCAAGAATCACCTACCCAGAAAAACTGAGTATAATGCTTCAGGGGAAGACATGTTCATTCAGTGAAATAAAGGACTTTCAAGCATTCTTGATGAACAAATCAGAGTTGAAGAGAAATTTTGACTTTTAAATACAAGAAGCAAAAGAAGCATGAGAAGGTAAATAGGAAAAAAGAAATCATAAGGAACTTATTAAAATTGAACTGTTTACATTCCTACGTGGTAAAATGATCATTGTTGGGGCAGCTAGGTGATGCAGTGAATAGAGCACTGGCTCTGGAGTCAGGGGGACCTGAGTCCAAATCTGGCCTCAGACACTTGACACACTTACTAGCCATGTGACTTTGGGTAAGTCACTTAACCCCAATTGCCCTTCAAAAAGCAAAAAAAACAAAAGATAATTGTAACTCAACGAGACTTTTCTCAGTATCAGGATAGATGAAAGGGATATATGTGTGTGTGTGTGTGTGTGTGTGTATACACATATATATATATACACATATATATGTATGCATACATATATATGTTTATATAGGAGGGTATATGTGCATATAAATACATATGTGATTGGGTGCATCTATGTGTACATTTATACATAGACAGAGGGCACAGGATTAATTGAATAGGAAGGGATGATATCTAAAAAATAAAATTAAATTAAGAGGTGAGAGAAGAATATAATGAGACCAGATGGGGAAGAGAGAATAGGGTAAATTACCTCATATAAAAGAGGCAAGAGAAAACTGTCACAATGGCAAGGAAGAACAGGAAGGCAAAAGGAAATGGGCCAACTTTACTTTCATTGAATTTGGCGTTAGAAGGGAATAACATACAAACTAAATTGGGTATCTTACCCTACAGGCAAGTAGGAGGGAAGGAGATAAGAGTGGGGATGATAGAAGTGGGGAGGGTAGTTAGAAGCAAATACTTTTGAAAAGAGACAGGGTCAAAGTAGAAAATAGAATAAGTGGGGGGGGGGAGAATAAGATGGAGGGAAATATAGTCATTCTTTCATAATATATCTACTATGGAAATGCTTTGTGTAACTTCACATATGTACCTATATTAAATCACTTTTCCTCCCAGTAGAGGTGGGTAATGAGGGAAGAAGGGAAAGAATCTGGAAATCAAAGTTTTAAAACAAAATGTTAAAAAATATTATTATTTACATACAAGTGGGAAATAAGATATATAGGCACTGGGATAGAGAAATTCATCTTGCCCTACTAGAAAGTCAGAGGGGAATGGGGGATGTATAAGAGAGCAGATTGGAGGAAGGTGTATTCAGCAGGATTGCTATATTGGGGTGGGGGTAGGGGAAAGACAGGGAGAAGATTTGTAACTCAAAATCTTGTGGAAATGAATATTGAAAATTCAAAATAAACATTTTTTTTAAAAAGAAAGTATGCCTAAGAGAGTTCAAATTATTATAAATATTTTAAAAATCAAACAAATTTATAGAGGAAATATTACACAAAGATCTGTTTGGATGCAAATAAAAACCATGCAATGCTATCCACCTTGCAAAAATGCAATCTAATTCTCTATCTTCGTGAATCCTACCACAAGTACAAGTATTTCTTATCTGACATCATTAAGCACATTATTTTTTGCTCACTACTACTAATCAAATATGTATACTGACTTGAACTCTTTAAAGTAGTGTTTTATATATATATATATGTACATATATATAATATATACAATATATTATAATACATTATATTATATTATATAAATATATTATATATGTGTGTATGTATATATATATATATATATATATATATATATGTGTGTGTGTGTGTGTGTGTGTGTATGTGTGTATATACATACATGCCATCATCCCTAGTAGTATATAGGCTTTGTGATGGCAAAACCATACACTATTAGATTTATATTCCTAGGACATAGTGCATATTTAATAAATCCTTATTGATGATTGAATCTGGATTAGTAATAAAACATCTTAGATGAATTTTGATTGTTAGTTGTGCCTTTAAGATTTTAAAGGATTCGGATTTCTTGAATACAAACCCTAGTTCTGCTTATGTAATGTCTCTGTGACCTTAAACAAGCTACTTAACCTAACACTTCCCTTATCTATAAAATAAGTAGATTAGACACTTTTCAGGACAACTCCAGTTCCAGATATAGAGAGAGGAGATGCATAGTTTCAGAACCATAGCCTGGTTCTAGAATTTTGATAAAATGTAAATAATCCTTTAATCAGGTTCCCATCAGTTCAATTCAATGTGGTTCAACAAATTACCTGATACATATTTAGTAAGAACCCTCCATGTGCCAGTAGCTGTGCTTAGTTCTGGGGTTTTATAAGTCGAGCTGTTCCTGCCCTCAAGGAGTTTGCATTCCAATAAGTACATACAAAACACCTGGGAGATGAAGGCAGGGGAATGGAAATCACAGATATGGTGAGTGAATTGCCTTAGGACAATAGATCCCAACAATCATGGTAGTAATGATGTGATTATTCTTTATACGACTATTTTTTTTTTTTGCCTTTTGGAGGGGTGGAGGGCAGGGCAGTTGGGGTTAAGTGACTTGCCCAAGGTCACATGGCTAGTAAGTGTTAAGTGTCTGAGGCCATGTTTGAACTGAGGTCCTCCTGACTCCAGGACCAATGCTCTATTCACTGAACCACATTGCCACCCCTGTTGTGATTATTCTTGCCAGAGCAAAAGATGAATAGGGTCATTAGAGTTAAGCATAAATCTGACAGGGAAATGCCCATGCTGAATAGGTCATGGTGCTCCAATGCATGCTGGCTAGCTGAAGTGGCTTAGATGGGGTTTCACTCACCCATTCTTTTTCTTTTAAAGGAGAATGAATGAAGGGTAAAAAAATAAGGACTAGGAGCTAAGGATAATGTACCAAGTTGGTGCCCAAAATATCATGCTTTAGGAGGTTAAAAGTCAGATGCTTGCAGTGAACTCATTGAAGAAGTTGCCTTGAATTGGATTGTGGTCTTGAAAGGTGGATAGAATTCCAGGGTTTTCATTGTATCCAAATAGATCTTTGTATAACAGTTGTTTCTGTTTTGCTCAATTTTTATATTTAGAATAGTTTGAACTCTCTAAGGCAAATTTTCTAAGACTATAAATTAAAGATGATTTTCAATCTGTACCAGTGAAAGGAATTTCCATACCAGGAGGTACCTATATAGATGAAATCATAAATTGAAACCAAGACACTTTTTTAAAGGCACTTTAAATGATTCCCTACTTTACTTAAGAACAATACTCAGCTTCATATATCATTTCAGTGTCCCATTCACCCACCATAGAGAGACCAATCTAATGCAACTAATTCAGGAAAGCACTTAATAGAGACCATTCTGCTTTTACTTAGGATCATAGGATTGGGAGCTAGAAAATAAGTCAGAGATTATCAAGCCCAAATCCCAAGATATCCCATAGTTAAGGAAAATGAGGTTCAAGGGGGTTAAATAACTTTCCTACCCATAGTCATATAGATCACAAATCAAGATTTGAATCCAGGTTCTTGGACTACAAATTCCATGCTATTTCCACTAAGTCTCTTAAATTGTGATTCTGTTTCCTTATCTCTATTCAATTAAAAATATGCCAGATGGATTTTTCTGTAAATGGTTTTTTCAATTAAACCACTACAATTTATTGGGCACATATTAAATAATGTTCTCTCTAAATGACTCCAAATTCAAAATTTCCTCTTAGGTATTTGATAAATGATTTGCATCTTTTACACATCTCTAATGAGTATAATATGTTTCTCACAAATCTTGCTGGGGATCACAATTAGGAATACTGCTATTTGAGATTGAATCTGAAATAAAACCATCTGATAAAGGGGCCACAAAATGTTTTGTTTTGTTTTTTTAATTCATCTCAATATATTCATTTTTTTTCCTCCCTCTATCTTTCTTCTTGGAAGCATATACATAGAGAAGGCTTTCTGAGTTCCTCAAAGGGAAGAACTTAAGCTTCTTTACAAGCAATGGAATTTGTTCTTGTGGTATACAGCGACATTATTGTAAGGGGATCAGCTTCACGATGAGAAGAGGTTTGCTTAGGTGCTCCCGGGAGGTGTAATAACTTACCAACACAAGGTGGTGCTCTATTCTTATGAAACAGTAAAATGTCTTTGATTTGAATGTTGAAAGTAGGGGTCAGATAACATCTTTAAAGCTTGACCACCTTTTTTTTTCCCAAGGCTTTAAAAAAAGAACAAAATAAATTAAAGGAAAAATCAGCTGGGGGGGGGGGGGGCGGAATCACCTGAACGATTAAAGAAGACTCTTAGAAAACAGTTCCTTATCTTCTAAATTATTCCCAATAACTCTCTGTCTTCATTGACATTTAGAGAAAGAGGGACCTTAATGATCATCAAATCCAAATCCCTTTCTTTACAGATGAAGGAACTATGGCCCAGAGACATTTAAAAAAAATGGGTTCATATTCAAGTGGTTAGTAACATCATGATAATTAAAACACATGGATAATAAATAATGTCTCTATGATTCAAACCTAGATCTTCTGACCCCAAATCAAATATTTTATATTATGGCATATTGACTATATTAATTGTATTTAGACTTATGGCAGTCAGCTGCATATCTTTTATTGACTACTTTTCCACATTTTTTTCCATTTAGGATGAAGTGTTGTTTTTTTTTATTATTTTCGTTTTTCTTTTTTCCCTCCGTTCATTGCTTTGCGTTAGTTTCGTTGCCCTTGTTTCTGTGATTGAAGTACAAATTTTTCCGGGTGAAAGAATTTAAATAACTTTTTATACATATACACAGATATATACATGTCTACACAGAACATCCAGGAAGGTACTAGTCTAATACCTTATCATGACTGGCCAGGGGCTCTCACACTTTGCCAACGTATATGAGCTGGCTCATTCTGCTATGCTAGAAAGGCTTTGAGTACTGACCCAGTGAGAATCTATACATCTGTAAACTAAGGACTAGACTAGCTAAGTTTGTAGACACTCTTCACTGAAAAAAACTGAATAATTGGCCCCAAGCAACCAGGAATTTTTCACCAGACCATGTCAGAGAAATCAGTTCATTGAGGCAAGGAGAGACTTGGGATCTTCATTCCCACATCAATGAAATCAATCACAGATTATTGAAG
This sequence comes from Pseudochirops corinnae, assembly GCA_028646515.1. Taxonomy (NCBI): domain Eukaryota; kingdom Metazoa; phylum Chordata; class Mammalia; order Diprotodontia; family Pseudocheiridae; genus Pseudochirops; species Pseudochirops corinnae. The sequence continues at coordinate 164,886,753 of CM053591.1, forward strand.
TATTAAGTATTTACCTTCTACCTAGGATTTTTGTGAGGATATAGCCAAAAACTCATAAGTCCTACAAGATGACAAATGTGTGTGTGTGTGTATGTGTGTGTGTGTGTGTGTGTGTATGTGTGTATATGAGAGAGAGAAAAAGAAAGAGAGAGAGAGAAGTAAGTCTCTTTCCTTCTTACCTTTTCAGTGACCCACCAACTCTCTAGGAAAACTAACTGCTCTGTATAAACTCAGGCCCGTTGCAAGAAACTCCCTAACTCAAGCCTAAATGGGTTCACTATATCTAGGTATAAAGGTTGATACTATAAGCAATCTGGGAGAGCAAGGAATAATTTACCCAGTGATTCTCAATCTTCCTAATGCCGTGACCCTTTATTATAGTTCCTCATGTTATGGTGACCCCCAATCGTAAAATTATTTTCGTTTCTGCTTCATAATTGTAATTTTGCTACTGTTATGAATCATAATGTAAATATCTGATACGCAGGATATATTTTCATTGTTACAAACTGAACATAACCCACAGGTTGAGAACCGCTGATTACCTGTCAGATTTATGGAGAAAGAAAGAATTTAAGACCAAACAAGAGATAGAGAGCATTATAAAATGCAAAATGGATTATTTTGATTATATTAAATTGAAAAGTTTTTGTACGAACAAAGCCAACGTAACCAAGATGGGGGAGGCGGAGAGTAGAAAATTGGGAAAGAATTTTTACAGCCAGCGTCTCTGATAAAGGCCTCATTTCTAAAATATACAGAAAACTGAGTCAAATATATAAGAATACAAGTCATTCCCCAAATGAAGTAGTTTTCAGAGAATGAAATGAAATGAAATTAAATTAAAATTATTTATACGCATATGAAAAAATGCTCTAAATCACTATTGATTAGAGACATGCCAATGAAAACATCTGAGGTAGCACATCTCACTGGTGAGATTGGCTAACATGATAAAAGAGGAAACTGACAAATGCTGGAGAAGATGTAGGAAAATTGAAACACTAATGCACTGTTGGTGGAGTTGTGAATTGATCCAACTACTCTGGAGAACTATGCCCAAAGTGCTATAAAAATGTGCACACCCTTTGACCCAGCAATACTACTTCTAGGGCTGTATGCCAAAGAGATCATACAAGTGGGAGGAGGACCCATATGGACAGAAATATTTATAGCAACTTTTTGTGGTGGCAAAGAATTGGAAATCATGGAAATCATCAATTGGGGAATGGCTAAAGAAGTTATGGTATATGAATGTAATGGAATACTATTGTGCTATAAGAAATGAGGAGCAGACAGATTTCATGATAACCTGGAGAGACTCATATAAACATGCTGAGCAAGAGGAGCAGAACCAGCAGAACATTGTACATCGTATCTGTGATGACTGACTTTGCTAAATGACTTATCTCAGCAATGCAAGCATATAAGACAAGTCCAAAGGACTGATAGAAAAGGCCATCCACATCCAGAGAAAGAATTACAGAGTCTGAATGCAGATTGAAGCAAACTACTTACTCTCTCTTTTATATTTTGTTTTGTTCCTTCTTTCTCATTGTTCATTCCATTGGTTACAATCCTTTACAACTTGGCTAAGGTTTAATGTGAAGGTATTTGTATAATCTATATCAGATCACATGCCACCATGAGAGGGGATTTTGGGGGAGGGAAGGGAGAGAATATTTGGAACTCAATGGATTGTGGAACTGAATGTTATAAGCTAAAAGTAAATTAATTAATTAATTTTTTTTTTAAAAAAAGCTCTACTTGACTCTTTCCTAAGATCCAAGTTATGACCTTCCACAGAAGCAGCTCCTACCATGAACTTCACAAAATGTTTTGCTCCTCATGATCATCTCTCATGTGGATGGCCTAAACCATTGGGTATGTAACTTTTCCCTGTAACCTTCTCCCAGTACCTAAATGTTGCTTTTTACCAAAGGGCTGTTAAGAAACTACAAGTCATCACGCATTGAATAAATGAATCTGTGAAGAGGAACTTCAATGAATCCTGATGATGTCAGTAATCACTTAATTCCAAATATACAGGTCTTGCTAATGAAATCACAGGATTGAATTTAATTCAGTTCAATAAGTATTTGGTGATCCAGCCCCTGTTTAAGGTACTGGAAAAACAAAACAAAATTGAAACAGCCCCTGTTCTCAAGGAGGCTAATTATGTTTTAATCTGGTTCAGGCTGCACAGTGTTCTACTGCAGGAAGTAGCATATGCACAGATAAGTAAACATAAAATATCTATAAAGTAAACATTAAGTAATCGGGGAAGGGAGAAAGGGTAGCACTTAGCACAAGGGAATCAGGAAAGGTATCGAATAGGAGGTACCACTTAAATTTAGACTTGGAGAAATCTCAAAAAATGAAAAGGATGAGGGAGGGCATGTCAGGTATGGTGAGCTGACTGTGCAAAGGCACATAGGTGGTAAATGTAAAGTCCTGTATAGACAATACAAGTAGGTAAATTGGCTGCAACATGGCATATATTGTTCAAAGATTAACTCAAGGTAATCTAGTCCTTCAAGCTCAAAAACAAGAAAACACTCTTAGAACATATTCTACCCACTAGAAGAATTTTTAACATCACAATATGACTCAATAAGCCTTTACTCAGGGAGCTATAGTTCTCTTGAACTTCTACTTTTGTCACAGCAGGATTACTGGTCAGAAAAAATGAGTTGTCTTTCATGGCAGTGGGGACTCCTTCAAGCCTGGGAAATGCACACTCCTTTTAAGCCTTTTATGCTCCCAAATGACCAGGAAACTACATGAGCAGTTTGAGCCCACTCCTATGGGCCAAGCAGGTCTTGAAGATGAATTCCCTGTGCCTTTTAGTAGAAGAGAAACTAGCCCAGCCTGCATGAAATGAGTGTAATCTCTATTCCAAGGCCTATTGGTATAGAGCTCTCTTCTTATTGGTGGAAATGAATGCCCTGCCCTGAATAAGAGCCATGGCCCAGTTACCGCCAAGAAACCTAGAGCTTCAATTCCCAGCCAGTTCTTTTTGAGACTTTCTAAGTGAGAATCCTCTATGAGTCCCTCTTCAGGCTCTTCAGGCCAGACATGCCTAGGTACTCTTGAAGAGACAGATCCCCTTCAGAACTCTTTAGGGTTAGTTCCCCCTTTTGGGACATACCAAGTTTAAGGAGTTTTTTTGAGCCTTGATTGAGAAGGAAGAGGGCAGTCCATCATGCTGTTGAAGGAAAAGACTCTGGGAAAACATAAGAAGAGTGGGCAGTCTCTGTCATGCCCTTATTCTCAGCTTGCTGATTACCAGACTGAAGGTCTATAGACCCCTTGTGCTGACCTCATTGTTGTATGTCTGTGAAACCTGGATAGTATATCAAGAAGTACCAGGAAACTGAACTGCTTTCATTTGAATTGTCTTATGAAAATTCTGAAGATCATCTGGAAGACTAAGATACCAGACACTGAGGTCCTTTCTTAAACTAAATTTCCAAGCATTCAAACTCTGCTTCAGAGAGTACAACTATAATGGGCTGGCCGTATTGTTTGCATGCAAAACATATCCTTGCCAAAAAGACTATTTTATAGAGAACTCACACAGGGCAAATGCTCAGATGGTGGTCAGAAGAAACAATACAAGGACACTCTAAAGGTCTCTCTTAAGAACTTTAGAACTGATTGTATAACATGAGAGACACTAGCACAGAACCACCCAGCATTCAGTGCCCTCATGTAATGGTAATGGAATTTAAAAATTCCCCTGTATTGGCTTGGTTTTCGGGTTGAGTGCTGACACCCAGAGCTTGTGAATCCCACTTGTGGGATGGACTTGTTGACTTGAAGAGAGAGGGTTCAACTGGGAGAAGCTGCTGTAGTGGATTTAGAAACAGGCCCAACCAGAGGAGGCCAGAAGAACATTTGGGGAGCAGTATTGTGGAGGCAGAAAGAGAGAAGAGAATTACCGCGGCCAGAGTTGCTGAGAGAGAGACTGCTGAGGGCCAGTTGGAGCTGCCCAGGACTTTTGCCACCCAGCCCTGCCAAGGACTGAGGAGGCATGGCTTTGATGCCAGTATTTTGTCTGTCTGTTTTGATGTTGTTTTGCCAGATTCGCCTGCTGGCAAAGGACAGTGTTGTTGTTGCAGAGGTCCTGGAACCTGGCTGTTGGTTCAGAAGCCCTGAAGAAGGACTTCCTTGTTGTATGTGTACAGAAATCCTGGAAGAAGGTCTTGCTGATGTTTTCAGGGGTTCTGGGACTGTTCTGCAGGCAGGAGTGACTTGATGAGGACACTGGCAATGTATATCATGGCTTTGTTAAGCTTTGTCTCCCCAGAAACAGAGATTGCTGAAAACTTGTCTTGCGTCAAGATGAAGAAAAGACCTGTCCTTGGATATTGAATGTTGTGATGATAACCTTGGTATGGCTTGGGGTAGATGGCCTTTGTGCTCTTCACTGCCCCCTTGAGAAGGTGCTTGGTGGTAATGGATGGTATTGTAATTCAGTTGTGATCCAGGGGTGGGAAACTTTTGAATTTTTGTGCTCTGTGACTGATCAAATGAATGTACTTTGTTTATGACTGGAAATTAATCTCTGTTTGAGAAGAGAGACTTTGTGACTGATTAAATGAATGTACTAGCCAGGGGTGGGATACTTTGACCCTGTACTTTGATTTTCTCTGTTCTGTGAATGTTTTGCCTTAATTTGTCACTGAATAAAATGGAGAGTTACAATGCTGGTATTCCAAACCTTGGAAGTTGTCTTTGCTTGGCATTATAACTCATCAGAGAAGGCACTACGCTCTGTGAGCAAAGAAGAATTGAAGTAGCTCAAAAGAAACATGAGGCATGCAAATTTAGAGAATCCACCTCAAATGTTCACATGGACTATTTGAACCCAACCTGTTGTAGAGCATTCCAAGTTTATATTGGTCTGATCACCCACAGTTGGACACACTGTAAGTTGACTCTAACACAGTGGTGTCATTTTGATCCTCTTCAAAAATGAAGGTCAACAACCAGTTCTCAGGTTGCTACCGTAGAAGCTTTGGGGAGTTTCCTCTTGGATGAGATTTGGAACACTCAGTCTTGGTTGAGCTGAATTCTCTCACTGGCAATGGGAGAATTCCTTGACTCTCATTGTCTGAAATATATTCTCTTATGCATACTTTTTCTGATTTCTGTTTTTCTATTATTTAGATAAATGGCATTCTTAGCTAATTGCAACATGTATTCATTTTGAAACTGTTATTAGGTGGGGAAGGAGTCAAGTCTTGGATATAGAGCTTAGGGTCCTTCCCTCCTCTCCCCCCAAATGACAAAGCAATCAAAAGTTAACTAGAATCCAATCATGTCCCCTAGACTAATAATATTGAAGGGAGTGAATATACTTATGGCATAATACCCACTTGTCTCTGAGGAGATCAGAGTGGCCTCTGGTTCAAATTCCCTTCTTCCCTTCCTAGCCCTTAGAGAAGGGTGGGGAAGGATAAGAGGGTATTCTGAAGTCTCTTAAGCCACACAGTGACAGCTTCCTTGCCACATGTGGGCCTCACTAAACACGGACCACCACTATTTATCACCCTCACTCCTTATACAAATAGCATTTCTACCACAGTGCATGAAGAGGAGTAATATGAAACTGGTCTGGAAAAGACTAGTTTCTTTTTTTCTTCTTTTTTAGATGGGAGAAGGCAGGGTAATTGGGGTTAAGTGACTTGCCCAAGATAACACAGCTAGTAAATATTAAGTGTCTGAGGTCAGATTTGAACTCCAGTCCTCCTGACTCCAGGGCCAGTGTTCTATTCACTGTACCACCTAGGTGCCCCATGGTGGAACCTTCTTAAAAGGATCTTAAATGCTAAAGAGAAGAGTTCATATTTTATTCTAGAAGCAATGGGGAACCCCTGAAACTTCTTGATCAGGGGAGGGAACTAATTAGATCTGTGTGATGAATACCAACCTTTCATCAGTGTGAAGAATAGATCAGAGAAGGAAGAGAATGAAGGGAGGGAGACCAGCTGTACAGAGGAGAGATGACAAGAATCTAAACCAGAATCAAAGTTCATTGGACCTGAAAAAGGGCTTTGATGTTATATAATCCAGGAGTTGCAAATAGAAACAGGGGCTACTAAACCACACATAAGGATCCCTGCAGCTGTATATTGGCTGAGAAAACCAGATATTGTCATTATCTTGTTATGTTTTATTTATTTTGTTAAATATTTCCCAATTATATTTTAATGCGGCTCAGGCTGCACTTGGGAGTGTTGTTAGTCAAACTGTAACCCATGGGCTTTATATTTGACACCTCTGATTTAGACCAGGCCCATCTTTTTACAGAGAGAGAAACTGAGGCCCTTAATGAGGTCAGTGGCATTCCTAAAATCACAAAGAGGCAATGGCTAGATGAAATCCTGGTTCTCTTAACTGCCAGGGGTCTCCCAAGGCAAATGTGAGCTGTCTACTCTAAGCCACCCTATGTATATGCTTTTATCCTCAATATTTCTCAAGAACCCATTATATAAGTGGCCCAGTCCCTGAGAATTTACTTCAAAATCATCTTTATTCAATTTCTATTCCATTTGGAAGTTTAGGAGTGTAATTGCCTAGTTTAAAGCCCTGAGCCTTTTTAGCAGACAGAAGAATAAAAATCAAAGTGCTCCAATGCATCATGTTGAGAGAAACAACACATTTCTCCAATGTCTTTAAAAGCTCAGAGCCAAAATCATTCAGGAAGAGCTCCAAGCAACCACACATACCCCCTGGTCCAGCCCCTTGTTATACAATCAGTTCTCTAATGAGATTTTGCTGAAGTCATGACGATGTTGGAGGCTCAGTCCTCAGCAAGAACATATCGTCTGGTTACTATAGCATCTGCAGATATGGATTAATGAGAAACGGAAATGTGGATAAAATTAACTCTGAAATTAAATGAACCCCCTCTCAGGGAAGCTAATTATGACACTTGTACCCACTGTCTGTTTCATTTACTATTGAAAATGTTGGTTCTCAAATGGAAAATTATGCCTCTGATTCTAGAAAGAGAAACTAGGTCCTCTCTGGGTACAGCAAAGGGCAATCTTTTGAAGTCAGCTTGTCCCAGGTTTTTGTTGAAGGTTATTGTTGTTGTTCTTGTCAACTGGATGATAAAAGCCTTCACCTGAAAATACTTAGAATTTGACAAGGCCTCTATGACTCCACTCCCATGCTTCTAATGGCCATTATCCTACCATTTTCCACTGTGGGATAAGGAAACTATTTTCAAAGTCACAAATCAGAAACATTGGGGAAGATTTAGAAGAGAATGATTCTGCCATAAAACTGAAAGAAAATGGTATCCCACCAAGACTATGTTCATAATCAATATTGTTTTCTGGAAAATGAAAGGAAAAGGAAGAGGAGGAAGGAAAGGATTTCTAGCTTGTGAATTAGGATGGAATGGCCCTGCTCTTCAAAAGAGCCCGTGGAGAAGAAAATCTTCCCTAATGTCCAATTGGTTCCAAAACTAATGAAAAGCTATTATTTGTCCTCTCTTGAGACCTTGACTACTTAAACTAGTGAGACACAGAAGATAGGTGTTAGCTGGAATTCAGAAAGACCTAGAATCAACTTTTATCCCAGAGACTTCTTAGCTATATGGTGCTAGGGAAGTCATATACTTCACTGTACCTCAGCTTCCTCATCTGCAAATGAGAGGGTTGATCTTGATGACTTCTATGGTCTTTTACCCATTTAAGTCTAGTGTCCTATGATCCTTTATCAGCGAGGAGCAGTGATGTAGTGGGAAAAGCACAGGTTTCCCTTTCATGGAGTCTGAATCAGGAGCATTTTGCCTATCTGACAATAGTCATCTAATATCATTTTCCTGAATTTTTTTCTCTTCCAATGATAGTCTTCTGCCTCCTCTCTCTGCCCCCATCCAATCTATTCTCCATATTGCTACCATTTAGAACCTTTCTGAGGCAAAGCTTTGGTCATGAGGGTTCAATTTGTGAGTTTGAGTCTAGAGAATTTGAACTTAACAACTTAAGCTATAGGGAGTCACTAAAGATGTTTGAGCAGAGGAGTGATGACCACATCTATAAAAAAGAAAGGCTATTCTGAGAGTAATATAAAATAGAAAGGAGAGAGTAGAAGGAAGGAGGCCTGCAAAGAGCCAATTGGAACAGTTTAAGCAGCTGATAGTGTAATCCTGAGATCTTCTACTAGTGGTATCATCATAGGACCTAGAGAGAACATATTTGTCAGAGATATTGCAGAGATGGAGTTGACAAGGCTTTGTATCTGTTGGATTATGGTGATGATGATGATAATGGTGATGGTGGTGATGATGATAGTGACAGCAAAAATGAAATTAATTTATATTTCTATTGTTCCTGAAGGTTTACAGAATCATAGAATCTTTGAATTGGAAGGGATCACACAGGATATCTGATCTAAATGAAGCCTAAATAAGAGTATAGTCTGTATAATCCCCAGCAAGGATTTATACAGCTTTTGCTTAAAACCTCCAGTGAGTGGGAACCTATGTATTGGTGGTGGTAGTGGTTGTTGCTGCTGTTGTTGGGGCAGCAGTGGCCCCGTGCGTAGAACACTACTAGCATGGAATCAGGAAGTCCTTTTCATGAGTTCAAATCTAGTCTTAGACACCAGCGGTGTGATCCTGGGCAAGTCACTTACCCTGTTTGCTTCAGTTTCCTTATCTATAAAGCGATCTGGAGGGGGAAATGGCAAATTCTTCCAGTATCTCTGCCAAGAAACCACAGAGTGTTGGACAGTCCTGAAATGACTCAATACTGTACTTGCTGCCTAGTTTTCTTTTTTATCAAGCCTATCTTTATTTGCCTTTTTATTACTTCTACTCATTGTTGCTAGTCCTGGTCTCTTTTATGTAACAGTTTTCATAGGGGTAGGATTCATGTTAACCCCGAAATTAAAAGTCAGAAGGAGCAGGTTTGGTGGGGAAAGATAATGTGTGTGATAAAAAGATTTTAAATCACTTGGAGACAGCTCAAGGTGAATAGAGAAGGGTCTCTTTATTAGAATCTTGCAAGAAGCGGGCAGTCCAACCACTGAACAAAAAGTTGGGGGGGG
>CM053591.1:164896324-164912147 GCA_028646515.1 Pseudochirops corinnae
CCACCCCTTCCTGCTACATCAGCAAGCTCAAGGGGCGTGGAAGATCTTCAAATCCTAGTATCTTTACAACAGGATAACCATCCTTGGCTCTGTTTAAATTTGGGTAAAGTCACAGATATCCATCCATGCGGTATCGATACCACCTCACAGCTAGACTCAGGAACAGGTGGGAAAACATTCCTTTTCACAGGAATTTCATGGGTTTGACCAGAGGGGTCCCATTCTAGGTGAGGCTAGAACTGCCCCTTTGGCCTTTACCAGATATAGACTTCCACCAGCATTTCATAGGATCACACTCCTCTGAGTGGCTTGTGGGACATTTAATGCAGGCACTGACTTATGCAGGGGACTATACCCTATTCAAACTCCAAACAAAATTTAGTTCTGGTCCCAAATACCTTTTTCCTCAACCAGAAAGTCTCATTAATCACAGCTTAGAGCCAGTTTTAGCTGCAATAAGCAATGAAAATTTTTACCAGGCTTCACAAATGCAAGGAATTACATTTACTATCATTGTTTTCCCTCTCAGAATGACCTTGCCTAGTAGAGACAGTTTCTAGAAGCTCTGGCAGTTTTGCAACTTAAGAAGTAGTTAAGGTAGGGAGGGGCTGACGGTGTGCCCTTGCTTGCTCCATTCTGATACATGCAAGGAGGACTGTTCAGGATAACACTTTCATCAGTTTCTCCCTTCTTTTACCTACAATACCAATTAACAACCTTAAGTTTTGAGCCTTAAAACAATTGCTCAGATGACCTAGTTCACAATCTTACAACATTGCCAAGAAATTGTTTCTCTTATTTATTTATTTACCTTATGTCCCTAAGGTTGAAGGTCCTATATACTTTAGCTAATGAGAGACCACACTACATTCTACACAATAATAACTTCTGTTTGAAACATCTCAGTTCCACTGAGTTCCACTCAGAAAGGATTGAAGACATGGGTGTGGAGCTCAGAAGCAACCAATAATACAGATTTTGAAGGCACCTGTATAGAGGTGAGCGATGAAAAAATGAGATGGAGTTAAGCCTGTCCATCCAGGGTAGTGTTATTAATACAACAGTAGAATCATATGATTCCCAAATCTACAGAGACACACAGTTTTTTATTTTTTTCTTAGATTTGGAAGGTATTTAAGGACACTGTCCCCAGTGACCAAAAAATCACTCCTAGAATACAGCAAAAGAAGAAAGCAAATATAAAGACATTGAACTTTTTGACCCTTCAACTTTCCTCTCAGACTTTAACCTCACATATCCCCTAGAAACTTAGCTCTCATGGAGCAAAAAAAAAAAAATTCCCCATAGACAAAGGTTTTAAATCCTTTTTCTTATTTAGCCTTTCAGCAAAGTAATTTTGATAGCAGGAAAGAAAGAAATATTTATTAAGTACCTACTATGTGCCAGGCACCATGCTAAGCACTTACAAATATTATCCTATTTGACTCTCACACCAACCTTAGGAGATAGTTGTACATTTTATTGTTGAAGACCCTGAGACAAACAGATGTTATGTGACTTTCCCAAGGTCTCACAGTCTTAGCCCACATTCCTACTCAGGACTTCCTGATTTCTGACCTAACTTCCTGACAGTGAGCCTAACACTCACTCTCTGCTACACCACCTAGTTACCAAAGATTAGCTAGGCACAGTGCTCTCATGTAACATAATGGGGTCAACTTCTAAGCTGCTTGGCACATAGAGAAAATGTCTTATTTCCCCTAATCTTAAATTAACCTTGTGTCCTATAGCATATCCTATAGATTGTTCAGACATTGTAATGGCAAACAAAAACGGATTTTTTCTGTTTTTCTGGATTGAATTTTAGCTAATCAAGTACCTTTGAGCCTTGTCTTTGATTATACCAAGAGTCTTTGATTGGAAATAGTATACATTGTATTGCCTTTAATTGCCCTAATAGGGAGTTTGAAGATCTTCTCTGCCCTTGAAAGGCCTAAGAGAACTTGAAGATCTCCCCTGCCCCTTAATAGAACAAATGTAATCACATGGGAGCCCATGGCAGGAGGAGCTTGCAAAAAGGGTGGAACAGGAAGGAGTAGATAAAAGCATGAACAGAGCTGGGAGCAGACAGAACTGAGAGAGAGAATGTTTGTGATGTTGACTTTCTGTGTGTTGATCTGTCTTGATATCTCAGATGGAAGCCCCATTGGTTGTTCTGTGCTGATTTCTCAGACAGAAAGTGAATTGAGATGATATCACTGGAAATGTATGTAAATATTGTTGTAGCTCTGTTAAGCTTTGGTTTCCTAGAAACAGAAACTGCATAGAGATTGGAGTGGAGCAGTCTCCATGAGCTGAGATGTGGAACAGGAGCAGAAAGCTTCCCATGTGTGAATCCAGGCAAGAATTGGGAGCAGTCAGCCTGTGGAGGAGGAGCCAGGGGGTTAGGAAGCCAGCCTCAAGTCAAGATGAAAGAGGACTTTACTTTGGATACTATGTATTGACTGATGAGATTTGTAACTTACTGTGACATATGGGTGGATGGTCTTTGTATTTTCTGCTACCCCTTATAGATGACTGACATGTTTTGTTTAAGACTATGTAGCCACTTTAGTAATAAGTTGTTATGTTATGTTGTTGTTAATGTCATGCTTTAGCTTCTTGAATGTTATACTTAAATTTATTGCTGAATAAATAGAGAGCTCATTATACTATACGATTAGACCCTTAAAGTTATTCACAGCAGCAGTCCACAGAAGAGCTTCCATGATTGGATTTACAGATGTCTGGAAGAAATTTGATAACCTTCTGGATTTTATATTATCCATATATTCACTGAAAGGCATAATAGTGTAGTAGATAGAAAGCTGACCCTACAGTCAGGAAGACTTGAGTTCTTCTTCTGACACTCTGCATGACTTAACATTAAAGATGAGTTGTTGATCTATAATGGAGGATGGAGTTTCCACACAGGAAGGTCCCAACAGTTTTGAAGTCACTGATATGGGCCTGCTTTCTCCCCAAAAAATTTATCCTCTAGAGGATATAATAATTTTAAAAAATCTAAATGACAAGATAAGCATGCATTTGTATTGACATCTCATAGGCACCTCAAACTCAGAATATCCAAAATGGAGTGCCATCATCCACCTAATTTCCCTAATTCAGTTGCAGGCACTCACTCATGTTCACAGCTAAGATCCATACTCAACTCATCACTCTTCACCACTCCTCATATCCAACTGGTTGCCAAATCATTTCTACCACCACATTTCTCTCAAATTCACAGGATCATAGAGTTGGAAAAAGCTATTGCAGGTCTTTGAGTCAATCTCCTCTCCACACCACCAGCATCTCCTTAGCTCAGGCCTTTGTCACCCTAACCAATGTAATAAAATCCTAACTGATCTCCCTGTCTCAAGCTCTCCCTTCTCTAATCCATGCTCCCCATAGCTATCAAATTAACATTGATAAAGCACAAGTTGGACCCTGTCATTCCCTCGTTGAAAAAGCTTAGAGAACTCCCCATTTCCTCTAGGATGACATACAAGCTCCTCTGATCGACATTGAAAGTCACAATCTGGCTCCAACTTCTCTTTCTACTCTGATTTGCCATTTCTGCACTTCATACACTCTATATTGCCATCAAAATTGACTATTTACTGTCTCTTATATGCAAAATCCTGCTACTATGATCTGGTATCAGCTGTTACACATATGTGGGCATGCACACACACACACACACACATACACACACACACACACACACGTTTTTCTTGAAATTCCTAACTTGACTCAAGTGATCATTTCTGATGTTCCCACACCCTTCTCCAGCATTCTCATAGCTATTATAGCAAGGACATATATACACACAGAGACATACACATATATACATATATACTAATATATACATACATATATGTGTGTATAGTGTCTATATACACATATGTGTGTGTTTCTATGTATGTTAGCCTTGGACCAAGAAATGCACTTTGCCCAAGTCCAAACAAAGAGAGAGAGCCAGAAGTTTCTGAGATGTCTGAATGTCTGACCCAGAAACACATAATGGTCTCGTTTTTGAGATCAAAGACAAGTCAGGGAAACCTAAGTTAAGAAACCTCTCTCTCTCTCTCTCTTTCTCTCTCTCCCCCTCCATGTGTCTATCTGTCTGTCTATCTGTCTCTTTGTCTGTATGTCTCTGTCTTTCTGTCTTTCTCTGTTGTTCCCTACCAGTAGAATATATGCTACTTGAGAGCAGAGACTTTTTTTGTTATTTTGTTTGTTTCCTTGGTTTTTTTCCTAAACATACATTTATATTACTCCATAGTTGACTCCTAGCTTCTTTGCAGTTGAAGCAAAATTCCAGTTTGCTAGAAAATTTTGGGTAACAAAATAGAAGATTATATTACTATGTTATGGTATCTATGGTAAGACAAACATTGTATATCCATGGGGTTGGGTAGGTTGGGGGAAAAACAAACCTTTTTCTCAAGGCTTTCCTCAAACCTTGAATAAGTGAGTCTACTAGTTGTATCAGCTTAAAACTTCTCCAAAAAGCCTAGAAAGTTCATGTCCTTCTTAATATCTCCTTTCTGTGTAACAGCTCAATTCTATCTTCTTTCTCCTTTAACTGGCTACTCCAGGACTATTAGTTAATGGTTTACCTTTGTCCTCTTGGACTCCAATCTTCTGAATCCATATCTCTTTCCCTTTTCTTTCAAACAATTTCTTATATGGTTACCAAGTCCCATATGATGGGTTTGATTAACTCTAAGAGTTATACAAGCCTCGTTCACATTTGATTCTGGTCAATTAATTCAATCAAGAAGTGATATCTTTTTACTGTAACAAAGGTATTTGGAGCTTCAGTAATTCTAGTTTTAATTATTCTTACACATACATACAGCTATGTACTGCATTAGTGCAAATAATGAATCCTGTGAGGTTGCCATTATTATTTGAGTTCCCACTGCATATTTCTATATAGGTAGAACCAATTGACATACTTCACAAAATTATAACTTTGAATAGAGCAAATCCAAACACTTGCCAATCCTTCACAGGATTCATTAATCATATTAATAAAGACCTCCCTGTAGTTATTTACATATTGTATCTTCCATTAGAATGTGAATTCCTTGAGGGGATGCCAGCGTTTGTTTTTCTTTGTATCCCTTGCAGTGTTCTTGGAAAATAGTAAGTATTTAAGGAATGATTGTTGACTGATAGACACATAATAAAAGTAAAGTCTCTGTCTTCAAGGACTTCACAATCCAGTAGGAGAGATAAGATACCTACCCAAACAATTATAATATACACAGGGAGAGAAGCTAAGAGATCTCTAAGCTGACTTTAATATTTAAGAGAGCCAGGCATATTAAACAACTCTAATTTTGGTTTTTCTAAGTTTTAATTCTATTTTAGATCATTAGAAAGCTGGGTGGTGCTATGTAGACTCCCTACAGAAATGTCTTCAATGATATGATATCATACCCTTTAAAATTTTAGATGGGTTCATCAGAGAAAAATGCACTTGAAGAAATTTTCTTTCTATTAATTGAAAAAAATAAGCATTTATTAAGCACCTTCTAGGTGCCAAGGGCTTTGTTAGGCACAAAGACAAAATTGACACAGTTACTGCTCATAGGGAGCTTACACTCTACTAGAGAAGACAAGACAGATGTATAATTATGTACAAAATAACTTTGAGGTAATATGTTAATGAAAGATACAGCTAGATATCAGGAAAGAATTCATGAAGATGATGAAAATTGAACTCTACTTTGAAGTAAACTAGGATTTTAAGAGATAGCGGTGAAGAAAGGTACATTCCAGTTATGTGACTGTCTCTACAAAAGTTTAGAGATAGATGCAGGAGCTTAACAAAAATAGATAAATTTGGAAAGTGGAAGTTTGGAGGGGGAAATAATAAATTCTCTTTTGGATAAATTGAGTTTGATATGGGATTTCCAATTTAAAATGTCTAGTAGGTAGTTGGTGATGTGAGACTTTAGTTCATAATAGAGAGAGGGATGGAAATATAAATCTGGGAGTAATTCAGATAAAGACAATAATTGAGTCCCTGAGAGCTAGTGAAATAAATGTGTTAGTCTCAAGCATTTAACTAATACTTTTTTGTACGAGTTATAGGATATAAGCTAAACTTGGGGGCAGTACAAAGAAAAAACAAACAAAATGAATGCCTTCCCTCAAAGAGCTTTCATTCTAATGAGGTAAATCACATGTATATAAGTAGGTATATACATGATACATATGGAGTGGAAGGTAGGAGAGTAACCATAATGAAAAAGGAACAAGCTAAAGCATGAACAATGAAAGGTCTTCTACAACATTTGGTCCCTTAAGCTCAGTTTTGCAGAAAGCCAGAGATCCTAAGAGAAAGGAGAGAGAGCATTCATAGCATAGAGGCTAAGGCAGCTGGGTGACACAGCAAATCCAGAGCTGTAACTGAAGTCAGAAAGATTTGAGTTCAAATTCTGCCACCAACACTTGTTAGCAGTGTTACCTCTAAATAACTGAACTTTTCTCAGCCTCAGTTTCTCCCTCTGTAAAATGAGAGTAATAACAGCACCTAATTCCCAGGGTTGTTGTGAGGATAAAATGAGATAACATTTATAAATCATTGAAAAACTTAAAGCACTATCAAAATGCTAGTTTTCATCAATATTTGTTATCATTATTATTATTAATTATTAACAAGAAATTAAGTATTATGTGAGGAATAGTAAGTAAGACAATATGGTTAGACCACAATCATGAAATGACAGTGGTATAAGAACACTAAAAAGATAAAGAACAGATTTTGAAGAGCTTTAAATGGCAAGAGAAGCAATTTATGTTTGATCTTAGAGATAATTCAGGAACCACTAGATTTAACTGAGTAGGAGGCAGAGGGCCACAGGGTCAGGTCTGCACTTTATAAAACTCACTTTCAAAATTATATAGAGAATGGATTGGAATAGGAGAGAAACTGAAGATGAGGAAACCAATTAGGAAGAAATTTCAGTAGCCTATGCAGGAGGTAATGAGGGCCTGTCTGAACATGGGAGCAGTATAAGTAGAGAGGAGGAGACACATGTGAAATGCTTTGTAACTATGGAAGCAGCAAGAGCTGGCAATGGACTGAATATGTTCAGAGAGTGCATGAAGAGTCAGAGTTAACTCCAAGGTTGTAAACCTGAGTGACTAGAAGAATGATGGTGTTCTCAGTAGTAACAAGAATGTTTGGAAGACACATTATTTGGAGGTGAGGGGATAAGTTCTGTTTTGGACAGGTTTATTTTTAGAAGACTAAGGAACATCTTTCAAAATGTCAAAAAAGTAATTGGTGATCAAGAATCTGCTGTTGAATAGATACACTGCAATATATAGATCTGGGGATTCCCAGTAAAATATGATGACTAAATCCGGAGTAGGATAACTAAATCTAAATAGAATATAGAAATAGAAGAAAAAGGAATCCACAATAATGGCTTGGACAGTCACTGTTGGAGGACTGGCATAATTAAAAATGAACTAAAGACCAGTAGATTAGTCACTTGATGATGGATGCTTTGGTCATGGGATTGATTTTTAATGCAGTGATACTCTCTTCTATAATCTCTGACATAAATACCATTGAATTTGGCACTTGGAATATCAACGGAAAGTCTGGAGAGAGTAATGTCAGTTGACTGAAGATATTTGGAATGAGATAGCAAAGGATTATGTAGTAAGAGGAGAAAAAGACAACGAATGTAAATAATTTGTTTTTTTTTATTTGAATGTCAGTCCTAGGTATTGTACCTTTAAGCACTGAAGATACAGAAAAGGTAGAAGACAGTCCCTGTTCTCAAAGAGCGCATAATCTAATGGGGGAGACAACATATGAACAACTATGTACAAACAAACTACATGTTGTGTTACCAGACCTGGAGTTAGAAGACCTGAGTTCAAATCTGTCCACTGACATTTATTAGCTGTGTGATCCTTGGAAAGTCACTTAACCTCTGTTTGCCTCAATTTCCTCACCTATAAAGTGAAAATAGTGATAGCATCTACCTCCCAAGACTGTTGTGAGGATCAAATGATGTAAGGATTGTAAAGCACTTAGCACAATGCCTGGCACATAGGAAGCACTATATGTTATCTGTTATCACTGTGAGGATGATACTGATGTATGAAAAATCAGAAATAGTTAAGAGAGGGAAGGTGCTAGTAGTAAGAGGGCTCAGGAAAGGCTTCCTGTAGAACATGAGATTTTAACTAGGGCTGAAGGAATCCAGGGAAGATGAGAGGCAGTGAGAAGGAGGGGAAAAATTGTAGTTGTGGGGACAATGAAAAAGCCCAGGAGACAGGAGATGAAAAAAAAGCAAGGAGGCTATTATCACTTGATCATGGAATACATGGAAGGATGTAAGGTATAAGGACATTGTAAATGTGGGAGGAGCAGTTAAGAAAGGTTTTGAACAGAATTTTATATTTACTACTGAGGTGATAGGGAGCCACTAGAATTCCCTGAAAAGTAGGTGACATGGTGAGATCTCCACTTTAGGAAGAACATTTTGAAACTCAATGGAGAATGGATTGGAGTGGGAAGACGCTTGAAGCAGGGAGACCAAGTGACAGGATATTGCAGTAATCTAGCCATGAGGTTATGAGGGCTTTCGAGGGTGGTGGCAGTGTCAGAGGACAGAAGAGGCTATATGTGAGATATTACAAAAGTAAAATTGACAGAACTTGGCAAGAGATTGGATATGGGGGAGGGTAAGAAGGAGTGAGGAGTCAAGCATTACACCTAGGGTGACTAGGAAGATGGCTCTATCCTCAACAGTAATAGCAAAGGTTAGAAGGGGGAAGGTGTGAGGAGAAACATGAGTTCTGTTTTGAATACATTGAGTTTAAAATGTCTTTAGAACATACAAGTTCATGATATTCAATGGGCAGTTGAAGATATGAGACTACAGTCAGGAGAGAGGTTAGATTTGAGAAACATAAGAATTGAGATGACAACTGAATCCCTGGGAGCTGGTAAGATCACTTCACAAAATAAAATTGAGAGAAAAGAGGGCTCAGGACAGAGCCCCAGAAAACACCCATGGTTAGTGGGTATGACCAGAATGGAGTTCTAACACAGAAGACTGAAAAAGAGATGTCAGGCAGGTAGGAAGAGATCCAGGAGAGTTTAATGTCTCAAAAATATATGTAGAAAAATGCATCAAGGAGAAGACGGTGATTGGCAGTGTCAAAAGATGCACAAAGGTCAAGAAGGATAGGGACTGAAAAAAGGTCATTACATTGGGTAATTAAGAGATCATTAGTAACTTTGGAAAGAATAACTTTGGATAAATGAGAACTGAACTGAAAGGAAGTAAAAAAGTAAATGGGAGGAAAAGAAGTGGAAGTACCCATTATACCAACCCTTCTCAGGGAGTTTAGCCACAAAAAGGAGGAGAGTTATGGGATAATACTGAATAGGGCTGGGTGGTTGTTAAAGTGGAAGTAGTAAAAGAAAGAAAGTATATCATATAGGAGGACATAAGAATAATAGCTTGAGAAATATCAACATTCTACCAACCAAACCAATTTTCTTTTTATATATGATGTCTATTTCATTTTTCACATGTATTTTCTTCCCCTTCTTGTATATTCTTTGGACAAAACTTTATAGAGTGCTCACAATGTATAAAATGAGATAGGTACCGTTTATCTAAATGCCTGTATTTCTCTTGAAGTACTTAACTTGCGGCCAAGGAAATATTAATGAATTAGAAATAATATCTTGATCAAGTGAGAAATATTCAAGTAAGAGTTATGGGAGCCCATTTGCATGATGAACTTCAAATTTTTTGAGAGAAAACCAGACATAGCCCTAAGAAGAGGTAGTTCTACACCTTTTTAATTGCAAATCAATTTTTCTTCTGTAGTTTCAAAGATGCTAGCAAGAACACTGACGCAGGTTAGAACAAAATTTAAGTGTGGAAAAACCTAAGGAGGAAATTGGACTGTAGCAAAAGGAAATAAATTAAAACTCCAAATGAAAATTAATCCACAGGATAGAATGAGTATTGTTTCACCTATGTCATTGGACCAGAGGGTCTCTAAGAATTTCCATAACAGTATAGTAAGAAAGATGGTTTCTAATTGTTTGTTTTTCAATTGTTAATCATAGAATTATGATCTTAAAGATCATTTAGCTCCATTTTCACATTCTCCAGGCTGAAGCCCAAAGAGGTTCAGTGACTTAACCAAGGTCACACAGAGGAAGTATTTGAATTGAAAATATAGGATCAAGGCCTTAAAGCTAGAAGAAATATTAGAAATGTCATTACTACCTTTTCTCTTAACTTCCATGACACTCTTCTCTGTTGGCTCCCCTCCTTCCCAACTGACTTTTCATTCAACTCCTCTTCTAAACCGTCATCCATGTCCTACTCATAGTTGTCCCCAGAGTGTTGTTTTCTGCTTTCTCTTTTTTTGTCTACATATGCTTTTGGATATGTACCCATGGATTTTAATATCATCTTTCCATAGATAACTCACAAATCTACATACCTAACCTAATCCTTCCCCTGAAATCCATTCCCAAATTTTGAACTGCCTGAGACATATCCTCCAGGATGTTCCACTGGCATCTCAAATATAACATGCCTGAAATGGAACTCATTATTTTCCTTCTACACTCTCCCTGCCTTCAGACTTTTCTGTTTCTGTTGTGGGAACCACTATCCTCCATTACTCACTTTCTAGAACCTCTGAGCCATCCTTGTTCCCTTGGTCTATCTCACTCTCTATAATCTACAAGTTTCCAAGTCTTGTCAATTCTTCCTTCACAACAACTCTACTCTCCATTCCCTAATCTCCACTCACATGGCTTCCACTCTAGTTCATTACTTCTCAAGTATACAATAACCTCCTCATTTGTCTCCAAGTTACTACTTATTATTCAATTTCAGTGTAAAATATTTGATATTTTGGGGGCTTCTTCACTTCTTTTTATGATGAAAAATGGCTATTTAGATGGGAGAAAATTCATGTAAAATGTTACATAGCACTTATACATCACTTTCAGACAAAAGAAAGTAGCTTAAATTTTCCAAAGCTATCTAATCAGAATTCACTAATAAGGTAAGGCTAGGTGGGGGGGGGGGAGGGGAAGAAGGGTAAAATTAAACCTTCTCAGATTATAACATTGTTCATGTCATATAGCACAACTATATTTAAAACTATAATATTTGTAGAACAACGACTTTTTTAACCAAAAAATCAGTGATTCAAACGAAATATTGTGGCCTCATATGACTAGGTCTAGAAAGGCTAAACAACATACAAATTTTTGCACAAAATCAATCAGGCTAGAGAATAAAAGAAAAGGATAAATGAGTGTGTGTGTGAGTGTGTGTGTGTATGTTTATTGCATCTAAACTATGGGATGCCTTTCCCCCCACCCCCACTCATCAGTCAACAGCAGGTTTAACAGGTAAAAGTGACTCATGATGAGTCACCAACAGCTGGCCACACATAAAGGCTTCAAAAAACCAACAATTCAGCTTGTGAGAACCGGGAGGATATGTTTTTGCCAAACCTAGAACCCATTAGACTCTTGTAAATTCTAACCTTTATACTGACCTTCAGACTCTGGAGAATTGGAGTTTGTTTAGCCTCAGAAAATTCTGACTTCCTGTAAAAAAAAAAAGAAAGAAAGAAAGAAAAGAAACATTTCCAAGTGATGTCCAAAATATTCTTGGACATCAGGTAGCCCACCAATTCACATCTGATGACTTACAAATCAACAAATTAAAACCATATGGATTCTATTTTCTCTCAAGTACAAATTTTTTCTCTTTTTAAAGGAAGGAGGAAAGTACTTACAAATGCCTTGGGGGGATTTAACTATGTGAAATATTGCAGATGAGAAGGAGAAATTTAATATATATGAAACTAACTGGGTTTTCCGTGTTTAAGATAAAGATAATCATGTTTCTTAACCTAAAAAAAAATAGTAGTTTGGAATGAGAATGCAGTGTTCATTGAATAAGAATATTTTCCTTTGAGCATATTTTTTACAAACACACCTTCGTATTTCTCAAATCATTAGCTTCTTGGTATCTTCATTGAATATTGCCCTTTGCAGATAACTAAGTAACATTCAAATTAGGAAAGGGAAAAACTGATCCATCCAAACAAACTTCCTCCTTAGGAAAAATAAAATTGTCAAAGAGCCATATTGATAAGTGCAGTATTGATGGCCACATGTTGAAAAGATACATTAGGTCATATGAAAACTGCATTTAAGTTTATGTGAAGTTTAATGTTGAAATTGTAACATGTAACCACCAATCTACATCCCTTCCTTGTAGCACTTCCTTTTATTACCCATTTATATGATGTTATTCCTATCATCCCATGTCATTTTGTTTTGCAAAACTTTGCTAACATTTACATAAAGTGAATATGGTATTTTGCCCAGTATGGCTATTTAGGAAGATGAACATGATTTTTGTAATGAATTTTCGAGCAAATTTTGATTTTTTTTTTTAGTAAAGATATGTACCATATTGATTTTTTTTATTTAAAGTTTTGTTTATTTAAAGCTTTGTTTTAGAATTCTTCATTGGATGCTAGCCAGTTGGAAACAAAATTTAAATACAGATCCTGATATATCCACAAACTGTTAATATAGTTTGGAGGCTTAGTTTGAAAAGTTGAATTAGAATGAGCAAATGGGATGAAATAGACAAAAGGAGAAGAAAGACAGGCAGGAAGGAAGGAAAAGGATAGATAGATAGATAGATAGATAGATAGATAGATAGATAGATAGATAGGAAAATACAACTTTAAATAGACAAACTTTTTTTTTTAATTGGAGTTTAAACTAGTGACTAAGAAAGATGAAAAGGACAGATGAACTGAGAAATATCCTATAGTGGCAGCACTGGTGTTGTGATCTCTCAAGAAAGAAGGAATCAGTTTGATGCCATTTTTGAGCACAGTGTGCATCCAAGTATAAAAGAAAGAGGTGGACAGGAAGCAGAGCTGAGCTAGGAAAAGACTAGAAGAAGATACTGCAGGAGGTGAACTTACCAGTTAGACAGAGGGTAGATGGAAAGTCTGGAGTATGGTTAAAGACATTCAATGATGATGCAGCTAGATTAGAAAAAGAAAGCTGTGAAATGACTCAGTTGTATAGAATAACCCCAAAAAATCAGTATCTTATTAAGTATGAGCAGAAATTATTTCAATGGGAGTGACTCACTAAAACATTCTTTCAAATGTTTTTCTGTTCCTTCTCAGACTGTTTCTATCTGGCTCTGTTTATCCCCAATTACCCTCAAAGTTTGTGAGTGCTTTTCTTATTTCTATACCTTTTTAAGCTCTACTTAGTGGTAAATGTTTTTAATGTCCATGTTCTTATGTCTTCCCCATGGAAAGGGCCTGAGTACTGCCTTTTGCTGGTTAAAAATAACTTAGATAAAAAACATAGATGAAATAGACTTATCAGACATTTGAATGACCAAAAGTTGGGAGGTGTAGCTAAAACATTAGACAGTAGGGTTAGGATTCAAAAAAGATATTTAAAGACTGAAGTACTAATATAAAATATCATAGGAAAAATATAGAGTTTCTACTTAAATTCAAAAAGATGAATTACAAAGTTCAAGATGGAAAGATATGGTAAGACAGAAGATCATCTGAAACAGATGTTCATGTTGTAGTGGTCAGCAGACTCAGTATTAGACAATAGTGAGGCCAGGCTTCCAGGAAAGCTAATGCCATCTTCTGTTGCTTTTAGAGAGTTATAGCATCTAGGAAGAAAGAGGTGACTGTCCCCCAGTACTATGTCCTAGTCAGATGAGATCTAGAGGGTTGTGTTCCATTGGAGGCATGGCCTTTTAGGAAGAACGTTGGCAAAAAGTAATGTGACCAGAAAGAGAAATCTATAGTCGAAGAATGAAATCTCAACTTTCTGTGATAGATAGATCAGGTAAAGTTATTAAAGATGCTCAGCTCAGTGAAGAAAAAAATTAGAAGGGCTGTCACAGAGAAGAGAGATTATACATATTCTTTTTCATCCTAGAGGACTAAAGTAGAAATAATGGACATTGGTGGCAAAGAAACAGATTTAGGTTTGATATAAGAAATAACTTGTTAACTGTAGTCATTCAAAATAGAATGGACTACCTCAGAAGTCAATGGTTTTGGGTTTCCTATGGGGTGAGCTAGAAGCAGCTCAGACTGGTTTGTGAGAGTCAATTGTTAAATTTTTAGTAGAAGCATTTATACCTCAGAAATAAGCAAATGCTACAAACCAGGGGTTGATAAATTGTTTATTGGATGTCTAGACTTAAAGCAGTGATGGAGAAAATTATTATAATGCAAATAAGACCCAAAAGTATGTCATGGATATATATTTTTCCTAAGAAAACCAGTTGTTAAAATAGTTTCCAACAAACCCCTGGTTTTTCAAGACTTCAATTCTCTTCTCAGATATGCTATAAAGGAAATGACTGGGAAAGTAATATACTGTAAAATTAATGGGCCCAAAGTCTGTTTTCCCACTAAAATTCTGTAGTTCTGTGAAATCCTATTCTAATGCCTCAATATAATAGCAACAAAAAAATACTGGGCTATTAAAGTTTAGTCTAATAGAGTATAATCTCAGACTGTCATTCTCAGGCTAGAAGACATGACCACAATAATATCAATTTAGATATGGGAGGTATGGGATGGTTAAGTGTCACTGTAAATAGAGCACCAGCCCTGGAATCAGGAGCACCAGAGTTCAAATCTGGCCTCAGACACTTAACACAAAACTAGCCATATGACCTTGGGCAAGTCACTTAACCCCAATTGCCCTAGATTCCTCCCTCCAAAAACAAAAAAAAAAAGATTTTAGATATGGGAGGTACTTTAGTGACAATTTAGTCCAATGCTCTTATTTTTCACAGTTGAGAAAACTGAGGCCCAAAGAGGTTAAGTGATTGCTCAACATCACATAGGGACAAAATGGCAGAATCAAAATTTGAAGTCCCATAACTACAAATTCAGTGCACTTCTCAGTATACTAAGCTTCCAGAAAATCTTAGAGGTAGCCATTACACATTTATGTATCATTCAAGGACCACTCTAGTAAAGGCAGAGAGGTTCATCACCTAACTTGAATTGAGGCTAAGAAATGGGGTTTTTTGGTTGTTGTTGTTTGGGGCAGGGGAGGCTACAGTAGTTAATGAAGCTCAACTCATTTATGGAGAAATCATCTCTGTCATTAGTAGAAATACTAATAGTGATGAAATCACATATGTTTCTAGTATTGAAGTTTTAACATATAATTCATTGGTCTTTCTCTTCTCTTTTTACATAATCTACTTATTTAACTCCTCATAGCCCTTGCTGGTTGCATAATGGGTTGTAAAATGTAACAATAATGGAACAAGCAAACCCCCTCATAGCCTAACCTGTATTCCATGCCATGGATTTGGGAGAAAGGAGAAGATAAAAAGCAAAGTACAGGAATCCAGACAAAGTGACATATAGCAGGGACTTTGTGTGTCCTAAAGCTGTTATGATAACAGGAATAGCCTCAAAGGAACTATGAATCAATAATAAAATGAGCTCTGGTGATATCAACTGCCTTATCACCTCTGATCAATGTTATATGAATGCCCTTAAGAGTCAAAGGAAGAGGAGGCGGAGCTAAGATGGCGGAGAGTAAGTAGTGACTTGAACAAGCTCCCCAAGAATTTTGTCCTTGGGAACTAAAAAGTAAATTTGAGCGGATTTAAGAGTGACAGAACCCATTGTGAGACAGAGAGTGACAGATTCCCAGCCCAGAGAAGTGCCTAATCAGGTCGGGGCAGGGAGA
>CM053591.1:164912647-164966035 GCA_028646515.1 Pseudochirops corinnae
CTAGAACCATCAAATCATTCTATAGTGAACAAGAACCACCAAACTCAGAAGGCAACACAGACTCTACACACACACTAGAGACCACAGAAGGAAATGTGAACTGGTCTCCAGCCCAAAAAGCATTCTTGGAGAAGAGTCAAAGGAAGAGATGACATACATAGAGTTGTATACTGGTTTTACTCAAAAACTGTTGAGATGATCATCTTGACATATAAAATAGCAAAGGGAATAAATGTCCTCCCAGTTCTAGCACATAAGGAGGTAAGACACACTGAAAAATCTTACACATATCTATATTCCATCTGGTAGAAATGCTTCATTGCAGGTGGTCCTAACTAATATAGCATATACTAAGAGTGCTCAGCCTAAAGAGATGAATACTGCTATTAGGTACCAGGTCTACATCATTCCAAAATTAGAAACAGATATTATCAGTTATAGGCAAGAGCTTCATACTGTTTTGCCAACAGTATTCTTAGCAACAAATAACTTCATAAATTATTCTTAACCAATATGGGGGAACTGTAAAAAATAATTTTACCCCTGAACTTAGATAAGATTAAATAAAATAAGAATAAGAAATTGATGAGCTGCTAACATCTTAGGAGAGAATAGTTAAAGACCTTGAGGTCATTGAAATTCTTCACCTAATGGCAATTCAGGAATTGCCAATAAGCTGAGTGACAAAAAAAACAATGATGTCTCAAATGATTTCAAAAAGGAGATAGGCATACTTATACTGGAATTCCAAAAAAAATCCTTTTTTGCCTTTGATAACATGAATGTAACTAGAAGACCAATTAGGCTAAAAAAAAGAAAGAGTAATTTTTGAAAGCTAGCATTTTCTACATCCATAATGAATTAACACATTCACCAAAAATATTAGATAAAAAGTTGAAAAACATTTAAAGACCTATGCAACAGTCATTGTCACAGTAAGAACCATAGAAGAAAAGTAGAACCTCAGGGAATTACTCTTAAAGAATAGTATCTAACACCAAAATAGGAGAAGCAACTTGAGAGCATTGTTGAAGATCTTTTGAAAAGGCAGTGATGTAATCAATACTTAGGTTGTATTCATAGTAAAACAAAACAACCAACCAAGAAAACATCCAATTTAACCATTTGGAATGTTTAACCAATGAAGTACCATTTTATCAAAAGGTAATGAAAATACAATTAGAATGAGAGTGGAGGGAACCCACTAATTAGTGATACAGGATCAAGAACAATTTTTTAAAAAACAAGCATTTTATATGTACTATTAAAATATGCAATATTCCCAGAAGTTTCTACAGCCATGATAAATGTGGTATTGGATCACAGTTACATAAACCTGGCATGTAGATTAAGCATCTCAAATTGAAACCATTAAAGTATCCCCCTAGTTCTCTTTCTTCTTCTGACCAATCTAATATCATACCAACAGTTCATTATTTTCACTTCAGTTATAATAACAGCAAGCATTTTTACATGGAAAAAAACAAACAGTACTTTGGTTATCTCATTTGATTCCACAGCCCCTCTGTGAGGTGGTGGTGGACTCTTTCCAAATGGAAAAAAAAAAAAAATGAGTCAGAGTAATAATAAGTGATTTGCCTAGGATCACGTGACTACTAAGTGTCTGAGGCAGAATTTGAAATCAGATTTTCCTTACATCATATCCAAGACTCTACCCATTATACCACCTATCTACTTAATACCTACATACTTCCCAGAGTGCCCTTTTTTATTTCATAATTTTAAGAGCTTTAGGTGTGACATCAGGGTATAAGGACTTGATCTTACTATAGACATTTATAAGTCAAGCATTGTAAATCACTTAATTTTTCAGCTTTGGTTTCTCCTATAACATGGGAATGATAATACCTAGTATGTTGTTCAGTTCTTTCAGTCATATATGATTCACCATGACCCTATTTGGGATTTTCTTGGCAACAATACTGGAGTAGTTTCCCATTTCCTTCTCCAGTTCATTTTGCAGATGAGGAAACTGAGTTAAACAGAGTTAAGTGATTTGCCAAGGATCACATAGTTAGTAGATATTTAAGGCCAGATTTGAATTTAGGTCTCCCCAACTTCAGACTTGGGTCTTCACTGTATCATCTACCTGTCTCAATATTTGTCATACTTACCTATAAAAAGTTGCTATAAGAAAAGTATTTTGCAAACTATATATTGCTATATAAACACTTGTTACCTAATATACAATGTGATAGCCTATGGTTATATAAGTATCAACTATTATTATCATAGCCTAGAGTTAATAGCTTTACATGTTTTTTAACTCAATCCTATTTTATCAAAGGAAGAGATGTATGAAAGGAGGCTCAAGTTAAAGGACTTATTCAGTCACACACCTAGAATATTCCAGCATTGGGACTTGAACTCTTATCTTCTCATGCAACTATTGAGCTTCTTCTACTACACTATGAGTCTAACTGACTGCTAAGCAATTTTAAGGACCCTGTGACTTGAATGATGAACCCAAAATTGTTAGGAAGCAATCTGGTGTGCTAGAAGTAGCACTAGAGTCAGTATACATGTTTATTAAGATGACCCCAAGGTGGGAGAGATAGCTTACACACTGGTTGATAATCAGGATCCAGGAAGACATTAATAGATGAGATCCCTGGATTTCATGTAGTAATTCAAATTAAACACAATAAGGCATAATGTAAGGTCTTATATTTAGTTTCCAAAAAATCAACTTCACAAATGTAACGGAGAGGGGATATTGTGGGGAGGTTGGATTCACAACTGTTTCACGTAATCACCAAAAAATAAAGACAAAAAAGTTAATGTAATCTTAGGCTATATTAAGAGAATCATAATGTCCATGACTGGGAAGGTGGTTCCACCATACTTGTTCCTTGTATGTGACATTTAGAGTACTGTGTTGAATTCTAGGTACCAAAATTATAGGAAAGACACTGACAAACTTGAGGTCTTCCACGGAAGGACAATCTGGATGGTGAAAGGCCCCAAGAGAGAAAACCCTATAAGAATCAGATGAAGGAGCTAGGTATACTTGCCCTGGAGCAAAAAAGTCTCAGAATGTCTAAGGTAATTACCTTCAAGTCTTTGAAGGGTTTTCGCATGGAAGAGGAATTAGATCTGTTTTCCTTAGTCCCAGAAGGGAAAACCAGGAGTAAAAGTTGCAAAGAAGCAAATGGAGGCTCAACATCAGGAATATTTAACAATTAGATCTATCCTTTGGTTGGTTGTTATCCTTTGTTCTCTATGAGGACCAAAATGACATCACTATGCGAAACTCAAGTTTCAAATGTGTCCAACTGTGGCTGATCAGACCAATGTGAGCTTGGAATGCCCTACCACAGGTTGGGCACAAATAATCTGTGTGAACATTTGGGGTGGGTACTCTAAATTTGTGCCTGCTACATTTCCTTTGAAATGTTTCAATTCTGTTTTGCTTATAGAGCACGTCACCTTCTCTGATGTGGGCACACCATGCTGAGCGGTCTTATGCCAGTGTCTCCCATGTCACACAATCAATCATCAGCAAATGGAATGTGCACACACTTATATACAAAACACAAAATCCAGTAGACCTGAAAGATGAATAGATCTTATTGCAAGATAACTCATCAGGTATTGCATCCAAAGAGCATCCTTGAGTGAAACAAGCCTGGTAAATGAAGACCAGCTTACTGAAGTTAGAGCTGGATACAAATTTTTTTTTTCTTGGAATGGGCACAGTGAAGGTGGACACCACAGATTTTGCAATCAAAATAATTTAGTCAACAAGCTTGTATGCCCGACAAAAGCAGTGAATGACAGGCTCATGGCAATATAAAATGTCACACTACCATCATCAATGCCTATGCTTGCACTATGACTAATCCTGATGAGGTTAAAGAAAAATTTTATGAAGATCTGGAAACTCTCACCATCAATGTGACAAAAGAGGGCAAGTTTTTAATTCTGGGTGACTTTAATGCAGACTCAGACTACCAGACTTGTCAAGGAGTCCTAGGGAAGAATGGAGTTGGAAACAGCAACAGCAATGGCCACTTACTACTGAAGACTTCTGCATATCATGAAGGTCATGAGGCCTTCACCAACACTGGCTTCCACTTACCTATGGCTATCCAAAAGTAGAATGAATAAACAGCTATAAGAGGTGATGTCTCCCTCTTCACTAGAGACCTTCAAGCAAAATATGGATGGAGAGGGGATTCTAGCCCATGGATTGGTTGAATTGGATGACCTCTCTTGCTCTGTCCAATACTCGGAAGGTGGAATTCCAGACTTTGGTTCTAGAGTTGATTCTTCCATTAACTAGCTATACATGCCTCTGTACTTCCATGTCCTTATCTATCAAATGAAGGATTTGAGCAAGATGGTCTCCTTGATCACTCCTAGCTCAAAAATTCTATGAGTTTTTTATTCTAATTCCAGTTCTCAGTCTTTTCTCCTTCACACAAACTAAAAGAAACTAACCATGGGACTTTTAAAATGCAAAAATAGCAGATATGAAAGACAGACTGGAGAAGAAAAGGATTATGAATAATAAATCAGAAGGCCTTTGGTGTCCCATAAGAAGAATCTTTAGAAAGATCAGGTAAAATACATCTTTATCTATAGACATGTTAGATTGGTACAGCTACTTTTAGAACTGTTCTCCAGGACTCAGTAGGGGGAGAGTACTTTTGTATATTTTAAAATTTGACATCAACTTCAGGATATATTCAATTAAGGTGTCATGTCTCATCTCAAGTGGAAAAACAAAGGTAAAAAGCCAAGTGGTACAATAGCATTTAACAGCTGATAATAGTGTTTCTGCTTGATTGGGTGTAATTACAGATTGAACATGTACAGCTTTAGAATTATAGGCAACCATTAATTATCTATTCCCCATCCCAAAGTGTATACATTTTTCTCCAGCTTTTAGGGTTAAAATCCCAGTGAAAGGGCAGCAGTTTGTTTTATTTAAACTTTGGATGTGTTGCACCTTTGCCAGGACTTTCAGAAGATATATATCTTCATGTGATAATTTTAATGAAAAATATTAATATCCTCTCTTACACTAATTGTGTGGGCCTTGAGAAAGCCTATAAACAAGAGATGAAAAGGAAAAAATGAAAAAAATTTCACTGAAATGTCATCACTGATGATGAGAGGAAAGTCTTCAAGCTTTGGAACAAGACAAGTTTGAGTATTTATTTAATGCATCAAAGTTAAGTCAGAGATGAAGGGTTGTTCACTCTGATTGCCTTCTCCTTGTTACTTACCTCATACTCCTTTGTGGTTTAGGTTAGAACTCACATAAAGACCAACATAGCAACATGACAAACAGCATGAGTACATAGAGATTAGCTATTTTTGTCTGAGATCAAACTGTTTTACAGTTGAAAAATTCCACAACTAATATTCAACAGAGTGCTAATAAAAGGGGTTACCTATTCCAGTGCCTTGATGGAGCCCCAGAATTTTAGAGTTGAAAGGGGTCTCCCCAGCAGCCAGTTAGTCCAACTAACACTCATAAAAGAATCCTCCCTATGACACACTTAACAAGGAGTAATATATACTTTACTTGAGCCACCAGTCAGGAGGAGCCTACTATGTTTCCAAGGATTTTGTTCCACTTAACTGTTAGGAAATTCTAATTGTGGGGAAGTTTTATCTATCATCAAGTTTAAATTTTCTTTTTAGCAAATTCCACTTAGCTCTGCCCTCTGGGGCCAAACAGAACAAGATTAAAAGTAGTCTTTCAATGTATTAGAATAGGGAATGAAATACACAGGATACCATACCAATATAGATCAAATTCTGTCTCAAAACAAAAAAATAAAGTCCTGTGACATCCCAGGTTTGCTTAAAGCTGACAAATCACAAAATTCAACTGCTAATATTAAACTCCACTTGTGACTAGTATATCAATAAGTCAATCATAGTATAATGGCAAGAGCACTGGACAGATCAATTCTAATCATAGTATTTCCACAAACCTTGACATGAATGAAAGGATAAAATGAAATGATCCCTAAGGTCTCTTCCTCTTTTAACATACCATTGTTCTATTGAGTATTGACTGAGAACAAGATATGTATAATGTATAACACTGTGATAGACAATATGGTGAATGCAAAGATTCTAGAGATGATCTTCTGGATTGTGGTTATAAGTATGGCTTGTTTTCCCAGAACTAGACCAAGACTAAGACTTAAGAGTGGCATTGTGGTAGAGGTATATCTCCATTTATGATTTTCATGGGAGTGAGAATTCCACCGAGGGTTTATATACTATAGATATACCCTACCTTTAAATTAGAGGTAGATGTCACTATGCTCACATCCCATGAGATCTAAAACCAGTCACAGTGACTTTGAGAAAAGTTGTCTGGCCAAACAGAAATTCAAGAGACATTGTTTCTAGTAGGATCAACACATTGCAGCTATTGACAATTCATTACCAAAGGTGTCACCCATAGGATATTGAAGAACTGGTCTTTTCTTCCATGAATCATACTGTGACAAGCTGCTATGACCAATAGTATCATCTTCCAGCACAAAGACCAACCTTTTGTATTATATCCTCTTGGAAAGAGAAAGAGTCCTAGATTCAAACAGATCCTTTTTTTGGTCACTATTCCACAGGTGTCATGTTGGGTCTTATTCACTACTTTTTGGATATCACTGCTACTAGGTAGAAGCCATGCAGAGTTTGAGTCTTAAACCAAATTTCTGCTCTTCAAGGACCATCAGACAGAATTCTGCAGAATCCAAACCCCAGCTTCAGAAGTTAATTTGACCTTCTTTTCATACACGTGGCTTTTCCTTTTAGAAATGTTTTTGTTCATTCCTCCCTTTTGCTCTACACCACAAAAACACCATGGATATACTCCTTTGTATATCTTCCTGAGGGCTCCCATAAAATAATACAATTCTAGCCTATCACCCAACCTAATGATGCAATCTTCTGGTGTAGAGCAGAGCCCCCGGGACCACAGAGAAATCTTCCCATCTGGAAAGCATGGAGTTCAACTTTAGGGAATGTCATCAGCACCATCCTTCCAGGAAATGTTGGGTCTCTGTGAAGGGCAGCACTCACTGAAATCAAACCCTGGGGTAGGAAGGTGATCAGAGTAAAACAATCTTGCTGAATATATTCTAAGGCAAGTTTCCTTAGTAAAAGAATTTATTTGCTGAAATGTGAAACTGAAATCGTCCTGTGTCTATCCTAGTCAGAGTAGGGGGAAAAATAATAATGCCTTGTTTCCAGCTATAATGAGGTGAAACTAATTCTCTGCTTTGTTGTTTCTGGTTTGCCATCTCCAGTCTAATTGTTAGTGGATATGTACCCTTCTAAATGCACTGTTTGCTTTGAATAAAGTCTGAGTGGGAAAGAGATGCAGCTCACAGTCTATGGAATCTATTTGCATCTCCAAGGAAATAGTTGTTTACTAGTCTGTTGTCATCTATTCAGAGCACAACACAGGAATGAATTCCCATCAATATTCATAGTCCTTGTGGCCTCTAGAGGCTCCCTGTGTGATTGTGTTCCATTTAGTTCCAAAGCTACATTCCCATATAGAATTCAACAAGAGAGCAAGGAAAATTTTGAAGTATTTTGTTCTCAGTCACTGTAATATTGAAATAGTCCACTGGGTTTGCAAGTATTGCCTTGCCTTTATGGGTTTGTTATACTCAAAAAGATCTACCTTAGGGAAACATAACTTTTTTTTTCCCCTCTCTCTTTTTCATTTCAGATTCGGCAAACTCTTACCTCTAAGCCACACTAACTTAGCCGTGAAACCAATTTTCCCCTGAATCTGCTCAAACTCAGGAATCTACAGTCTCCAAAACTGTGAGCACTTTCCTCCTTTCCCCCAGGAGTTTTCCCTTCTACACTTAGAGTACATTTGTAATCAAATTAGAAGTGGATTTCATTTGAATATTTAGTCCTGCAGAACTTGCACCCTGGACAAATTGCTAAATGAAGATGCTACTGGTTGGAGAGCCCCACAAAATAAACTAAGTCTTTAACCCAACTTTTACCTGATCAGAAAGAAATATAAGGAATGACTCAAAAGTAATATGCCGTGTATTGTACTTTTCAAACATGTGTTGTTCACTCCCTGTGGACCATGGAAGTGGTTACATCATATAAAAGAGTTTACTCTCCACTCACAGGAGAGAAAAGGACTGCAAAAGAAATTCTCTAGCCCCTTCTCTTAGTACAGGGGTGGGGAACCTGCAGCCTGGAGGTCACATGAGGCTCTCTAAGTCCTCAAGTGCACTCCTTTGACTGAACACAAACTTCACAGAACAAATCCCCTTAATATATGGATTTGTTATTCTATCAACAACGCAGTATTCAGGATGCCTACTGTAACTATAAATATGCTGATATGGTTATTAATCACAAAATGTAACAGGCCCTCTACATGGGGGATATAGCTAGAACATTTATTCAAATACCAGAAAACTGAGTCTCCAAACCAGAAAGTCAAAACCATCACAGTAGCTATGGAGTTGGCACAGGTAGTTAATGCAGTAAACATCCACATTCTCAAGCCTTCAAAACAGAATAGGCTACCTCAGGTAAAGATTCTCCTCTCCTCAATCACAGCAACTGTTCAAGGTCCACGTAGCTTACTCCCAGCAGCTCCAGCTCCCCCCCCCCCCCCACACACACATACAATTTCCATCCCAGGCAGTCCTCAGCAGAAGTCCTTAGCAGAAATTCTGGCTGGCTAAAAAAAAAGGAGTTCCGTTGCCGCCACCACTGTTTCCAATCACCCTGCTGGCTCCAGCTTGGCTCCGGCTTCCTCTTGCCCCACCCGTTGCTGCTACATCAGCAAGTTCAAGGGCCATGGAAGATCTTCAAATCCCCTAACCATTACATTTATATAAAACTTGCACTCAGTTAAAAGGCTGCACCCAAAGACCTAGAAGGCCACATGTGGCTTTGAGGCCACAAGTTCCCCATCCCTGTCTTAGTGGCTTCATTATAACCAATCATATGTTAACTCACATACTAAAGTCATTGTTTAAGAATTAGAAGAATCACACTTGAAAGGCACTATAGTTCAGTTCAATGGATAGAAATCTGGCCTCAGAATCAGTAAGACCTGGCTTCAGTTTCTATCCCTGATTGTAGTGACCCAGGCTGTCATTCAACTTGACATCTTAGAGAAATTTCTAAGATTTTAATCTGCAAATCAGCTATAGATCTACATAGATAGAGGGAGTTTTATTGCTGGAAGCTCTTATACCAACTAGATCACAAATGCATACTAAAACCTCATCATAATTATAAAGGCAGCTTAACATTTGAGAGAGAGGGCTGCCCTTGAGTCAGGAAGACTGAGGTCCAAAACCTGTTGATTTTTATTAGTTGTGTGATTATGGGCAAGTCACTTAACTTTTATTTGCTTTAGGACTTAGCATGTCAAACCCAAATAGAAATAGATCCCTGTAGGCTGAATATTGACTTAGAAAACCACAAATGAACATTATTTGTGTTTTAATATACTATTATATCAAATATATTTCAGTTGCATTTTAATCTGGTTCTGGTGGGAGATACATGCTGTCCCATGTCTGTGGGTCTGACACCTCTGCCATAGGTAATTCCCTAAGACATACCTCCTAAATTATTAGATGAATTGTAATCTTACTGTAGGGAATTAGCACACAGAGAGTTCCACACATTGGTCAGAGTTCAAATCATAGATCCTTTAAGAATTCCTTATTATTCCAAACTACCCAAATACATGGCTAAAATTAATGACTTACTTCTATCAGATGATCATAGAAATAAAAGTCAGTGGATTCTAATTAAAGGGAACAGAGGTAAAATAATTCCATGCTGGTCATGAGTATTACCATGGTATAGGATACTAAGGAAGGGTATCACTTGCTTTTTCATGAAAATTGGTTTTTTTAATAAACTATTCATCCATCTGCCTGGAATGGTTTGGGAAACAGATGATCTCTAAGGTCTCATGTGGCTTTAAATGCCATGTGTGATCTTATGAATCAGCCCACTTAAATAAACTAGTTTATTCATGTGTTTACATTCCCTGAGACTCAGTCCTTATTCCTATCAATCTCTGAAGAATTTATATCTACATATCTATATATGTGTATGTATACGACATATACATATATTACCAGTATTTAAAGATTGGAAGAATCATAGAACCATGAACCCATCAGTCAATACCCAAATAGGAATCCCCTCTTCAATACACCTGACCCAAATGGTCACTCAGTTGTTGTTTTTTTTTCTTGAAGTCCTCCTGGGAGATGAAAACTACTATCTCCTGAGGCACCCCTGCTTTGGATAGCTTTATTCTTAGGAAAATGTTCTCATTCATATCAGTTCTAAATTTGTCTTTTTGTACCTTCCCATCCATTGCTTTGAGTTCGGCCTTTGGTGATCAAGCAGAATAAGTCTAGTATCTCTTCCATGTGAAAGCTGTTCAAGTCCTTGAAAACAGTTATCACACCTCCTTCCCCACTCTTCCTTCCCACAAATCTTCTCTTTTTCAGACAAATATTCCAAGTTCCTTCAAGTACCCCTGATACAATATGATATAGAGGTCCTTCACCATTAGCATTGTTTTGCTCTGGATATCCTCCAACAACCAAATTATCATTACCCTCTGCATATTTCTTCAAAGGCCATTCTAAAAATCTATTTTTTTTTTATTCTGTGTCTGTTCAAGGACACTTCCAAGGCTATGTAACTGGACCCTCAAAGGTTATGAACATAGTAATGTTGATGGACATTTTTCCAGGGTCATCCTCAATTGAGTTTCATTCTAATTTGATTTCATACTGTGGGTCATAGAAAGTTTCAATCCTATATATTTAGAAATAACCATTTACTGAATTACACTTCTTATTAAAAAAAAAAATAAAAAGTATTCCCATGATACATTAACAGGTTCAGAAAACCAAATTAACTGATGATCTTTACTAATGACACAGAGACACCCCCCTCCAATGAAAACTATGTTTCTATTTTAAAAAAGCAAAACCCCAGAAAAACTCGTGTTCATTCATTTATTTACTCATAAAGGAAGAATACACTTCAGAAAGTCATTTAACAAATGTTCTGGCCTTAAACACAGCTCTCCTGATTGCATTTTAGGCAATGGTGGTGGCATATGTGGGAGGTGAAATTTGCATGTTTCTTGTCATTTGTGCTGGCCTTTATCACAGATGTTAAATGTCCAGTTTGGTATTAAAAATGATGGAGGTGCCTTTGAATATCAACATGGTGAAAAAGTCATTAACATGGGACATCTCCTTTCAATGATTTATTGTATAACTTATTTTTATGGGGAAACACTTTCTCTTGTCAGTCCATCAACACACATTTATTAAGATGTGAGGCATTATGCTAAGTGTTGGGTCTTGGAACAGAAATGAAATAGTGCTTTCCCTCAGGGAGCCTACAGCATTTCTAATGTCTCAGGTCAAGGAAAGGTTGGCCTGCTATTTTGGAAAAAGATCAATATTGCTTATTATAGTCAAGCAAACCCTCTCCCTTAAGATATGACTTTCTTTGATGAAAGTACACATGATTCTTTCCTAAAGGACCTTTAATTCTTAGTTTTGTTTTACTTAATATCCAGGTACCAAATGTTTAACCGGGTCCCTTTCCTACAAATGATTTTATTATGGAAACGATATCAGTTACAGATAAAGTCCTTGGTACAACCAGGCATTCTGGTTCCTCTGATAATTCTTGAATGACAACTTCACAGGAAGACGTTGGATGAATGAAATGGAAAAGCACTCATTTTATATCTACTCTTTCCCTGCTTAGAACATTGACTATGGTTCTCTGATAAGTACAATTGTTTGACAGTGACTAACCATGAGCAGATATCTGGCTATCTCAAAGACAGAGTAAGGTCATAGTATTTTGTGAATCCCTGTTACACATGGGGAAGGGGCATTCATGTAATAGCCAGCCTCGTTCTCTATCATTTAGGGTAAACAGGTACAGCCACCAAAGATCGATGGACCTTCTTAATAACAGGTCATTTCCCATAATGTCAAATGTCCCAATGATGACATTATTTTCACTAACCAGAAGACAAGTAAGGAGCAAAGGGTAGTCCTTGTCTATAATTTTAACTTAATAAATCAGCTAAATCTATTTGTATGCCAAGGGAAAAGAAATAAACCTATTGCTTCTAATGATCCACAATTTATTTCTTTGTGGGTCACCAAATAACTTTTTTGTTGTTGGTTTGTTTGTTTGTTTGTTTGTTTTTAAGGTCAGGTCACAGACGCCAGCTTAAAACAAGATCACCTCTCAAACTGCAATCTCCTTTGCTCATATGGATTTTATCTCTGATAATTTGCAAAGGCATGATAATAACACTTTCTTGACCCCTTCCCACTAAACTGCTAGTGGCCTATCCCCTAAACCACTTCATATTTATTTTGTCCTTATATCCTATATACATATTATACATAGATATGCGTATGGGCATATGCATATACACATAATAATAATTTATATAAGAGCTACTATGTGTCAGGTACTATTTCTTGATTGAATTTTTACCAATTTACTGAATAGAAGTAGACACTACGTCACAAAGTTGTTAACCATTTCTATATATTGTCTCCTCCTATAGAATGTAAGTTCTTCAAGAGCAGGGTTTCATGACTGTGTTTGTATCCTTAGACATCAGCATTGTATCTGGCATATATAGTAAGCATTTAACAAACTTTAATTTGCTCCCATTGATTTATTGATTGGGAGTAAATGTCATGTCACAGCTTATTTTGATGACTATTTCTTAACCCCAAATACTAGACAGGAAAGGATAATAAAAATTATATTCTTGACCTCGATGAAAATTAGATCACAGTATATAACATGGAGAAACATTAGGCTTTTACAATGAGATCACAATAACGAATACTCATATCTTTTAGTTTCATTGCCAATTTGACCATCATTTCTAATCTTTCCCTTCATAGAACAAGATAACCCAGTTACCTTGGAACAGGGAAGGGTTAAGTCTAGCACTTCTAATCATAGATTAGAAGTTTTTAAGTATTGATCCCTCAAATAGGGAGCCACTGGAATTTATTGAATAGCTGAGTGACAAGTCAGACCTATACTTCATTAAAATTCCTTCCACAACTGAGTGGAGGATAGTTTTGAGAAGGGCAAGTCTTGAGGCAAGGAGACCAATTAGCAGTCCGTTACAGTACTGCAGATAAAAGATGAAGAAGACAAACTTTTCAAATACAAAAAATACATATCAGAGATGAAAAAAGACAGTGGGGAGGAAGTCTCAGTTTTAGAATCCTTTGAGAGAACAGCAGTTCTATTGCGTGAAGTGCAAAAAGTAGTTAACAATGGCTATTGCAGACCTGATTCCAGAAGTGTAGGGAGTTTCAGGTGAGGAAATTCTTTTATATCTTCAGCTTTGTTGCTTTTAAGCACTATAAATATCATGGCAGAGTGATCTGTAACTAGGTTCCGTTGATACTCCAATGTATCTCACCGATCCCTCCAAAAATACAGATCCCAAGCCAACAATTGTTTTCATATTATGTTCGTCCTATTCATGTCTTTACGTGAATCTTTCATGGGAGGCCTATGATACATGCTAGGAGTCTTCTTCTAGACTAATGGACTCCAAAGTGGGAGCTAGAGAAAAATTCCATGGGAACATAGCTTGATCCCTAAGGAATATGTGATCATCCAATGAGAACATTGACAGTTTCTCAATCTACTCCACCATATGCAAATGTGACCTTGTGTCTAGCGTGCCTATACAGCTCTCTCAAACACTCCCCCCTCTGCTCGCTCAAACCCTTGGAAATGACTATAGATCATGGGTCCCTTGGGGTAACCTACTCTGACCCAGATACCCAAATAAACTTCAGAAGACAAAATTCCCAGAGTTACCAAGCCCAGAAGGCATTACCTTTTCTTTCCCCCAAACACACTCCTCTTATAAACTTTCTTTCCAGTCACCTAAGTTTGCAATCTTGATTTTGTCCTTGACTTCTCACTTTCCCTCTGCCTAGTATCCAATCAGTAGCCAAATCCCATCAATTCCACCTCTACAACAACTCCATTCCTTCCTCCTTACTCACATTACAACTTGCCTAGTTCAAGACTACATCACCATCCGTCTGAACTATTAAAATAGCCTTCTCATTGGTTTCTTTTCTTAAGAGGGATTCATCTTTCAGGTAGCTGCCAAAGGGATTTTCCTGAAGTTTAGGTCAAACCATGTCACTCATTTTCCCCATAAACCCCAGTGGCCCCTTATTGATTCTAGGATCAAGTATTATTTCATTCTCATCTCATCTTTTTTTAGTGTGTGTGTGTGTGTGTGTGTGTGTGTGTGTGTGTGTGTGTGTAAGTCTCATAATATCTACAGGATAGGTATAAGAATTGAACCTGTGATTTCACTGGTATAAGGAAGACCTGGGTAAGGACATTTTCTCTACCAATGCAGGGTAGCAACTTCTCTGCAACTTAGAGTCTCAAATAATTGTTCAGGCACTGACTTGTTAAATATTTTGCCTGAGGTCATGCAACCAATATGTCTCAGAGGAAGGATTTGGACTTTTTGGTGCAAAGGACAACTCTATCCACTATGTCCTGCTGCCTTTGATGCATACACACACATATAAGCTATATATAATGTATATATTTATACATATGTGTATACATATGCATGTATATATACACAGACATATACACATATGTATTATTTATTTACTTTATATTTATTATCTAGTATATATTTAGTACATAATTTATAAAACAAAACATTATGTGAATAATGTATGTGTATAATTTTGAAAATAGATATACACATATCGGGGTACATGATCAAAAAATTTTGTTGATTGGTTTGTGTAATAAAAAAAATGTTTAGAGAATACTTCTCTAAACAATGGGAAAAGTTCATGGGTGGAAAAATCTTTACTATTCTCAACAGGCCATTTAGTCATAATAACGTTAATCTTCCAAGCATCTCATTTAAAAATGTGGGTTTTTTTTATTCAAATAAAGTAAGGTCCTTTTTGAACATCTAAGACTTATTCTATTCATCTTGGTCTCCATGTTATATAATAACCAGGTATCTGATGATACAGATTTATTATCTGTAGAATTATCACAGATTCCAAGTTGGCAATTAATAAGCTGATAATGAAAGATAATTCTGTATCTTAGAGCACTACTTAAAGCATAAGTGTGATATGTTTATTCCTTAAATCACTGAGCTATAATAGGGAAATGATACTTAACCAAAATTATTTCCAATAGTTCCCATATAACTCTTTCCTTAATGACACCAAGAAAGACATATATTGCAGTTTCAACACTCATGTGAAAATCATTCCTGGCCAGCACTTCTGGGAAAAAAAACAAAGGACAAAATTAACAGAGAGTTCAAGACTCAATTTACAGGGTCAGGGTCAGGACACTGAACACTTTATATTTAATAACTGCTAATTATTTTAAATGATTGTTGTAAAGAAAATCACATACTAAAAACAATGGGGAAGAACGTTACAGATCACTCAAAATAGAAAAAAATAGAGAAGAAAGAAAAGAAGGAAGGGAGAGAGGGAGGAAGGGAAGAAGGACAGAGGGAAGAAAGGAGGAAAGAGGAGTGAAGAAGAGAAGAAAGAAGGGAGTTAGCAGAAAAGATATTAGAATGGAGAGGAAGGAGGGAGGGAAAAAGGAAAAGGGAAGAGAGTGGCACATTAAAAATCTCTCATAAATATAGAAAATAGGGAGGGAAGGAAAGGAAGAAAAGAAGGAAGGAAGGAAGGAAGGAAGGAAGGAAGGAAGGAAGGAAGGAAAGAAGGGAGGGAGGGAGGGAGGAAGGAAGGAAGGAAGGAAGCAAGGAAGGGAGGAAGGAAGGGAGGAAGGAAGGGAGGGAGGGAGGGAGGGAGGAAGGAAGGAAGGAAGGAAGGAAGGAAGGAAGGAAGGAAGGAAGGAAGGAAGGAAAGATTAATTGAACACCTACTACATTTCAGGCCTTGTGCTGAGCATTTTACAAATATTTCATTTTTTCCTCACAATAACCCTTGAAGGTAGATGTTATTATTGTTCCCATTTTGTAGTTAAAGAAACTGAGACAGAGGTTATATGACTTGTCCAGGGTCACTCATCTAAACAGTATCTGAAGCCAGACTTAAACTCAGGTCTTCCTAAGTATTCTATCCACCTGGCCAGCTACCTACCTCAGAGAGCCTTTAGAGATAAAGTGCCTTGTTTAGGGTGACATGGCAGGTTATGGGCTCAGATATGGGCTTATTCCCTAGACCTCAGGGGCCCAGTCCAAGGTTCGTTCTCCTTTAGCCCACTGCCTCTCTTGTCAAGTCCACGGAGGGGGAAAATAAAAGAGTGTAACTAAACCTCACCATAACTTTAAAAATTGACCCTGTCAGCTATTTTTTTCATCATGTGCAGCTGCTTAAATGTATTGTTTTCCAAAGAAAGCAATGTAAGTAATTGCATAGCATAAAAGTAAATGTTAAATTATAATTAAATTATTCCACAAGCCAATAACACAGTTTACAGCAGCTCCATCATAGAGCAGCAGCACACAGCGCAACAATTAGAGAGAAAGAAATGTTTGCAATTGAAATCTCAACTTTCTGAGAACTCTTCCTTGAAGGCATCTTCTAACATTCTTTATGTCATTACTTTTCATTTTATTTTGTCAACTGTCAGCTCCCCCTTTCCCCCTCAATATACATACATTGAGATCCCTTCACCCTCTGCTGTTGGTCATATTCTTCCATAGATTCAAAGAAAATTCTTCTTTTTCCCCTTCTGCTCTTTTTTTTTTAAACCACAAATGGTCTTTGTT
Organism: Pseudochirops corinnae; assembly: GCA_028646515.1. Classification (NCBI taxonomy): domain Eukaryota; kingdom Metazoa; phylum Chordata; class Mammalia; order Diprotodontia; family Pseudocheiridae; genus Pseudochirops; species Pseudochirops corinnae. Next base: position 164,929,503 of record CM053591.1, read on the forward strand.
CATCTTGCATATAATGATGCATCTTTCCTTTGAGCTTTGGAGTTATTTATTAGCTCTTTCTCAGGACCTCTCTGGTAAAGTCTCTTTTATCATAGTCATTTGACAAATGAGAAAGAAACAGACCCCAAAAGATAAAATGAATATGGCCAAGGTAACAGAGTTGGGGCCAGGTCCATCAACGATAAAAGCCAGGGCTCTTTTGGAGCACTTAGTTTGTATTTTCTTATCCATCCTACCTTTTTCCTGATAAACGTCACCGATCCATTTGGCATTTACTTTATTCTTGCAGCAGGAGCTATGTTTGGTCTGATGAGTGACATTGCTTAGTCGGTGACTATTACTCAACTCCTATGGAAAAGCCAAAAGATTCAAACTTCAACTATTTCTCAAGCATAAGACTGAACAATAGAATAGAAACAAATGGAGAATCTTGGTAGAAAATGAGTTCAGAATTTTGGTCAGTGGTCCCAGTCTTCTGGAGTATGAAGATTCATCTTTAAAGGAAAGAAAATAAATTCACAGTCTTCTTGTGATATTGGTTATATTGTTGTGTTTGTGTCTGTTGACTGACAAAATAAGGACAGAAATCTACTAAGAATGAAGTAACACTTTTAAATGAATTTGAGGTGATCCAGGATGGAGTCTTAGCCCATAAGTGATTTCTATACATAGTGAAGTCCTTGAGAATTCAGGGCCACTTAACATGGGATGTATGAACTTCAAAAAAGAAAGATAGCTATTTCAATATAATTGTCTTCCTTTGTAATTCATGGCATTTAACAATATTACACACACACACACACACACACACTCACACACATACACACAGAGCACATATGTTTCACCAGACTGAATTGCTGTCCATTGCAGAAAAAAAAGGTTAAGAACCCCTGTTTTTAATGCTTTTGTTTCTGGATGACATTGTTGATTATATCAAGACCCAGAATACTGAAAAGTTCTTTAAATAACAAACATAAGCAAGCAAAAGATTTTTAGTTTAACTAAGCATAGAAGAAAAGGCAAGGGAAAGAAAAATGCCTATTGCCCATACTATGATATTCAGGTAGATGGACAATTTCTAGAGCTCACCTATCCATACAAACATCTGGGACAGACATTGCAAACAGACAATGGAATGGGCACTAAAATAGACAAAAAGAGACCAGGAGACTGTATTGCCTTTTGGAAATTTTACAGTTCTTTTGATGACCCTAAGCTTCTCCATAAAACAAAGCTTTGCCTTTATTCTTGTGATGTTGTATGAAAGAAATACTGAGAAAATTAGCCTCCCAAGAGCTAAATTTAAAGATCACCTAAAAGGGTAATGAAGAGGCACATGTTGGTCATAAGCAAGCTGGGACATGTTATAAATGAGAAATTTTGCAGAACAAATAGCATACAACAAGTCATCAAAAAATATAGAATCAGAAAAAAATGATGACACAGTTATGTAGCAAGATTGAAGGATAACCAATGGCCGATCTGCATACATATGACAGGAGAACTCAGGGAAGCCCACCACTCTATGTAATGGATGACCTTCAGTGAATTTTTTGAAAAATATAGACAAGAGCTATGTAATATAGGCCAGCATGAAATGCATTTCAATATGCATCATTTGAGGGAAAATCTACACCGATGACACCATTTATCAGAATATTAAAGTATTATCATGACATCCATATGACTTTGAAAACAATTCTTATACGTGTGGCAAATATAATTAATCAAGCTATTAATTATATGTTGGCTATTTTATAGAGTCACATAAAAATTAATGTATTCTTTGCAAAATTTTGTATCTCACTCAGGGATCTACACACCTCAAATTAGAACTAGATTAACGATTTTGCTGGTAATACTAGAAGAAATGTTTAGATTCATTAACAAACATTTCCTATTCAGCCCAGAGGCAGACTAGGGGAAATATGCAAAGAAATATTACATAAACTGAGTACCTATGAGTTGCAAATAGACTATTTGGGGAGAAGCTGGAGCTCATTCCTAACGAGGTCCCAAGCTATCAAATAACTGTAGTAGCAAGCACCCTAGCATACCCAGGATGAGTTCGAGCACAGGTTCTTTTATCTGCTTTCCTAGGAAAGACAGCTCAAAAAGGGGTTAGCAATCCTACTTTTAATTACATTTACTAGTTCAGGGGAAAGGTCAGCACCCCCAATGCCAGAGAAAACATAAACAGAGAAAATACAAACAGAGAAATTAGCATAAAGGCCAACAGACAGGGCTCTAACTGCCTGAATCAAAGTAATATTGCTATACACTTTCCATACACCACTGGATCGAGAGAGCTTTTACATCTGAGCAGTCAGGGAGATCTGAACATATGCCTACTCAGAGACTTGACCAGGAAATCAAATGGTCCTTCTCATGAGCAAACCCCCAAAGCAAAATACCAACTCAGAGTATGTATACACTTCTCAGAGCCAGAAGGGATCACAACCCTTGTGACTCAGTGCCTAATCAACTTAGTACCAAAAGGTGTGGAAGACTTCCTACAAACAAGTCTCTCCCTAAGCAAGCTCCTCCTTAGGCAAGTTCCTCACCCAATGGGCTCTATGTGAGGTCTATTAATGGGCTGGGAAGATCTTATAATCCCATTAACATTACAATAACTCCTTGATATACCCATTATACTTGTAATATAGAATTAGATAGCATGTTTTATGGTGCTATGATCCTTTACTTAAAGTTATTTTGATTAGACTTTGAATGAATAAGTCATTTTGACTATTATAAATACCCAAATTAACTATAAAGGGCATATAAAGAAAGACACAGAAAGAAGTAATAAATAGAAGAATGACTACAATGATTTTCCATTATATATATATGTGTGTGTGTGTGTGTGTGTGTGTGTGTGTTTGTGTGTGTGTGTGTGTGTATATATGTATATACACCTATTTTTGTGTAATGGTTGCCATCTCTAGGATGGGGAAGGAGGGAAGAAAGAAAGAAAGAAAGAAAGAAAGAAAGAAAGAAAGAAAGAAAGAAGATTTTCCTTTAACGTATTTTGATAACTATATTTCAATATAATTCATTTCCTTTATAATCCAGTAATATTAATAGCATCTGAAGATCTTCTATGCCCCTTTGTATTGGCAAGTAAGCAGGTACTTAGCACCTTGTTTCAAGTTAGCATCTTGTTTAAGCTATTTAATTCACACAGAAGTAGTTAACACCTTGGGAGAAAGTTGCTGATGTAACAGGAAGGGACATAACGGGGAGGAGCTATACTGTATATAAGAAAGACAACCAGTAGGACAGGCAGATTTTCTCTAAGTGAGCACCTGGAGGCTGCAACTTTTGCCAAGACCCTCCTTCTGGGAACTTGGTGCTGAGACCATCCTTCTGCAACTTTTGCCAAGAACTTCCAAGAAACTAGGCCGAGGAGCTACTGTGAATGAGAGAAGGACCCCTGCTTGATGGAACCTGTTTTATTGTGAAGGCTTGGGAATGCGGGGTGTTCACTGCATTAACCACGTGTATCAACTTAGTGAGTACTGTGATGACTTTGGCTTTCTGGTTCTGGGACTTGGCTTTCTGGTTCTGGGACTCAGGTTTTTGATATTTGAATAAAGGCTTTGGTTCTACCCTCCATGTGGAAAGTTTGCTACATTTTGTGATTCACAACTATACCAGCATATTCATAACTACCACAGGTGTTGTGAATATTGCATTATTGTTATAAATCTTATGTATTTTATTTTATGCATTTAAAACTATTATTTTAAGAAAGAGGTCATAAGTTTCACCAGACTGCCAATATGTTCTATGACACCAATATGGTTAAGATCCTCAGTCTTAAAAACTAAATTTTTGGGGGAGAGGATTCTCCAATAGACTTTATTTCCTTAAAGGGAACTGGGACTCATTGGATGAAATTTAAATTCTGAAACAAAAATAGAATAAGAATAAGGTCGATAAAATAATTTAAAATGGATTATGGATACAAGCTTCTTTTGTTTCATGGTAGACTTTTCATAAATCAACTCACTAATAATTCTTCGAAGTGACAAATAACTATGTGAACATTGTTGTCAGGCAACCTCTCTTTCCTGAAAAGGTGTTTGACCTGACAACAGATATAAGAGGGGTAGGTTGTAAAGTCTGATGCTAGATTTGAACTCAGGTCTTCCTGACTCCTATTATAATCTACTGCACCACCTAGCTATCCCTTGAGAATCACTGGTATAGTGCAAAAAGAGCTAACTTTGGTCTTTGATGTCAGGAAAAGCTGAATTCAATTCTCATTTCTAAGACGTAATGGCCATGAGACCCTTGGCAAATCACTGAACCTCTCAGTGGCCCTAGAGAATCTTCTAAGGCTATCAATGTGTCAATATCATCAGACTTTACTAGCTGTGTGACCCTGGTAAAGTCACTCAACCCTTCAATGTTCTAGGCAACTCCTAGAACTCTAAGCAGAGAAGGTACCAGAGTGCTTTAGTGTAGAGGGAGTTTCTTCATCCAGGAACGTCCTACATAAAACAGGACTCAAATTTATAGCTTCAGTCCCTATTCCTATCCTCTCATCTTTACGCTATTTTAACTATTGATAGCTCTGCACCAACCACCATTGGCCTAGGCTACTCTTCATTTTCAAAGCTGCCAAATTCAGATACCATATTTTCGCTGAGAGAGTCTTACCTTGTGCTAACCAGATGGCTGCTTACCATATATTATACAACACTTGATGCCTACCCACACTTGATTCATTTCCACAAGGAAATCAATTTAAATATGTTCTTTCACCTGCTAATTTTCGCACCTCATAGAACCATAATAATGACTTCCTTCTTATGGCATTGACATAAAAGGGCTTAGAATCTCAAGCTGCTGTAAATAAACTGATGGGTGAAATCCTTCCAGGGGCCACAGATTTAGTACTGGAAGACATCCTGTAGATGAGGAAACTGATACCTAGAAATTTTAAGTGACTTGCCCAGGGTTTCACAGTTAGTGTCAGAGGAAGAATTTGAACCAAAGTCTTCTAACTCCAAAAATAATGTTCTTTGCATTATAATCCATTGACCAACATCACTTTGACACCTAAATTCAATTCATTAATAAACCTTTATTAAGAAACTTGTGCCAAGTACTGTGCTAGGTGATAAGACTACACAGAAAGAAAAAAAAGTTCCTGCCCTCAAATAGCTTACCTTCTACTGGAGAAATAGCATGTGCACAGACACATAATACAAAATATAGAGAAAGTAATGGTTGGGGGGTGGGGAGGATGGTCAATAAGAATTAGGAGATAAGGAAAAGCCTTATATAGGAATTGTCAGTCAAATTGCACCTTGAATGGAACTAGAGATTCCAAGAAGCTGAGATAAAAAGGGAGAGCATCCTGGGAATGGAAAACAAGCTATGCAAAGGACATGAGGTGGGAAATAAAATGCTGTCTTTGAGGAATAGCTAATAATCCACTTTGACTAGAAAATGGAATCATGAGGAACTGCAGACTATTTATCACCTTTCTGTGGCCACTCCCAACCAGGTACAATGAAAAACATGACTTAGATTGACTCTGGCACCTCCCCAAGATATGGAGGGAAAGTCCTCCTGTATGCTCCAATCATAGAGATCCTATCATAGAATTTGAAACTGGAAAAGCTCTTAGAGATGATCTAACCTAAACCTCTCAGTTTATAGGAGAGGAAAATAGACCTCAGAAGGGTAAAATAGGTGCCAACGTGACCATTCTCTTACTCAAAAAACTCCTATTATCTTTAGCATCAAATATGAACCACTCTCTGTAGTTTCTGAAATCCTGAAAGTCGGGATTCTTCTTGTATTTTCATTCCTCTTACAATTTACTTACCTTCACACATTCTATCACCCAATGACACTCACCATCTTGCTGTTCCTCAAAAACAGAATCTTCCAACTCTTCCTTTTCATCACTGGCTGTCCCACCATGCCTGGAATGCACTCTGTACCTCCACCTCCTTTCTTCAAGATAGATCTCAAATTTGTTCTTTTGCAAGAGGCTTTTCCCAGTCTTAGTCTCTTCCTTCTCCCTTTCCACAATGTTTCTCTCTAGAATTACCTCCCAGTTACACTTTGTATTTCTTGACTATATATAACAGCATGAGCTCCTTGAGGGTAATAGTTGTATTTTGCTTTCTTTGTATCCCCAGGACTTAGCACTATGCTTGACACATAGTAGGTAATCAATAAATGCTTGTTGATTGATTGATGAGAACCTAGAATACTTGAAGAGATTTAAAATCACCCTGCTTCCCATAATCAGACTCTGAAGTAGATTGGGCCTATAAAGACGATCTCTAAGAATGGTTACTTTGATCAATGGTAGGGTCTCAGGGAAATATTATTCTGTATATACCTCACAGAGTCCATTCTACTTCCCTGTAAGATAGATTATCTCCAGTTTATTATGCATAGATCATGTTTGCAAAATAGTTACTTGTATGTTTTCTCCCCCATTAGGCTGTGAGCTCTTTGGGAACAAGGACCATTACTTTTGTCTTTCTTTGTGTCCTCAGTGCTTGGCATGTAGTAAGTAATTAATAAAATATTTATTGAATTGACTTGGTCTTGAAGGAAAAGGCTGTCCAAAATAATGGCCCAGATCATAAGATTCTTTGTTATTTTAGGAACAAATTGAGTCACATTCAAGAAAACTGAAGTCAATCTATTCTTCCACAAAGTATCCAGAATGGTGATATTTCTGTGGCCATCCCAAACCAGTGACTAAATAATGTTCAAAAAAATCATGACATAGAGTTATTATAGAGCCATCCCAAGATACCAAGTAGAGGTGCTTCTGTATGTCAAAAAAAATGGTCTGATCGTAGAATTTAAAACTTGAAAATCTCTTAGATAGAATATAATCCAAACTTCTCATTTTAAAAAGAAGGAAAATGGGACTCAGAGGATTTAAATGAGTTATCCAAGATCACCTAGAAAATGAGTTGTGGTACCCAGATCCAAGCCCTGTGACTCCACATATTGTGTTCTTTCCATTGCCATACATATAGTGTATGAAAGTATTTGAAAGTACAAAAGCCAGGTTATGAAGGTCTGGGATGAGATATGAGGAGACATACTTTTTTCATTTAAAGCAGACTCTTAACATTCAGGGAAAATTCATTCTAAAGCGCCGAAGAATTTGGTAATTCTGAAAAAAAAACTGTATCTAACTGGTAGGAAAAGGGAAGAGAGGGAACCTGCACACTCTTTCCCTTTGGCCTCTTCCATTCTCTCTCTAATTGGAAAAGAGTAAAGATTGGATTGCAAGACACTGGGATGAACTGGAAAGGCTGGGTTAAACTGACCTAGCCTAAGAAAATTGGACTGATTTGGAGAAAACGGAGATTTATTATCTTCCAAAGTAGCTTTGGGTATATATCAAAACAAAGCTAGGCAACTTTTCTTCTCAACTTTGAGAATCACCCTGGTTGCTACTATGTAACCCATGTTTGTCATATTCCCTCCTCTCTTTCCTACCCCTAATTCTTGCTTCCTCTTGCTCAGATATCTGATACTATCACGTTGGTCTTAGATACCCAAGGTTTTCACAGATAACTCGAGTAAATTTTTCAAAATTTACCCTCCATCATTTCTCCCTTAAGCAAAACTGCCAGTTCCTCATGGATGGTGATCAGTTGATCAGTCAGGAGTAACTCTTTCTAAAGTGTTAAGGTGACTTAACGCTCTCAAGAAATACTTCTAGTTTAACATAAAGGCTCATTAACATAAATGAATTGCTAGTAGGCAAAATTATGGAAGAAATATTCTCAGGGATGCTTTAGGTGTTCTAACCAAATTAACCCTAACTTTCCCCTTCCTTATGTCTATTGTCTTTCTGCTTACCTAGTCTCTCAGGCATAGAATCTGTATCATGGCCAGGTATTACCCTAATTTTTCATCTTTGCAAACAACCTGTACAAAGTTCAGCAAAACATAAACATGACTTTGGAGGTGGCATAGCAAATGATGAGTATTTAAACTGCCAACTGGGACTAGGTGGGAAAGATCCCCATTGATACTACTATTGTTGTAATTTGAATATTTAAAAAAACATTTTAAGGAGGCGAGGCATAAGTAAAAGAGTTGGATGGGGTAAAGAGGAAGGGGAAAAAAGTATTTACATTATATCTCCAAGGTGGAGCCTCACTTTAGGTTCCTCACTGAGAGTTCAAGGCTTGGGGGATATTCCTTTAAGGTGACTTTATTTCTAATATGCAATGAAAGAATAACCCACACTAGATCATGACTCTCAGTGAGGTTCAAGATTTCTCTACCTTTATAAGACCATCACCAACTTTCTCTCTCATCTATTCCTACCTTCTCACCCCTATATATCACAATGAAAGGAATAAAGGAGGAAAATCTGCCAATGTCTGGCCTTAAATGAAACTACAATTTTTATAATATTTTTATCAGTGTGTGAAAAATGTTAATTAATTATGCTGTGTAATTACACCTTTATAAATCTTCTATGATTTTTTCTTAATATCGAAATAATAGTGTAAGCATGAAGATAACTCCTTTAGTTGTACACCATGAACTCAATGATCCATTGATAAAGGATAATTAACGGAAGAATCTCCACAGAGAGATACTTTGAGAGAATCAATATTAAATTATTAAGCAAAGAAGGAAAAGTGATTTTATTAATTGGGTCAGGAAGTATTTAGTGGAACTAAACTATGATGACGCAATGTCTCCTTCCCAGGTAGCCTTCGGGAACAGGACACTCATCTGCACAAAAGGTGCTAAGCCCATTCAACTTGATCTAGAGGCACTAATTAACTCCCATGCTGTTCTGATTAACCCTGGCATTTGCTTTTTACTAGTATAGGGTTGGGCTCTGTGGGAGAGAGACTCAGCAAGACACCTCTTGCTAGTTGACTGGACAAACAAGGATTTTTACTCATGTGGAATCCAGCTTCCCTTTCATATTCCAGTAAAAGTGGTTTCTTATGGTCAGGTATGAAGATGTCTTTGTTTTGTGCTTTTCTCTCAAATAGGTCAAAGAGTTGAGCATAGTGACTGAGTTACCAAGAGATAAAATATAAGAAACTACAAGGAAGTGTTTTTAGATTCAGCTGAGTCACAGAAAAAGGTTGTTGAAGTGTTTGCTTTATGACTAAGGCAATTGGATGGTCCCAAAGTAGAAAATATAAGAAGACACCTCACTCTGTTCCCTTGAGTGGGAGAGGGGGCGCTCTACAGGTGTGCAAAATTTCATGTCTATTTTTTCAATATATTGATCAGTTTTGCTGAATTTTTTCCAGCTTTCTTTTGGATTTTATTAAAAAAATTCTTTGTCATAAGAAATGATTCTCTGACAGAGGAGTTCTTAAACATGACACTGGGTTTCTCTCTGTCGGTCTCTCTGTCTCTCTCTGTCTCTGTCTCTCTCTGTCTCTGTCTCTCTCTGTCTCTGTCTCTCTCTCTGTCTCTCTGTCTCTCTGTCTCTGTCTCTCTCTGTCTCTCTCTCTGTCTCTCTCTCTCTCTCTCTCTATTTCTCTCCCTCTCTCTCTCTCTTCATCCCTCTCTCCCCTTAATATTTTTCCAACTACTACATGTGAATATTCCCACAATTCTGTCCTTGGTTCTTTTCTTTTTTTCTCTCTCTTTCTCTCACTATAATTTGTTTTCATAATTTCATTCATACTTTTGTTGAAAGTCTCATGTTGACACAGATGGCTGCCAAAACTTACTTCTGTGACCTTTATTGAAGTCCTATTTCCATACATCCAGCTCCCCACAGGACATTTCTACTTTGATGGGTCCCACAAACCACATTCCTCCTTTTGACTTCACAATTTCTATCAGTGGTATCATACCCTAAGACTTTCATGTTTCACATGTTAGTGTTGGACTCTTTGGTCTCACCTCTCATATGCAACCCTATAGATATCTTGCTTGTACATAATTGTTCACATGGTAATTCCTCCAAATGATTGTAAGCTCCCTGAGGGCAGGGACAACTTTTTTGCCTTTCTTTGTGTATTCAGCACTTAGCACAGTGCCTGGCACTTAGTGTGTACTTAATAAATACTTGTTAATTTGTTGATTTTTCTCCTAGTTTAGAAACAAACCAAAAAAGTCCCAAAACTAGGCCTTAAAAGTGCCATGACTTGTGAGAACCATCCCTGCTGGATGTCGTCTTTATTCCTGAGCCAAAGATGCTAGTGAATAACACAGTGCCTTTTATTTACAGGCTTATTAAAGTAACACAGGTAAAACATTTCCACGTGTTTTTGGAACACATTTTATTTTAGTGCTTTAAAAGGATAATTGTTGGAGGAATGAAAAAAAATTATAGGAGCTTAGTTGGAGAATAAAACTCTGTTTGGGTATTTTAGTGCCTAAAGATTTTGGAACTGCCACATGTTTGCTAATCAAGAAGCAGTAGAAATTCACAATCAGTCCCTAAAATATCAAACAATTCTATTCACTGTAAAAATATGTTTACTGCATTTACTTACCGGCTGTTTAGCACAAATGTTGTTTTGTCCCAAAGCTGGTAATCCTGTAATTTCCAAAGTGCTCGTATAATGCAGCTGTAGGTATACAAGGCATTTGTTAATAGCATCCACAAGTACCATTTGTTTCCTCTTTTGTCACATGCCACCTTATTCTAAGTCACTGGAAGGCCCTTCCCCAGCTCCCTCTTGCCCAACTACTTGTTTATTACATGCTCAGAGAAGGCACTTGGCATTGGGGCAAGGAATGATTTTTCTATGAACCCACCGAGACTCAATTTGTTTGTTTTGTTGCCTTTTTAACTTTATGATTGTGCTTTCCAATACACTCTACTTTTTCAGAATTAGCATGGGAGATGGGGCATGGGGCACTAGGGATCTATCAGCATTAAAGCACCTGCTGCCCAGAGGAAAATTCCAACAATAGCTACAGTTTTGAACATCTGAGAGCACACACCTTGGAGCTGAAAGCATCTTGCTTTTCTTTTAGTTGCCAATTGATCTTCAAAAATCACACCACATTCTTGTCTCTCCTTGGGCTTTAACTAGTCTTCTTAACATGGTCTGGAAGATAACAGAAGATCCAGTTCCTTCTAATATTAGGAATCAAGATTGGCATAGTAGATCCAGAAAATGTGGTATAGAAACCTCCTCCGATGCCATTATCTATTAAGATTATGAAACATTGCCTTATTTATAACAATGAATCCAGGCTTCAGTGAAACAGAAATCCCTTTTTAATACTCACTGAATAATATTGGGATTATGGAGCTTTGGCAGTCTTAGCCTACAAAGACACATCATATTTTATATCATATAATATCATCATATTATGTCATATCGAGTGTTATATGACATGACATGATGTGATAGGACACGATAAGTAATATAATATAATAAACATGATAAACAAGATGAAATGAAATAAAAGGAAATAGGCAAGGATAGATAGTATAGAGTAGAATATTTTATGATATTCTATGACGTGGCATAAAGAGATGAGAGGAAATGAGATGAGATCACATGAGATGAGAGAGTTATTTCAATCACAAATTTAGAAAGAAAATAAAGGTTTTGTTTTAAATCTGTAAATAGTGACCGTAGTTGCAGAAATTTGACATATCAAGTTTGGGTAACATGGGAGCACCCTTGAGGGGCTTTTGGAGCATGCCTCTGGCCTTCATTTTAGACAATCTGGACATGTGATAAAAACACCTTGAGGGTGCACCCATTACAGGAACTAAACATACCCTGACCATACCAGGTTGCATCCATAAAAGCTTTCCCCAGATCAATTAGCAAGCATTTATTATGTACCTATTAGATGTCAAGAAAGCCATAGATGAAAGGAGGTTTTCCATATCAAGGAAATTCTCAGAAATCTAGAACCCCAAATTCTACCAGTTCATCAAAATATGATGAACTTTATCTTCTCTATGTTGCTAGTACCTTGCCTGAATTAAGACAGAGGACCCAAGTTAAATTCTGGGCTCTGCTACTTTGGTCAGTTCAAATGCCATCTCTGATGCCTCTCCAACCCTTGTTGGCCAAATTGAACCTCTCTAGATCTCCGTCTTCTCATCAATAAAACAGGGGTTTGAACCAGAAGGCTTCTAATGTTTCTGCCAGCTCAACACCTAAAATCCTAAGACGCCAAGACCATATAACCCAAAGTTTTCTCATTTACAAAATAAGGGAGTTGGACCTCCAAGGTCCCTTTTAGCAAAAATCAACAAACCTATGGTCTCCAGGTTAACTAACAACAAACTTATAGTAAAATATATATATATATATAGTTTTAGAAAATAAGGCTTATGTACCTGTGGTACGTAACAATTTCTTTCTCCATTTCTGAAAAAAAACATACTGACTTCAGCACACCTCCATGTAGAGTAACTGGGGGCAGGGGCAAGGGTGTTTAAAATAAAAAGCAAGAGAGATGGCCAGGAAAAAATTTTGTAATTCTGTTTATGGCCACCTTAAGCTTCATAATAGCCCTCTTGAGGGGCGTAAAATTCCCCCTGAAGCTTAATTAGCCTAAACCTAACTCAACAGCAGAACTTTAAAATCCTGTCTCTGAGACTGAGCAACCCCGACTAAGCTTTTTTTTATTAAAGAGACAAATGTAGAGCAGAGTAAGACGAGTCACCAGAAACATTTGCTGAAATACTTTTTTCAACATATATTGGAATCGGCTTGGCAAGTATTATGTATGCTCTTACAGGGATATATCTTGTCTTCTCTAATAGAATATAGGCTACTAAAACCAAGCTAAGTCCTTTGTATCCCTACTACCTACGACAACATCTGGCATGGAAAAGTCACTGAATAAATATGCTTGTTTATTGGCCGATTGATAAATACTAATGAATCCTATGTGATATTTATAGTGGACATTCACATGGGCTTTAAGGTTCACAATGCATTTTATATGCATTATCTCATTTGAACCTTACAAAGACCCTATAAGGGAGTGGTTCTCAACCTGCCGGTTGCGACCCCTTTGGGGGTCAAACGACCCTTTCACAGGGGTCGCAGGGGTTGCCTAAGACCATCGGAAAACACATGTTTCCAATGGTCTTAGGAACAGAGACACTGCTCCTCTATCCGCCTCCATGCGGGTCTGCCCACATATGAGTATGAAAGGGTCGCGGCATTAGGAAGGTTGAGAACCACTGCTATAAGGTAAGGGATATGATACTACTTTTCCCCCACTTTACAAATGAAGAAACTGATCATCAGAGAGGTGAAGTGATTTTTCTCACAGTCACACAGCTAGCAAGAGTAAAGACAAACTCTAAACCTAGATTCCCTTGAAGCCAAGTCTAGCACCTTATTCTTTATGACACACTGTTGCTCTGAAACATTTTAAGACTATTCTAAATCAGTGGAATCTGGGAAATACAGTATATTTTGGAAACCTAACTTTGGGATTTTAAACTGAATTTGAGTGCAGAGTTTGTTATACCTAAGAAGATCACTTGTGCAAAACTTCCTGAGGCCATTTTTCTCTTCTATAAGATGAAGGCACTAGACTAGACAGCCTAGAATATAACTTCCATATCTAATTCTTATAATTCAAGTCTTTTCATACTGCAGTATCTATAGAATCATAGACAGAATTGGAAGGGATCTTTGACACCAATCAGTTCAGTCCAATTGAAAATCCAAAATGACTTGTCCATGGTAACCCAAGTAGTAAGCAACAGAGTTGGGATCTAATATCATGCCCTTTGCCTCCATTGCTAAGTTTCTTTCTACCCTACACATCCTGTCTCTTGAAAGTTAAACCTACTTAAGATGGAAACAAACCAATCTTCACCAGCAAACCAAGGTGGACATAGATTGACACTGCTCCTGAAACATTTCCAGTCACTTTTCAAAAATGAGAAGAAGCAATTTTAAAAATCAAAGAGTATGTTTTGACATTTACATATGGTGACCTGCAGAGGCATTCATACACACAATAACTGTCCCAGAATTCAAATTATGATGAAACTTTCCCTTAGAATTATTTCCAACACTGGTTATATAAAGTTTTTGGACTCTTTAGGAACTAACCAGAATCCCAGTGCAAACTTCAGAGTATATGTTTGTGTGTGAAGGGGAAAGAAAGGAGATGGTGGAAACAAAAGCAATAGGGAAAGGGTATAAGTTCTTGTTGTGATAAAGGACTAGACACCTGATGTGCTCAGTCATTTAGCCTTCAGACTGATGGATCAAATGAGAAACTGTTTTGCTCTGTTTCAGAACTGATTGACATCTTAATTATTCTACAGCTGGAAGTGTTAATCACACCAGAGAATGAGGTGATAATTCCCAGTTGGTAAAATTTCACACAATAGCTTGGCAGGCACCAATATGCAGATAGTTTAAATCATTTCTTAAAGGGAAAAATTATATTTAAGATTTGCTTACAAACCAAACTAACACAAAAGATCAATCTATACCCAAAGCAGTATGATCCAACATCCATATCCAGGTCACTCAAAAGGTTAAAAAAAATCTGAGAGGAACACAAGTGGGTAATTGTATTTACTTCAAATATTAAAATATTTTGAGATGAAAATGACCAACCAAGTTCAAGAATGCAGGTGCTTTCTCCATTTAGCAAAAACTTATTAGAGACTCACAGAAACATAGGATTTTAGAATTGTAAAGGGAGGATCACAAGGAGAAAGAAAATGCTATAAGTGATTTAAACTTCTAAGAAGCCGAGGAAGTGCCTGTGACCTTACGAATAGACCTTCTGAGAAAATCTTAGGGTATTAAAATTATTACCCTTCCTGGGGTTGCTTCCCTAGATTGTATTCAACCTCATGGGTTGGGGGTATTCAAAGAGTTGAATGACTAATAATTTTACAGATTTCAAGGTAACTCTTGATTTTCTATTACTTTTTTTGTCTATTTCTTTTATTAAGGAGCCCCCACAGGTGGGTTTCACATTAATAATTGGCTAATAGCCAACAACCTCAATTAGCTTTTAAAAACGGCATTAACTGAGGTGATATAGCAAGAATAGTTAGTACAAAACATCTTTGGGAGCAGGGACTCTTTTGTTTTTATCTTTGCAATCCCAGTATCAAGTACTACCTACTCTTTCTCTGTACTTTTCTGCCTCCTCAATGATGGCTTCAGCTTTTTCACCCTGGAGATACTTCTAGCTTTGGTCCTCTACTCTGATTGCTAAGTTGTTGATCCAGACAACCACGTCAAGAGATACCCAGTCTAAACATATTCACTTTACTCCTGGTTCCACTCCTGACTCTCAGGACTTTTCTACATTGCCTCTGTGTAAGTACTCTTTTTATTTGTTCTCTTTATCCAATTTCATTTTAGGTGTCTTCTTCCATTTGGATTTAAGTACTTTCAGTATAAGGAATGGTCCTTTTTGGTTTTCCTCGTATGTATAATTCTGGTACATAACAGAGTGCCTGGAATATAGCAAGCACGGAATAAATATTCTATCTGTCTCTCTATCTACTTATCAAAATACTGTGTCTTACAATAGATGTTCAATAAATTACTGTAAAATTGGATTTACAGAAGAGATTTTAAAAAGGACCAACATTCAAATTTCTGCTCTACAATTTACTATCTGAACTTCAGTTTCTTCTTCTGTAAAATAAAGTGGTGGGACGAGATGCCTTCTCATTCTAAGTCTCTGATAACTATGTGATCTTCCAACCTGCTCCCTCACTTTACAGAAGCAACATGTGGCTAGAGCCTTGGACATGAAGTCTGGAATAGCTTGATTTGGGTCTTCAGATATCTATTAGTCTGACCCTCCACAGGTCACTTATCTCCTTAAACCTCTCTTTCCTCATCTGAAAAAAATAGTGATGATAACAATAGAACCTATCCTACAGGGTCATCATGAGGCTCAAATTTTTGTGTGTAAAGCACCCATACAATTTAAAGAGCTATGAAAATGACAGTTATTGATCATGAGAAACTGTCTAGGAGGGTGGTATATTCTGTCTCCTTGGAGTCTGTTAAGTAGAGACTAAATGAACCTTGTCAGGTATCTCAGAATGGATATTCCCTTGGTTTCTGGGATAGACTAAATGGTTTCTAGAAATTCTTCCAACTGTCAAAGTCTGTAATTTTGTGAACCTCTGGATCCATTCCTTTAATTCTAAATTCTAGGCTCAGTCTGGCTATAATTTTAAACTGTAGTCTTCAAATAGAAAATTAAAAATCTTTTCTCTTTTGCTCTTTAAAGAAAATGGTTGCCTAGAGTTCCCCTCACTGCCTGCAGGTTCTGCAAAATGCAGCCTATTGGATTCTTTATCTTCAAACTTAACACCAATAACATTTTGCCTGTTTTATGTTTTCATCTATAATATGGTTAGGCAGGGTTCCTTGGCTATTAACACATTATTGTTGAAGTTACCATTCATGTATGTGTTTTTTACCTCATTAAATTCTCGTCTTTCTTGCTTATAGCCACAGGCTGCTAACCTAGGCTCAAACTTAATGTCATCCCATAATGAAAAATGTAAAATTGCCATCAGAGAAGGTTGATGGTCAGAGACATTGCTAGTCAATCAATTGATTTATTATTATAAAGGATGGGAGGAGTCGAATGTGATTCATACTTGTCAAAAAGCAGGCAAATTCTCAAAGCATGTGCTTACCCCACAGTATACTGCATCTTTACATTTCAAAAACTATGACAGCAACAGGACTGAGGGAAAATTCAGTATATTGTCTATAATTTGCAGAGATTTTGCAAAAATAAAGCAAAAACTCAAAGAAACCAAGCTCATACTAATTTCCTGGTACTACAAGTCCAATGTGATCCAGTTATTATCCAACAAGATGGTTCTTAATCACAATTTGAGGAAATGACTTTTATATAATGGCTATTTTGAGTTATCATTGAATTGAGTGATTCTTCACAGTACCTAGCACAATGCATGCTGGGCATTTAGCAGGCACTCCATAAATATTTGTTGATTGAAGCAATTAAAATGTATAAAATAGATAATTCATTTGATGGCAGAGAATGTTCCCCCAAAGATAGAAAACTGGCTAAAGTCCACAGCAGGGAAGAACAATTAGGCAAAGCCTTAATTGTTCATGCATACTTTTATTAACAGAGATAATTATGTGTTTGTTTAATTAAGGTTTCCTACCTTGATCAGAGGTGTTACCAGAAAAATAGTTCACAAGCTTCCCTTCCTAAACATACAATGAAAAATATGTGAAATTCAAACATACTTGTGAAACATAAGCAGCTTTTACTCATTAAATTTAAATTTCTCTAATCAACTGGATCCTCTTTCTTAACAAAAAAAAAATAGCTTCAGTAACAAAAGTATAAATAGAAACAATTCATGAATTTACTAATTGCATATGCAAAAAAAAATTTAGATTGACCCTGAAAACTGTGACTGTCCCATTTTTCTTGTTCAGTCATTTCAGACACATGTGACTCTTCATCACCCCATTTGGGGTTTTCTTGTCAAAGGTACAGGTGGTTTGTCATTTCCTTCTCCAGCATATTTTATGGATGAGGAAACTGAAGCAAACAGGGTTAAGTGACTTACCCAGAGTTACACAGCTAGGAAGTGTCTGAGGCCAGATTTGAATGCAATGTGCCAGGCAGGTGCCATATCAGCCTATTACATTCAATTAATTCATTTCTCCAATAATTGATTAAGACCAGAATATATTCAAGGTATTGAGCTAAATGCATTGGATTGGAGGTGGAGAAGGTAGAGAACTCCTACAATGAGGAAGCTTCTGCTAAGGCAATCAGCAATCAGCAACTCTTCTGGGCAACTAGGTGGCACCATTGTGCACAGAGCGCTGGGCCTGGAGTCAGGAAGACTCATCTTCCTGAGTTCAAATCCAGCCTCAGATACTTACTAGCTGTATGGCCCTAGGCAAGTCCTTTAATCCATATTTGCCTCAATTTCTTTTATCTATTACATGGGGAATAATAATAGCACCTACCTCCCAGGGTTATTATGAAGATCAGATGAGATAATAATTGTAAACTGCTTAGAACAGTGACTAGTACATGTTCAGTCCTATATAAATGTTAATCATCATCATCACCATTATTGAATTTGTCTTTGAGAGTAATCAGGAAGATTTTGATATGAAGATCATGGTCACACAGCTAGTACAATGTCCCATAATTGTAAGTGCAATTTTGAGCTATTAAAACAGCTTAAATTTGCACTAAAACTTTTGGGACAGCCTGAATATGTCAGAGGCAAAATATCTACAAAATGAGGGCTAGATTAGATGCTATCTAAGGTCCTTTCCAATTCTAGAGCTATGGCTGTTCTATGCAATAGTAAACCAGCATTTTGATCTTAAAATATGAAATCAAGACATGGGGGTAAAATATTAATTCCTTACCATCAAAAGACCTAATTTTGAATCCTTCAAACACTAACTAGCTGTGTGACCACAGTCAAGACTCTCAACCTCTCCCAGATTCAATTTCTTCACCTACATCATAGCAACCTTCTTCATAGGATGATTGTGAGGATCAGATTACATGATACGTGAATCTCTCTGCCAACCTTAAAGCGCTTTATAGAGGCTAACTATTGCTGTGTCCGTTATCAAGACCACAACAAGATGCAACAAGAATTCATTAGGTGTCTAGTATGGACCAGACAGAGCAATAAGGCTGGGGATACACAATCTAAAACAGTCCTATCCCTCAACGAACTCCCATACTAATGGGTAGATACAATATGTGAACCAATGGGTATATGCATAAGGATTTGGAGAGAAAAAGAAGTCCCTAAAACCTTTGTGGATCAGGAAAGTTTTCCACTTAAAGGTGGCTCATGAACTAATTTGATTTGGGTTTTGATGTTTCAAGACATGTAGAGAACAAACATTATATGGAAACAATTTCAGAACAATTTTCCCAAAATCAGATTTTTAACCATTTTCCTTTCTTCCCTTCCTGCTCCTACTTTTCTCCAACTACTAGGATTCTTTCCCAATGGAAGAAATTATAGGGCTTGAGGTAGGGGGAGTAAAGGTGAATAACCACTGGCCAAGACTAAATGACCTCCATATCAAGTGAAGACAGTGAGCAATACACATAATTACTCAAGTTACATACAGTCAACAATCCTTTGTTAAGCACTTACCACATTCCAAGCTCTGTGTCCATTTCTGGGAATACAAAAGAAAGCAAAAACAGTCCCTGACCTCAAGGAGCTCACATTCTAAAAACAAGATGCAAACAACGAAGAAAACACAAAGATACATACAATATAGAGTGGAAGCAATCTCAGACATTTAGAAAACAAGCCCACCTAAGAAGGCAAGGCCATTGGTAACTGAATTCCATTTCATTCCATTCCCTAGAATTCAATGTCATGTGATTTTCCTATCCTATATGAAAGAAAATTCAGTTCACATATCTGATTTATTTCTGCTTAGATAATCAAAAAGTATTTTTAAAAAGTCAAGTAATACCCAGGAGAGATATTTTTAATCTGTTTATGAACTATTTAAAGTCTTGTTTTCCTTAAAGCGGAAGTAATATTTTTCCTAGAGTAAACAGTTTTACCACACACTGGTTTTCAGGCAGCAGAGGGCTTTACCATTTTTTTTTAGTCACTGAACTGAACATGCATTTTTTTTTTCACTTCTCATTGACTTGTGCCTGAATTATTAATGTAACTTGCTTGCCCTTTATCAATCCACGGGACCCTATATGTGACAAGAAGCAATGCCAGGGGCCCTTTTGCTCTAAGATAGGCAGAGGCATTTAGTCTTGATTAGAATGTGCCCATTTCCAAGTAGCCACCCTATACCTTGTGAATAGATATTTCACATTTGCCAAATATATATGTGTATGTATAAAATATCTATCTATCTACCTACCTACCTATCTATCTATATATATCTACATACTTCTATATATGTATATATAATACAAGATACTCTTGAATTATCAAAATATGTCAAATGTTTCAAAGGCAGTTTCTCTCTAAGCAGAGCTGATTCAAAATCTGAACAAAAAAAAGTCTGTTGATTGAAATGTTTATTTTTAAGCTTGTACTGAATGTGGTTTTCATCTTGGACACATGTGGACAAAATATGAGTTATGAGTATGAGGGAAGAGTCCTACAAGTTCTGGGTAAAGACTCATCGACTTCTGAAATGGACGCTAGGATGAAAACAGCTGGAGGATTATTTAAGCAACATCTGGCAAGTGGTAACCAACAACTGAACTACCCAGGGATATAACATGCTTTCCTTATATGACAGATTTTTATAGGGAAGGGAAGATCATATATTTATATTTCACAAGAGCTGGATGTGCCGAACTCTCTTTGGCCAATTTCTATTTCCTCCATCATTCTGGATGCTTTCCTAAAATGGGCATCTTATTGTGATAATGATTTAGTCCTGATACCTAGAGAAATTTGGAGACATCAAGAAAGGCTCCAAAAGATGAAGAAAATCTTTCAAGTAAGAACATTTTTACCAGAAGTCTACAGGAATCCACAATATCTTGCACATAGTAGTGAGACCTTAATAAACATTTTTCGCTATATGATAAGCACCACCCTTACATTTTAAGCAGCTCAGCTACAATTTAACAAACTACTATTAGATTATCTCCTAAGACAGCAGGGACTTTGTGGTCTGTTTGCTTTGGATGTGTGTGTGTGTGTGTGTGTGTGTGTGTGTGTCCCCAGTACCTAGCAAATGCCCAACACATGGTAGGCACTTAATAAATGCTTGTTGACTTGACTGAACTACTTTCCACAGCTAATTCTCACTACACCACCACCCTGTTGTGCTATTCACTCAATCATTCATTCAATAGACATTTATTGAGCAGGACACTGTGGTAGCTACTGAATTAATTTCCTTGTCAATAAAAGGTGTTCTCCATGATGGTAGACTGGTGGATGCCACCATGACATGTCTGAATGGCGCTCGTCAGTCCCAAAACACATACCCCAATTAAATTCAGTATGCCTAATTTTTCACTTTAGGTAAAGATACTTTGGGCAAAGATCCTGGCTCCAAAGGAACCATGTTGAATACAGAATATATTATCTCAGAAGAGTAAAGCATTAGAATTGATTATCATTTTATAACAGACTAGTTTAGCAGATTAATGAGTTTTCAATGAATAGATAAGCAACTGAACCTGAGGAATTGAGTCTTAGCAAAAAATTAAACTCTTTGGATAGGGGAAGGCGGGGTAGATAGAAAAGAAGGAGGAAATGGAAATCTGCAGCACAGGCTACTACAAAACAGAGTAGACCTGGTAGAGCTCCATAGTGGAGGCATCTAGGCAATCAAGAAGCTGCATGAGCGTACTTGGTCTCTTATATATAGGAAGAAGGGAGAGAGGGAAGAGGCAGAGGCTCACAGACAAACTAAAAATAAACTTTATTTCATGGTTTTATTGTGGACCCAGGTTCACACAGCTAGAATCTGAGGCCCTGAAGGGCTCTATCCATTGAACAACCTATCTGCCTCAAGAACTTTCTTTTCCAGCTCTTCAGGAGATGCAACTGTAACTCCAGCAGGAGCTATTGCCAAGCTGTGTCTTCACAGTGGTTGCTTGCTAGCATGATGACTGCTACTCCCAAAGCTCTTAGGCTTGGAATCTTGGTTTATCACCAGCAGGATCTGAGTGATGGTATTGTCCAAGGTGGTAGTGGTTTGGCCTACCTGGCTCATGCCATCTCTTCCTCAGGGTAGCTTGCTGCTTCAGCTAGGCTGGCTTGCTTGTCCTGTGGGTGGCAGTTGATAGGGATGGTTGGTCCCTTCTCCAGAAGAGTTGCTTCCCCAGATAATGGCTATGAGAACTGACCCAAAGAAGAACCAGTAGAGCAGGGACAGAGGGAGAAGTTGTGCTGCCATCCCCAGCACCCCTGTTCTCATCTGCTTATACCAGTCATTGCTGGTGGTGGTGAGGAAGATGGGCCCGTTCTTCATAATGATTTCTGCCCTCGGTGATGGCTATGGGAGCTGGGCTAGAAGGAAAGGGAAAGTCAAAAGAATAGTCATTTCTATAGCACCTACTATGTGCTGACCACTCTTTAAAATGTTGTCTCGTTTGATCCTCACAACAACCCCGAGAGAGAAGTAATATTATTATTGCCGTCTTACAGTTGAAGAAACTGAGGTAAGCGGAAGAGGTTATTTGCCTGGGGTCCCAGAGATAGCCAATGCCTAAGGTCAGACCTGAACTCAGGTCATCTTCACTCTAGGCCCAGCACTCTTCCCTTGGCATCTGCAGGAAGCAATTCTGGTAGTTTGGAAGGCAGTGCTGTTGCCAAGGCTTGGGCTCGGGATCCTAGGCTTTCTCCATTAGGGTCTCAGAGGAGATGGTGGTCGAAGTGCTGGTGGTAAACGTAACAAATAAGTAATATGTGAATAGAGCTCCAGCCCTGGAGTCAGGAGGACCTGAGTTCAAATCCGGCCTCAGACACTTGACACACTTACTAGCCGTGTGACTTCGGACAAGTCACTTAACCCCCATTGCAATCCAAAAAAAGTAAAAAAAAGAATTTATCTAACCCTTTCCACTGGATGCCCCATAACTTGGGGATCTATAATGAATTGTTTTTAATTTAACAAACACATAGCAGCTAAAATGACATTCCCCATCAAAATAATATTTAAACCAGATATTTAATCCACTTCTTTGTCACTTTATAAGCAAACAGAATAAAGCACAAAAACATTCTCATTCCCCGAACACAAAATTCGGAGTTATAAAAGTGTAATAGCAGGAGAACAGATCATTTGGGCATATATTTTTGTCTTCTGGGGAGGACATATTCCTAGGAGTTTTCTGCATATCATACATAGTATTTACATTGCTTAATATTCATTTGGGTTTCTTTAAGCAAAGTCTTTTTTAATGTCATCTTTTAGAAAGAACAGGAAGTCATTATTCTAAGCATTATGAGACTATATGGACCTTGGAAAGGTAACTGACCTTTGTAAAAACTATTTATCTATTAGAAGCCATAATTCTTTGTTCCATATTATTTATTTGAAATGATACAACACAGCTCTAAAAATAAAGAAAAAAATTCCAAATATTAAGACTAAGAAATCTCTTTCCTTTTCCCAAAAACGTAAACTTCCTCTCGAGTGAATGGATTTTTTTTTATTCCCATCACTTTAAATGAATGTTTTAGGAATATCGGAAAAATATTTTGTAAACATTTGCAATATTCACTTTTTGAATATCTTTTACAACCTCTTCCAAAATTTTCCCTTTTTTCATGATCATGAAAACACTTAATCCACTCAAGGGATTAATTTTGTGTAAGGTTTTATGTCTAAAAACTGAATTCATTTTTCCACAGGCGTTAAGCAAAACAACATCTGTAAGTCATTAAGGGAACTTACTTGGGAAAGCACTATAGTTTTACTATACTGTATAATTTTCATATGGTATAAAGGAATTCATATGTTTCAGCATGTTTCATGAGCAGTTTTGGCTTAATAGCAATCAACTTGATTTTAGTCAATAAATGAAAATAAAATTTACATTATACAACATAACCTTGCTGTTCTTATCAAATGTGTTCCTGGAAATTCTATGGACAATGTTTATTGATGTCACATGATGTTTTCCGTGGACTTGGGCTATGAGTTGAGAGATATGTCCTTGTAGGAGGAAAATGGCCTTGTAATAAAAACTTGAAATAAAAATCATGTTATTCTTTTATAGGAATCATTCTGCCTTTGCCAATGGTACTTCCTCTGTGAATTAAAATGATTCCAGCATGGCTGATGTCAATTCAAACTTTTGGTCAAAATCTTTCTTTGGCATTAACAAAATATATTCTTGTTTTCCTTAATAGACCATATTTCATTAAATCTCTATGTGTCTACACCACGAGTGGGGAACCTGCAGCCTCAAAGTTTGGATTCAGTCAAAGGGCTGCACTTGAGGACCTAGAGGGCCACATGTGGCCTCAAGGCCACAGGTTCCCCACCCCTGGTCTACACAATTAAAATCTATGCCTAATATCTGCCTCTGCAACTCAGACTAGAAACCATGTCCCAGGAGCCTTAACCCTCTTTGCTCTGGAACTCCCAACAAAGGGCCCACGCTGTCCTGACTTCTCAGGATTGCTCTTAGTTCACAATGTCTAATCTTTTAGTCATACATTCAGCTATATACTAATCACCTTCTCACCTCAGCTTTGCCACTATCTCATAAATACTTCCTCATTTCATCTTTTCAGCTTTGAAACCACAATGAACAAGTCACTAAGCATCCCTCTGCCATAGTTTCCTGAATTATAAAATGAGAACTTTGACTCAATGAACCTTAAGATCCCTTTCAGCTCAAAGAAAGTAGAAATTAATGCCATTGTGATTTAAAAAAAAAAAGTCAGTCTTTAATTCCCTATGGCTCCAATCACCATCTTGTGACTTTTCAAACCAAAACACCTGTCCATGAACAGAATAGGTCTAGGGTTTATTCAATTTGAATGTAAGCTTCTTGAGGGTAGGAACTATCTCATGTTTATCTTTGTATCTCTAGTGCTTGACATAGTACTTTATATATATATAATATATATATATATATTATATATATATATATATATATACACATAATTAAATGCTTTTTTTATTCATTTTCTTCCAGGAACTTACTTTTTTTAATGCACATCTGGGCATTTTTACATTCAAGCAAAGCTAATGGGAAAACAATTAAAAATTTAAAAAACAACAACCCAGTTTCAGAAAGAAAAAGAAAAGAAAATACTCCTCCTTGTATTACCACAGAGACAATACCCTATACCTTGTGATGGTATACTTTCTCTGGTATCTGTTGGAAACATAAATAAATAGGATGAAGGCTTACAAATTCACAATTTCATAGATTGAGAGTTGAAAGGAACCTTAGAGGTAATTGAATTCAATTTCTTTAATGAAGTGAAGGTTTAAGTGAGTGACTTGTTTGATGTCACGCAGATATTGAATGAGCAACCAGAATTCCAACACAGCACCTCTAACTTCAAAGCTAGCATTGAATCCTTCTGCCTTCTCAAAGTTCATTGATAAAATTCTGGTGTTAGGAGCCAAATATAAAGAACTAGACTCTACTCCTTAACTCCTGCTACCATCCCATCTGATCTTCTCCAGCAATTCTTGTCCTTAATTCTCATTTTCTTGCTATGGATTCAGTTGGCAAAACTGCTAGGATTTTAACCCTCCAGAATATGATTGATCCTAAAGTTATGAATGTGATAGTCCAAGCATTAGAACATATACTTCCCACCACTAGGCATCCCCCAAACACTATCATAATAAAGGATTTTCTTTTATACTTCTAACTACAAACAACTTATAGAAACCATGCAGTGATATTGAGCAGAAAGAAGGAAGGAAAGATAGGAAGGAAATGAAGGAAGGAGTAAGGGAGGGAGGGAGGAAGGAAGGAAGGAGAGAAAAGAAAAAAGAATCCCTCAAAGGACTTTCTCAGTTAAAGAAGCTTATATTTTTCCTATTAATCTGAAAATAAGTTAAAAGACCTCTTTCTTGTGTTTCTGATTATTCACCCCTTTTGCAGGACCATTTTTATAGACTAATAGAACCTGCTACACTCCTAGAAGACAGAGAGGAAGTTAGTTAAATTATAGTTTCAGTTAGTGGTTTTTTTAAAAGAAAAAAAGAAAATCTTGTTATTTGGCTATATGTGCCTTGAGGAGTTATTTCAGTTCCACTCAGATTGATCATTTCAGGAACAGCCCAAATTTCTTACATTAGTCAAGCTTAGATTGAGATGAACAATTGAGGGAAGGGAGTGTGGGGAAATGAGGCTAGTGATTTCAGAGAGATGGAGGGAGTAAGCTAGTTTCAACCATTTTGTGTGAGAATTTCTTTATTTTTTTTTCTCTGAGAATGCACCTGCAATTCACACTTGGGAATGAAATTTAAAGGAATTAATTACGTATCTCCCTACATCTTGCCAACAATACTTGGCCCCTCTGTTTTGGGATCCTATATGACTCAGAATCATCTGTCAGCTTGCAATGGCCTGCTGGATTTCATTTGTAATGGGATAAAGTTGGGAGCTAGGAGGCGGGAAGGTGGGAGGCACCATGGTAGTGGCTGACTTGACCTCTAATGAAGAGGAAAACTTGAATCGGACTCCCTGGCATTGAAATTGACATATTCAGGCTTATCGTTCATCAGTTAGTCTCTAAAGACAGCAGTGAAGGGGAAGTTTGTCATTATCCCCTCCCTTTTTTTATTGTGGCCCAGCAAATATTGGAGACATCTGAGACAAAATTTCAGACGAGTAATAAATTAACTAGACTCCAGCCACAAAGAAAAATAAGACAATAAATAGGAAATAAGTGGCTGAAGGGATAGAAAAGGTTTCCTCAAGCAGCAGAAATCAAAGAAGGCAGAATGCACAAAAGGAGAACAAAAAACAGAGAAATACAATGAAAACATGCGGGGTACCACGTAGGGGGCCTGTGGAAGAAAATCTTAAAAAAAATACAAAGAACACCAAAGAAAGAATTAGCAACTTGAAGGACTGGGAAGAAAAAGAACCAAATCAAAAAGAAAAAGTATAAAAATTCAAAGAGGCAAAAGCAGACATAAAAAGATACTGAGTTCTCATGTTAGCCAACTGCACCAGAAAGCCCTGTCGTTTTGCCAAGACTTTGAAAACGTTAAAAAAATCCTAACTGAAAACTAGTTGTCATTAGGCAGCAGATTAAAGTTCCAGAGCCCTTCAGGATCTATAGGCTTCTGAATACCATAATAAATTATGCATCTATAAAATAGATTGGAATGCCTTAATCTTAAAATGATCAATAATTCAAAACCATGGCCACAAACCCCATCCATATAGAGATTCTATGATTGGATGCCAGAAATTTCTCACCAATGAGGAGAGCTGATAAGACAGTCTACTTCTTTTCTCTTCTGTGCAGAAAAAAGTATCCTGTGATATGCATCCTTGCATATATAAACACTTGGTGATCACAGCTTAACACCTAAATTGCAAGTTAAATTGTGGAGTAAATTATTCAAAGCATTTTGAAATGTTCTATTAAAAAAAAAAAATTCTGGTTCCTGCATCAGTGCTCTTATGTACCTAATGACACTCCAATGGACATTTTCTGCTTCTTCAGACAAGGCCAATTGAGATTAACCCAGGCAAAGAACCAGAGCTTTTAACTTTGCAAAGTGAAGTGATTGTAAGATCCTCAGCATAAATAAAATAGATCAGATTATATATGTATATACAATTATGTGTGTAATGTATATACACATACACACATACATATGTGTGTCTCTGTAAGTATATATGTATATACACGTATACATACATGAGGTAATAGTTGTAAAGAATTTAGCACAGTGCTTGGCATACATGTAACATGTAAATGTTAGCCTATCATCATAATCCTCATTTTTATACATACATAAAATCTGACTTACCATAATTAATGTATGTATGTGAATACACACACAAATCGTTGCTTCAATGTGAAGAAAAGGTGGTGATGAGCATTCACATGTTGCTTAAGACAAAGGGGCATAAGACTTTTCCCAATGAGATAGACAATACTGTTTCATTAAATGTCCCTTGCAGCATAGTCTTTAAGTCTGAGATATCATTGTTCCTAGATCATAAACAGAAGATCACCATTTCAAATCATCCACCTTTCCTCTGTGGACAAACTCCCTTCTTGGGGAGCTGTCTACATTGATGAGACATTTCATTTAGGGATTAACCCATACTAGCTTTTGGGACAGCAGCATTCAAATCTAAATTTAAGGCTTGGTTAAAAGGACAGGGAGCTCGCTCACAGCCTGGTCCTCAAAGAACATTCATCTCTGCTCTCAAAATCAAGACACAGTTGACAGCCCTGGTTCAAAAGAAGCACAGGAGTGGAATAGCAGGGACATTGTAAATTAGCCTTACAATATATTTGTTAAATATGTGGATTAAGCCAGGCTCCCTCCCCTCACTTTACCAAACATAAATTTCCCATCTCAACTGCTTGAATGTAGGTACTGTGATTTTCTCTGTGGCTCAATTTCCAGCCGTTAAAATTCCATTTAACGAAGGTACTTGTGCTGCTGTGTATTATACTCTTGCAATTGCATTACAGAAATTATGTACTAAGGAGGCAGTGATTAAAATTGATATTTGCCTTAATTACAGGGTACAGTACATGGATATTTGAACATAACTTCATGGAAAGCAAGATGTCTATTTACAGGGATTTTGAAAAGCTTTTATATTTCCAGAAACCTAGCTTAGCTGAAGTTATTAGGCTACCTCCAATTTTCTCAAGCTAATATGTTGCCTCTAGCTTCAGGATGAATGCAGAAGAGGATATCTGAAGGCAGGGGATATGTGGTGTTTACTCAGGTAAAAAGCTTATTTATTTCTTTTTAAACATTCTCTCCTAAATAAGGCCCTTCCTGAACGAATCTAGATTCTATCATAGCTCAGCATGCCTGACATCCATTAAGACCAGTGGTTAAGTAAGTCAACCACAACTTTTTCTGGAATCCCACTTTGGTGAACATATCTGTTAGATACATTTGTACTAAATCATTTGAAGTAGAAACATTTTGCCAAGGGGGGAAATGTATAACCCCACAAATTACATGAACAATTAGGCAATCTAACTTGTTTGAGTAAACTGTAAATGATTTGGATGAGATGGGGAAAAATAGTTCTGTGTTGATTTAATAGAAAGTGAGAAGAAAGGGAGGGAGGAGGAAAGGGAAAAGGGGAGAAGGAAGGATAAAAGGAAGGAAGGAAGGAAGGAAGGAAGGAAGAAATGGAGAGAGGGAGGAAAAGATAGAGAATAAAAGGGAAAGAAGGGGAAAAGGAAGAAAGGAAAGAGGTTTGAGTTAAAAAAAAAAAAAAAGAAATCTTTTTGACAAGCATAATTAAGTCAACTCCAATGGAAAAGATTTTTTCTTTAATTCCTACCTTCATATAGAAACACATATACATTCACACACATTGCAACATGAATAAACAAGACTATGTTTAAATGAATGTTGAGAGAGAGAGACAGACAGACAGACAGATCCAATTCTTTGCAAATATTTAAGTGCACAGATGGGAGTCCTGATGGACAGAGGGATTAAGCTGACAACCTCAAAATAGCACAGATATACAGCACACTTACATTTATCTGGAAAGGTTTCATCAATACAGTGAATTGATGAATAGCATTCTTATCTGTGACAAAACAAAATATCGGGTACGCATTTAAATTACAAATTTAGCAGAGCATGTGAACATTTCCCCTATTAATATACAGTGACAGACATTTCTCAAATTTTAAAAATTTCACTTATGGGGGGGGAATTGCTTTCTGGAGTCTGGTGTGAACTTTCATTCATAAACATTATTTGTAGGGAAACATCTGAATAAATGATAATATCATGTTTCACTGAGAGGTGTCAATCAATCCAGTGTAAAAAGAAATATTAATTTACAGAATCCCAGAAAACAGCTGAGAAAACATTCCCCTGCTTGAGCAGTTAGGCTCACATCTGCATACCAGATCCCAATGATAAGTTACAATTGCTATACTGCTTTGATGTTTGCAAATCATTTAACATTTGGTTATCATTAAATCAGTTAAGTCATTGGGGTCTCTCAACTTTGGGGAGTAGCCACAAGAGATATTATTATCTCCTTTTGAGAGATGAGGACATGAGGCTTACAGATGCAAACATACTTGCTCACCGAGCTAGACAGTCAGAAGCAAGAATCTAAACTCAAGTCTTTCTTGCTCCGAGTCAGGTACACAGTACCATCATATCTCACATATGCTGTAGGGGAGAGAGCCAAGTGCAAGTGATTCCAGCAGCTGACTAGGAGGGTATGAGGAGAGCTGGGAGGAAATAGGAATACTCTTGAAAACTGAACATAGATCTTTAATTTCCTTCTAGGGAATGATGCAAGTCTACCAAGCTGGGCTCTTTGGTTGACTTTTAAATTGCTATTTATTTTCCAGCTTCTCCAATATTACTTTCTTTTGCCTTATTTTCTTGATAGTGTTCATATTATTTAATGCTGGCTGCAATTTATAGCTGTTCTTGTCTCTGTGTCAACTACTATGATGTTCAAGGGCCATAAATTCCTGCCAAACTTCCTGTAGGAGGAACTGAATCCACATAGAGCTTGATTCTCACTTTCTCTGAAATAATTTTCAAAAGCCACAGATAAATTGGAATTTTAAAGAAAGACTCATGAATAAAATTAACCTTTTCTAATAGGAACATGTCAAACAATTGCTTTAAACTTGTTCTTCTAAAAACATCCACTATTATCCACAACCGAACGTGGCTTATTACCAATCATTGGCTTTCTATCGCTTCTATTTCAAACAATATTTCTCTAAAATTGTCTATGTTCTAATTATAATATTGGGTGTATAATGCTCATTAAAAGTTATCTTGGAGGCTAAGATTTTTTTAAAAACTTTATTTAATGTCACATATATACACATGCATATGTATGTATTTCTAAATATATCTTTAACTCTACAGTTAGCTAAAAATTTTAATTTTTAAAATTGGGAAATGATTTTTACAAATTTAACTCTTAGAAGAACAGAGAATGCCATGAGGAAGATAATGTGAGAAAATGTAATTCCTTCCAAAAATTAAGCTTCACCACAAAATTCTTTTCAATGACAACTCACTCTCTCATTTATCCAGCAAAACTGACTGTTAAAAGTGTAACTAAGAACCTCAAACAGAGGGAAAAGATCCTTATGCAGTCAAAATAGAAGATGCTTTTCAGTCACTCATTCAAAGCCTGCTTGCTCCTATTTTAACACAGCTCCCTTCTGCCCAATGTCTGAGCATAAAATGTAATTCCTCTTTCACTGCTGAAGAATTGGGGCTGAATCATTGTAGGGTTGTTCAGAGCTTAATATACAAATTTCAGTGTTATGATTTTTAGCATTGGGGGCAAATGTGGCCTAGTAGATGAAGGCTCTTCTTGGCACCAAAAAGACCTGGGTTCAAATACTGCCTCTAATATTTACTAACCATGTGACCCTGGGCAAATTATTTCATCTCTCAGGGTCCACAGGCAATTCTCTAAGACTTTAAATTACAGGTGAATTATTAAATCATGCTGGCTGAGGGAGTTTCTGCTCTGGGAAGTCAGCCAGTGAAATCACAGGTCTGGACCCACTCACCTTTGCCCTCCAATGAATGTATTTACACACACATGTGTGTATATGTATGTATACACACATGCACACATATATGTGTCTATATTTGTTTAGCATTCCTTATCATCATTATTATTAACAATATAAACATACATATGATACCTTACAGATTATAAAGCACCATTCATACATTATCTCATTTTATCTTCACAATTAAATTGGATTATTGTTATTATTACAGAATATAGATTTCACATGTTATTTCCCTATTCCAGTAAATTATTTAATTAATTAATGGACTACCAATATAAAATCCTCTGTTTGTCTTATAAAACCTTTCATTACTTGGCTTCTTCCAGGCTTCTTATACTTCCTCTCTCACATCCATAATTCTAAAGTCCAGCAACACTGACCTCTTTGCTGTTCTCCCTACAAGATATTCCATCTCCTAATTTTATGAATTTTCACTGGATGTGCACCAAGACAGAAATGTTCTCCTTCCTCATCTCCTTCTCCTGGCTTTTCTGGCTTTCTTCAAATGTCAGATAAAATCCTCTCTTCTGCAAGACAACTTTCCTGATCTCCGTAATTTTAGTGCCTTTCCTCTGAGATTGCCTTTAAGTCATCCTCTGTGTATGTATATATGTATGTATGTGTGTGTACACATACATGAAAGGTATGTATGCATGTATGTGTGTGTATATATACATATCTGCTTATGAATATAACTATATAGATATATGCATACATGTATGTGTATATAGATATATACTGTTTACTACACACACACACACACACACACACACACACACACACACACACACAGTTTTTTCATAGGGGTGTGCATATTGTCTCCCCCATCAATTTTAAACTCCTTGAGGGCAGGGACTGTTCTGCATTTCTTTGCTTCCTCAGCACCTATCACATAACCTAGCACATAGTAAGTGCTTAAATTCCTTTGGGCTGATGGAGGACAGAGTGTTATACCTGGTGTCAGGAAAACTTGTGCTCATATGCCTGTTCAGATGTTTACTCAAGTCATTTACCTTCCCTTTGATGTGGTTAGGGATAGGGTTGCTCTGGAGACCCCAAAATACCAAGAGGCCAGGTCCCGCTGAAAGAATTCTACTCAAGTCTTCCCTCAGCCAAAGAAAAGTAAAATTTATTAATAATTCATTAAAAGTTTGCCATATGGGGTAGACTCTTAAGGAGCCTAGGTATCTGTGATTTTGGCATTGGGCAAGCAGCCCAGAGCAAGTCTGACACAGAGTTAAGTCTGTGCTAGGTCATTCTATGGTACTTTCACACCAATGGAGGGAAGATGTGGTCTTATGTACAGAGGAATCTAGGGGTGGTCTAGAGGAGGAGTTTGGGAAGGGTCTTCAGGAGGAGTCAATGAGGTCAGACTCCAATAATGAGTGATTAAGGACAAGAAGTTGCTGGAGGCTACCTGGAGACCACAGACGGCAGTGGGCTAGGCCAGTTCAAGGGTAGAACAGGATCAAGGGTGGGAAATTGCTGGAACAAAGGAGGACTAAAGATTTGGGCAGAGCCACAACTTAAGGCCCACGGTTTCAAGCAAATGCCTATACCTCAAAGATTCAAGGAGAGTCCAAGGGGACCCCCAAAGACTCACCTCATCATTCCCCACCTCAAACAAATGGGATCTACTTACAGAAATATTCATTAGTGGAATCGCCTCCCATTGCCAAAATAAGGCCTTCCTTTCCTCTTCTTTTTCAGTCTTTTCCTTCTTTTCCTCACCCAATCCCAGCTAGGGTCTTATCTCTCTAAGACCACAGATGTTACCTTTATCATATTGCTCACTCTTGATTTGACCTCACTGCTTTACTCACCCCTTTTGAACCCCCTACCACTCCTCTTTTATATACCTTCCAATGTTGTAACGTGGTTCCACAAAAGAAGCATTGACCTGTAGGCAGGATATTGCCAGGTTTTGTCCATAATACCCCCTGTCCACCTCTTCACTGTTACTTCACCCAGATTTCTGCCTTCACCCCTTTCTCCTTGAATACCCTTAGAAAGAAGTCTTACTAGTCTCTCAGTTGTCACTTTGTTGTTCTTATCTCTGCTTGAAGCACTTATTCACTCCCCCTGTGTTTCTGTCCTTTGGGTAGTTAGAGAGGCAAATCTCAATTCCAATTTTCTGTATAAAAATGTTTCAAACTTCTCATTATTTAACATCAATTTTTTTTTTTTGTCCTGTACGGTTAAGCTTAGTTATGCTGGATAATTCACACTGGGCTGCATCCTGAGCTCCGATACTCTTCAAAACACATTATTCCATTTTCTCCTCCTTTTTCAAGTGATATGGAATAATCTTGTATTATTCAAATTCCCTTTCCTTTGTATTTGAAGGGCTTCTTCCTAGAGGCTTCCAGAATGTGTGGAGGTTTTTGTT
Source organism: Pseudochirops corinnae (assembly GCA_028646515.1). Lineage (NCBI taxonomy): Eukaryota > Metazoa > Chordata > Mammalia > Diprotodontia > Pseudocheiridae > Pseudochirops > Pseudochirops corinnae. Next base: position 164,963,078 of record CM053591.1, read on the forward strand.
TTTTTTTTTTCTGAATTGAATTGTTAAGTTTAAACACTATGGGTCTTAGAATTTGCAGCTTTGTTGTTTTGATTTTTTTTTTCATTTTTCCCAGAAGAGATAGTGAATTTTTGAAGTAGACAGGAACTAGTTAAGTAGAAATTTCATGGACTTAAGATAAGAGTCAAGAAACTGGCCTTGAATAATTTGCCTATTTGCTTGCTCAGTCATCATGCCCTGTGCCCCTCTGCTTACCCTACAAACCCCACCTTGTTTTAGCAACAGCTTGCCTGCATCTATATGGTAACCTGCTTAGTAACTAATTGTGTTAATTAGATACATAAACCAAAAAAACTGTATAAAAGTCTCTTTACCCCTGAACTCGGGCCTGCTCACTCTTTGAATTGGCATGGAGTAGCCCCAGCTGGTAAATTAAAGCTCCTTAAAACTTTTAATTCGGACTCTGTGGTCACTTTGTTAAGACTCGTCATTTTATTTGGAGGCCCCAGCAAGATGGCCTTTGGCCATCTCCAGTGACCACCTTTCCATCTGTAAGGGGGACTGGACTGGAAAGTTGATCCAGGGGGCAGCCACTGAGAGATGTTCCTCAGCCCCGGATCCATTTCCGAGTCCCAAGTCAGGCTGCAGATTGGAAAGATTCCCAGATTGCAGTAACATTTGGCAGGTAAGGAGCTCCAGTTTCTGTGCAGCTCTCTCACGCTCTCTCGCTCACTCTCTCTCTCCGTCCATCTCTTTCTTTTTCTATTCTCAGGTGCCAGTTGCAACCCTTGTGAGGCCCAAGGGGCCTTTATACAGATCTCAGAGAGAGATTAACCCCTATGAGGTCCGAGGGGCCTCTGCTTAAGTCTCTTCTTTAAGACTTCTCTCTCTCTCTCTCTCTCTCTCTCTCTCTCTCTCTCTCTCTGTCTCTCTCTCTCTCTCTCGACCTCTGTTTAAGTTTGTTTGGGACACCTAGTTGGGTCTGGTTTTTTATCTGTCCAGTAGCAGATCTGCATCGTCCATCTGTCTATCTCTCATCTGTGTCTTTGTCTTGTGTTTTGTCTGGAAAAATTTGTCTTGCTAAATCCATAGGATGGGACAGGGACAGTCTTCCCTAAACAACTCCCCCTTACAATATTATCTGGATCATTTTTCTGCTTTCCAGAAAGCAACTCAAGACTGTGGTTTAGAAGTGGAAGTTACTTTTTCCCTCCCCCCTTCATCAAAAGATTGGGAAAAAGAGGAAGTTAAAAATTAACAGTGTAAAATAAAAGAGCTAATGGAAAGGAAAGTTAAGGGAAATGTTTAACATGTTGCTATTTTAGAGGTATTCTTTCTGCCCAGTTTCTAGGTCTCTATACTTTGTGTTTTGAACTGCATTTCCTGATTGGTTAAAAACCTCCCTCTGCCTTCTAAACATCTGGCCAGTGTTTAGAATGCAGCGAGACATGAAGAGGCAGATTTCCTACTTCACCTAAAAGAGAAAAGTTTTGTGCATGGGAATGCAACTGTAAAACAATTGATTTCATTCTGGTCAGTTTTGAAAAGTACCCTTCCCCACCTTGGGAAAAGAAAGGGGGGCGGGGGAAGGCATAACAGTTAAATTGAGGGCCCCTTGCAACAGCTTGGAGCTTCCCTAGGCAACCTGAAACCGACACCTTTGGGAATACAGATGAACCTCTCCTTTTCCTGGAGTCACAACCAGACTCTGCAATGTGGGGATAGGAGAATAAGTCTCTATATGTGGTAAGCCCAGTTTTCTATTTATGTTCATCTGAAAGTTTATGGATCACCACATTCACCATCTATGTGAGATTCCAGAATGTAATTGATTTCTAGTGATAAGTTGATGGGTTGTGTGACAACAACAAAACTTTATTTCTGTGCAACTTCATGTGAAATTTTAAGGTCATCAGGTTGTTAATTAATTGGCTTTTATTTCAAAGTTTGAACCTTGCATCATCTGTGTTGTAAGAAAAGCAGTTTCTTTTGTAATGTTTTGGAGTATTGCACTTTGAAAAATCATATGCTTAACTTGTAACATTGTTAACTAAGTTACTTGGGCAACTGTTTTAATGTTAAAACCTAAAGTTGTAAATTGGTACTGTATGTAGAAAAGAGGAGACTGATAAAAATGTTATTCTGAACAGTCCTCCTGCAGTCATGAAAATTGAAAAAGCAGGGGCATCACCACCAGCCCCTCCCTAAAGTCCTTCTCAGTTATTCCTTAAGTTGTAAAACTGCCAAAGCCCACAGAAACCATCTCTATTAATGGAATTCCTTACATTTGTGAGACCTGGAAAAATTTGCATTGCTTATTGCAGCTAAAACTGGCTCTAAGCTGTGATTAGTGAGACTTGTTGTTTAAGGTAAAGGGCATTTGGGACAATAATTAAATTTTGTTTGGAGTTTGGATTTGGGTAAAGTTGCCTGCATACATCAATATCCAGAGAAATGCCACAAGCTACTCAGAGGGAATGTGCTGTGAGCTGGTGGGAGTCTACATTTGGTAACAGCCAAAGGGACAATCGCAGCTTCTGCTGGGGTGGGATCCTGTCTGGCACAAGCTTGCCCATGAAGTTCCTTTGAAAAGAAATGTTTCCCACCTATTCCTGAGTCTAGCTATGAGGTGGTACTGATACTGCATGGTTGGATATCTGTGACTTTACCTGAATTTAAACAGAGCCAAGGATGTTTTATCCTGTCATATTTGGAATGGCATAAGTCCCCTGTTTCTTTTCCTTCTATAGCAAGTTCTATGATCAGAGCAAGTAGTCAGTAAAATATATGAACCATTTTGTTTTGTGGTTAACAAATGTAAAGGAAAGCTGAATAATCTAGATAATAGGTTTGATTGGAAATATGAGGAGCAGATAAGAAGGTTTGGGGACAAATGGGGGTTTGTCCAAGCCCCTCCTGTCTCCAGATAGTTGATATCAGTTTTAGAAGGGTTTCAGTATGTTATAAAAGCAGAAATAT
>CM053591.1:164966535-165008286 GCA_028646515.1 Pseudochirops corinnae
CCCCCTTTTTTTGGAGGGGGAAGGCAGGGCAATTGAGGTTAAGTGACTTGCCCAAGGTCACAGGGTTAATAACTGTTAAGTGTCTGAGGCTGGATTTGAACTCAGGTCCTCCAGACTCCAGGTTCAGTACTCTATTCAATGCACCACCTAGCTGCCCCTTTCTTTTCTTTTTTAAAAAAAGTTTTGATCAGGTTGGGATATAAGACAGAATGCCACCAGAAAGGACTTTGCAGGCAGTGTGCTTGAAGTCTAACGTGCCAAATTACTTGACTGAAATGCTGATGGTCCTTGTGAAAGCTGGAACAAGTTGAGTTAAATTATTTTTAGTTACATTTGTTTTCACAGAATTCACAACATGTTCAGTATGCTGATGACTCAGCCATCCCTGAGCCCTGTTTTCAGTCAGATGCCATTTAAGATGAAGAAATCAATACATGTCAGTAGGTAACTGGAGAGCTTTTAAGAAGCCTTTGTAGATAGACAGACAGATAGAGAATTTATTAAGTGCCTGCTGTTAGCCAAACACTAGACTAAGTGCAGGTACAAATATAAGAAAACAAGATGGTTTTGGCTCTCAGAGAGCTTATCTTCTAATAAAGCAGGCAAACAGAGATATACAGTAGTCTGGAGAGTGAACTGAGCTGGGAGCAAAGGAAAATCCTCTATAACCACCTGTTTTTTTGAGCCCACTCTAGAACTGAATGGTGTTCTGAAGACTCCCTCATAGCACATGATTTCCTTGAATAGAAAAGTTAAAGTTTTCTTTTATCATGAGGAAGAGAGATTATTTTCATCTCTAAGACAAAAATTACTTCCTGCTGAATTGTTAAAGCTTTATTGGGTATATCTAAAAGGTACTTGGAAAAATATCATTTCACTGTACTCCCTTTCTTGCACTCTATGTTCTGGCCAGATTTATCTCCTTGCTATTTAGATATGATGTGCTGTTCCCACATCCATGACTCCCCAGTTTCTTTGTCCAGGATGTCCCCTGTATTTGGAATGCTTCACCTTCCTTATTTTGGCTCTTGGGATCCCTATTTCTTTTCAAGGTTCAGATCTATTCAAGACTATTCCTGAGTCCTACTTTTCTCTCCTTCCAAGTTGTCAGTATTTTCTCTTCTCTCAGAATTACTTTGTATATTGCTTATGTGATAATTATACATCTCTCTCTCTGTCTCTCTCTCTCTCTCTCTCTCTCTCTCTCTCTCTCTATCTGTGTCTGTCCATCTGTATGTCTCTCCATCTGTCTGTCCATTTGTCTGTCCATCCATCCATCCATCCATCTGCCCATTTGTCTGTCTGTCTATCTATCTATCTATCTATCTATCTATCTATCTATCTATCTATCCATCCAGCCATCCATCCAGCCATCCATCCAGCCATCCATCTATCTACCCACCTATCTATTGATCTATCGATCTATTGATCTATCTTTTTGTATCTAACTTAGGCTGCTGGATGTCACAGTGGATAGAGTGCTGTATTTGGAGTCAGGAAGACTTGAGTTCAAATCCAGCTTCAGATACTAGCTGTGTGACCCTGTGCAAGTCACTTAACTCCTATTTGCCTCCATTTCCTTAACTAAAATGGGGATAATAACAACACCTCACAAGGTTATTGAAAGGAGCAAGTGAGATATTGGTAAAGCCCTTAGCAGAATTCCCATAACAAATGTTGATTCCCTTTATTTCTTTCTCTTACATAGAGAACAGATGATGGAGTGATGAATTGAAAGCTGGCCAAGCTCAGTGTCAGGAAGACCTGGGATCACACTGAAAATACTGACTCTGAAATCTGGACAAATCTTGTTAACTTTCAGATCCTCCAGGCAACTGTCTAAATCTCTAAGTAACTTCTAGTTCTGTGAAAATGAATTTCCTACTGAAGAAACTCCTCCTATCAATGCAGACTTTCACCTTCTTTGCAAGAGAATTCCATAAGTCACAGAGAGTTATGTGACTTGCCCAGAGTCACATGGCTAGTGGCAGGGTTTGAACCCAGGTCTTATTGATGCTAAGGACAGCTCTCCATCTTCTTCATCATGGATGTTACATAGTCCTAGAACGTTTGCTAATCTGCATTGTTGGTGGGAGTTTTACTCATCATTGAAATCACAAATCTGAACAACAACAAAAAGTCTTCCAAGGCCCTCTTCCACTTCCTCAATGGCATAGCAGAGTGGTAAAAAAGGAAGAACAGTATGCTAAAAGTCTTCCAGGTTGAAGAATGCTAATAAATTTTAATTTGACTATTGGTGCCTCTTGGGGTGAACTTTTTAGAGGAAATAGATTAGAGTCACTTGGGGGAGGGGCAGGCATGGATTGATGGCATTTTGGGTTATTGGAGACAACTCTTCAATCTTTGAGACTAAAGGTCCATTTGAGTATTTCAGAGTACCTGGGGCGTCCTATAGCTTAAGGGTGGGGACTATTTCATTTTTGTTTTCACATTCACAGCACCTAGAAAGTTGTCTTACACATCATCAGATACTTCATGAATTCTCCAACTAAAGAAAATCTTAGAATCAATATGCCAATGGAAGAATAGCTTTGGATTGGGGAGGGTGGATTTCTATGACATGTCAGAAGCAGACCAGAAAGGGAGTGCAAAGAGAAATTTTCCTTTCACTGTGATAAGGGCTAAATCCTCCCCTCTACTCTCCTCTTCATGTAAACTAATGAGTGAGTTATGTTACTTTTATAGATTTCTTTTTTAATTTATTAAATTTTAGTTTTCAACATTCACTTCTATCAGTTTAAAATTTTCACCCCCTCCCTCACTACTCCTTCCCTGAGACAGCATACAATATGATATAGCTCTACAATACATTCTTATTAAACACATTTTCACATTAGTAATGTTGTATAGAATAATTATAATGAATGGGAGAGACCATGAAAAAGAAAATAAAACAAAACAAAAAAGAAAACAGTCTTACTTCACTCTGTGTTCTGACTACATAGTTCTTTCTCTGGATATGGCTGGCATTTACCATCATGAGTCCTTTGGAGTTGTTTTAGGTCCTTGCATTTCAGAGAAGGGCTAAGTGTACCAAAATCAGTCATCACACATTGTGGCTATTTCTGTGAACAATGTTTCCCTGGTTCTGCTCATTTCACTCAGCATCAGTTTATATAAGTCTTTCCAGGATTTTCTGAAGTCTACTTGTTTATCATTTCTTATAGCACAATAGTATTCCATTACATTCATATAAAACAACTTGTTCAGCCATTCCTCAGTTGATGGGCATCCTCTAAGTTTCCAGTTCATGACCCTCACAAAAAGAGTCGCTATAAACATTATTGTACAAGTGGGTCCTTTTCCTATTTTTATGGTCTCTTTGGGATATAGCCATAGAAGTGGTATTGCTGGGTCAAAGAGTATGCATATTTCATATCCCTTTGAGCATAGTTCCGTTCCAAATTGCTCTCCAGAATTGTTAGATCAGCTCACAGCTCCACCAACAATGAATCAGTGTTCCAACTTTCCCACATCCTCTCCAACATTTATCATTTTTCTGTTTTGTCATGTTAGCCAATCTGATAGGTGTGATGTGGTACCTCAGAGTTGTTTTGATTTGTTTCTCTCTAATCAACAGTGATTTCTAAAGACCAAATAGAAAACATACAAACTAGAGAATCAGCTAGAATGTTGACTTTAAATAAAAATTTAACTAAACACCTAACCTCCCTCCACCCTTCCAAACACATACACACACACACACATACACATACACACACACACAGATAATAGCTTACTTTCCTTTTAACTACATTCCGATGTATGTTGTGCAAGTATTACCCATTTTATAGATGGAGAAACAAGCTCAGGAATGTTGTGTCTTGTCTAAGGTCAAATAGACAAGAAGCAGATAGGAGTGTGGAGGTACCTAATAATAAGCAAAGAAGGACGAGGAGTTAAGGCACAACCAGTGACAATGATTTTTGGATATCATCCATCTTTGGAGAAGTTACGCAGGGTTTAGATTTTGCAGTGGCAGGAAGTGTGGGATGTTAGAAGGCACTGGACTTTTGACAGGCTTGATTGATGATGCATTCATCATAACCTACATGTTAAGCTGAAAAATAATTTTGTTTTGGAAAGTTTTGCTGACTGTGGTCTACCAGACATTTTGTTAAGGTCTTGCCAACCATCCAGGATCTGTTTTCTTCTGTGCCTTGGAAGCTTATATTTAAGTGACAATGAATATTTTTGATAACTTGGATTCTGCCTATTCACCTCCTGGCCTTTGTCTACAAACCAGAGCCTTCTCCAGTGCTCCTGAGGTCACCCTCCCTCTCCAAACTCACCTCACTGTTATCACCTGCCTCCTGACTGAACTCCCCAAGCCTTACCTTCCCCTGCTCCTTCCTGCTATGATGTGGGCCTTCTGGGTCTCATAGTATGTGACATTGCCACCTACCATATAATTGGGCCTTGAGGGAGGACCTTAAACAAATTACCTCCCTCCCTCAAATTATTTCCTTCCAACCAATAATTCTTTGTTAGACTCATTCCTTCATAATTTATATACTCCCACTCTCATATTTTCTTCATCCCAGTAATTATAAATCTTCAACTGTCGATGTCTAAACCCCATTATCCATTTGCAACTGTCCACAACGTTGCTCCTATCCTCCTTAATCCTACCTCCCCATCCTGCACTGTCTCACTTCAGATCTACTTGTCCATTCTTATGTCTGATCCACAATTAACACACTCACTTGCATCTTAAATTTGTCCTTTCTCACTTCTTCCATCTTTTGGCTCTCACTAGACATGGTTCCCTCCCAATGGCACAGAATCCATGGCCCCCTCTCCAACTCTGGTTGTACAGTTCTCTGTTGAACTTCAGTTTCCCGTAACTCATATTCCTAAACTCACTTCTCACAGTGGAGGGAATTAGAATACTCCTTGCCTCCCTCTACCCCATGTCCACTTCTAGACTTTCCCTTTACCACATCACTCAGCAATTTCTCCATTGAGGTTCATGCCATTTGAATTTACCACCCAATCCAGAAACTTAGGGCCCTTAGCTATAGAAAACCAGTCTATTCTTTTTTCCTCAATGGGTTCAATACCTGACTCAACAGTAAAGCTCTCCAAAATCCTGCTCTCCTACTAAGCAACTCCAGTTAACATACTGATACTCCCTCAGATAACCCAAGTTCCTAAACCCTAAATCTACCCAATTCCCATAATGTGCTCTTCCACTTGATCCAGTTACACAAGAGATAGTCATACCCTTAATCTTGACATCACCCACAAATGTTCCACTTGCATGTTAATGGACTCCAAAGTTGCATTATGTGATCATGATCTTTGAGGACTTCATCTTCCCCTGGGCCTTATGATTCTTAACCTTGTTCTGCATCCTCATCATCAATTCTTTCCAAGACCATCACTCCTGCATTAACTGTGCTTTCATAATACACTGACTCAAGGCTGTTCATCATCCTGGTTACCCTTCTCTGTATACTTTCTAGCTTATCAATGTCCTTTTAAAACTATGTTGCCAGAAAAGAGCACATAGTAGCTTTGCCCATGACACACCCTCTCAGTGCAACAGGCAGATCTATATGACTATGCAGATGAGTTACTGACCTGCCTTGTTGGGGGGAACTTTCATATTTAGACATATGGATGAAATCATAGCTAAAGAACATATACATTTAGATAGGTGTCTGTGTGTGTGTGTGTGTATATATGCATATATGTATATATTTGAAAATGTGTATATACATATATACAAACCTATATATACACATATACAAACCTATATATACATATATTTACATGTATAAACACCCATATATGAATGTATATACATATATTTATGTGTATACATGTGCACATATATTTGAGATATAAAAAGAATTGGTAACAAAGGAGAAATTTAATAAGTTTCACATCTCAAAAATCAGAAAATTGAAAAATTATTGTAAAAATTGACTGTAAATGTCTTGCAAGTTATAGATCTAACATAATAATACATAAAACACTGATTGTATTGTGAGTCAGTGCAAAATTCTTAACCCTCTAAATTCTATTTCCTTTATTAACTTATTTTTGTTACAAGATCCTCTTTCTAGTCTTAATTAAATTTAAATCATATTAAGGTTGCAAGTGTGTATATTAAGCTGGATTGACTATTAGTATATTAAATAGAATCTTTAAAATGTATTTTTTCTCAAAGTACCTTTCATAATTAAAAGTACGAAACCAACAATGTAGTTTTGTGGTAGATAAAGAAAGGCTTTACTTACTAGGTGAGAGGACTTAAGAGGCATTAAAGGCAAAATGAAACATCAGGATGACAAGTGAAAAAGGAAATGCTGTGTCTTTGAAATAAGCTTGGAAGCCAGAATTGTGAAATGAAAAGGCTTTGAGACTCCAGAGTTAAGTCTCAGACCTGCCAATTACTATCTCAGTGACTGGGGGCATCAAACTTAATCTAGACTTAAGTTTCTTCATCTCTATAATGAGTCTTGGACTAGATTGTTTCTTATGTCTTTTCCAACTCTAAATCTGTGATTTCATGATCTCTCATCCTATATCTATGTTAAAATTGAAAAATTATCTGAGGAAAAATAGTTCATTATAATTACTGAATATTTGTCACCTCATTTCCATAAACCTTGTCACAAAATTTACTAGACCAAGAATTTTGAGTTACATCTTACTCTTTTTGATTCTATCTGGAGTTTTCATGGCAAAGATACTGGAGCAGTTTGTCATTTCCTTCTCTAGCTCATTTTATAGATGAGAAAACTGAGGCAAATAGGGTTAAGTGACTTGCCTGGGGTCACATAGTTAGTGAGTGTTTGGGGCCAGATTTGAACTCAAGCCTTCCTCACACCATGCCTGGCACCCTATCTACTGTTCCACCTAATAGCCCTCATTATGTATACATGGCCAGCAAAATATTGTTATACTAATGAGGCTTATAAAATATTTAGAAATTTCTTTTCCACCTGACACACCACAGTATCCAGGAAGACCCTGATCCATGGCTTTCATAGTCCTATAATTAATTTCTCCTCTGGTCTATGAATGATTGAATTCTGTAAACTTCCATAGTTGTGGAAAGAGTGGCCTAATTCATAGATTTCAGTAGGAGTGAGACACGTGGAGGGAACTCACATGGCCTCTGGCATTATAAGGTCTTTTTAAGTGGTGTTTTGCTGCTCATTTCTGGTTGAAATTTCTCTGCCAGACAGGCCAATCAGTTGAGCTCTCTGGGCCCCTTCCTCCATGCAGCTCAACTCCTGACAACCAGGGCAAATTCTCTCTTGAATCCCTTGTGGGTTCTCTTCTATACTGCCAGGATTTATACTCCTCCTAGCCACCTTCACTATTTCTACTCCCTGGATTTGCTCCCTGCTGGGTTCAATGTCTCATAGTGAGGAAATTGTTATTGTTTGTTTTTCATTTTCAAATGAGGATGATAATATTACATGTTGGGGTAAAAGTGGATGATGTGAGATGTCTTGACTTGCATGTGAATTGGATTTAAGTGAGGCAGAGTTGCACAAGTTTGTCAGCCTCAGTCTCTCAGGGTCATCAAAGTCCACTAGCTAGACAAAAGTCAAGACAATTGGTGACAGCCTGGTATGCTTTGGATGACCAAGGCTAAGCAATCCATAGCACCTAGCTTATAGCCTCCTTTATAGCTGTTGGAACAAATTGTTCTCCTCTGCCCACTTGCTAGGGGAGAGCATCATATGCTTGGGTTAGACATTCCCCTAACTCACCAATGGTTTGAGGCCTCTGGCTGCTCATGTTACAGCTTCTTGGAGTCACAGGTGAGATTTGGGTGAAGGTGGACAGCAAAGGTGATTGAGCAGCTTCTGCAAGCCTTCACCCCATAGGGGTCAGTCTTCCCTGAACACAGATCACCAATTATACATCCAGTAGCTCCAGTGCAAAATAACATGGATAATTCAGGCGAGGGAGAGAGAAATCACTTCACTCCCCCTTTGTCCTTTGAGATGTGAGGAGAGATAAAACGAGTCTCCTTTCAGGAATACGTCTTCTCTCCTGTTTCTGAATTTCTGGACTTTCTAGCCTTCATGTCAGTAAACTTCTCACCCTTGAGATGCCTTTGCCCCTGGGGCATTCCTAGCTGGGGTCACCATTTAAGGAAGCGTCCAGGCCATTCATGTTCACCTCTCTCCCAGATCATTCCTGACTCCCCAGTGTTTTTCACATTGCCTCCAAGCAGGTACTCCCACCTCCATTCCCAACATTTTCCAGTTGAGAATGAAAGATCCTCATGGGTAAGGACATTCTTTTTTTATGCCTTGATTTATATTCTTGGAACTTAACATTGTCTCTGGCACACAGGAAGCAATGAATAAAAGCTCTCTCTCTCTCTCCCTTCTTCTCCCCCCCCCCCCATCTCTGTCTGTCTGCCTGTCTGTCTCTGTCTTTCTCTCTGTCTCTTCCTAGAAGACTCTTCTCTAGACTGCCAGGGGTAAACCTTAAAGTTGTCCTGCCTTTATTTTCATTAAATCTGGTGAGCTAGCTTTTCAAAGACTACTCTTCAGCAAATCAATTGCAAATTGCTCTCCAATTCCATCAGCAAAAGCTTCCCTGTCAATAAAGGGGTAACAGAACATATGTGTATCTTTGAACTTTTCTTAACACATTGATACCTTTTTATATAATTTCAAGAACTAGATTGGGGGAAAATCAATTAATCCTGTATGTCCCTACCAGTTCTTACCCCTTATCCCCACTATGAAATCACAGGCTTGATCAAAAAACCTTTCCCTCTAATAAAGCTTTGTACTCTTGTTACAAACAATTCATATTGACTCTGACAACCATTTGGACTCCCAAGAAGGAATCATAAGGGGCATCCTTTAGAAAGCCTCAAAAGTCCTAGAATTGGCCAAGAAGAGGTTAATTGGAGACGTAAGTTTCCCTTAGGAAAGTTATATCAACTTCAATAAGACTGGGGCTTTTAGTACAGTCCTCTGGCTTAGTAGTGAAAACAGAAATAGACTAGAGGGTAGAGTCCCACATGTGCCAGAGAAAAAAAAAATCTCAAGGGCGTGATAAAGACTTTTCCCCTTACTTCACTCAAGGGAGTATTTGCCAGTGGTTAGGGGACAAGGAAGACAAGAAAGGCACAGTCCCTGATTCCAGAGGCTCGGGAAATTATATTGCCTCTGGTATCATGGTGAGATGAAGTATGTCATGTGGGAGGGAGGGTGAAAAATATGTCCTGAATCCTATCTCATCTCTGAGCAAGAAAATTCAAGTTTTGAGTAATAATGGAGATGAATTTATCAGTCAGTAAGCATTGACTAAGAGCTTATTATGTACCAGGCACTATGCTAGGAGTTGGAGATAAAAATACAAAAATGAAACAATCCCTACCCTCAAAGACCTGTATTCTATCAGGGGAGACCTATGAGTAAACCTATGATTAAAAAGTACTTATGAAATAAATACCAGGTACTTTCTTTTTTTCAAGGAGATAGGGCATTGACATCTGAAACGATCAGGAAAGGTTGTCCAAAATGGTAAAGCATATTCTCCCATTTGCTGAGCAGAATGTTTCACATTTTTCCCTTTTGAGAACAGTTTCCTCCCACCCAAATATTTTTAATAGACTTAAGATCTGGAGTTATGAGAAATTTTTTTTCTTACTTCTTTCCATTTTCCCTTGAGAACTCTGTGTTGTCGGTAGTGGGAGTGGAGATTAGATTCTCCTCCTCAACATGCCAACAAATGGGGCAATTGTGTACCCTTAACTCAATATCTACTGTCAAACAAATATTCCATCTGTCATCTTGTGAAAACATTTCTCATTTATGTCCCTAGCTACCTTTCCTCTCTCAATGTGAACATAAGTGATCAGATTTTAGAAAACTCAATTCAGAACACAGGGACCAGGAGGAAACTATAAAGTTCAGAATATTTGAAAATTGGTGGCTAGGTTCCATGTTTATGATGTTAAAAATGGAGAAAAAAAGGTTTGGGAACTACAAATAAAATTTCCAAAGGAACTCAAGCTAGAATGCTTCTAGAAGCTGAGAGAGTGGCTTTATAATGATTACATTTTAGGACTTGTAAGTAATAGTTGTCAGATTCTATAGAAAATGTCATAAAAATATTTTATATATAGGGATAACTCAGATAAGTGGCTAATACAGCAATAAAAACAAACAAATGAACGAACAATGTACTCCAGCCTGAAATTTTCACTCCTACAACGTAATGGTGATTGGTTGTTAAGAATCAAACTGGAAAAACAATACTTAGAACTTAGCAGTCAGAAGGGCAATTTTTTTAAAGACCCGAATTCTATCTTTTTTAATATATTTGTAACACATGGGCTCCTTCCGAGTGATAACTAGGGGAGGAATGCTTTCTCCTGGTAGTGACCCTCCAACCAACAAGCCTTATTGGCCCTGCACTACATAGCATCACCCTAAATCATCCTGCCCCTTTTGGGGGCCTGAGCTTCCTACACTGCTCTGTATCTTCTTAAGGATTTGGGGGTCATTACTCGTTTCAGGAAAACTTGGACCAGAATCTTTGGGGCAAGACTATACTGTTTCCTGCCATGATTATGCCTAACTTGGATATACTATTTTGTGCTCTGTGTCCCTTTATTTCCCCACGCTCTATTAGCTCTGGATATCAGAATTCCTAGTTAGGTCTCTGGTCTCCATACTAACTCAGGGAGTTAATTCAGAACTCAGATTGGAGCAAGCATTTTGGCAAAATCTCTCAAAATCACTCTGACCTCCAGGAAGGACAGTCCCTTGGCTTCTTCCATGGCCTTGTTCTCTTTCTTCTTAAATTGGCTAGAGGAGGACCTTGCAAGCTATGAAGTGTCCTAAACTTCCCATTGGTTTTCTAACATCATACCATGGGACAGAAGTGTCCAGTGACAGTGTCTGTATTGGGGAACTTAGAAGAAGTTGGATGTAATGTGGGGAGGCAGATTTATACTTCAAAAAAAGTTCAGCATAAAAGTTATAGCATGTGTAAGAACTTTATGAATGACTGATGAATGGAAGAAAAGGATCTCCAAATCTAGAAACTGTATCATCCCTTTGTCATAAATGTTTTTTGAGCATGAGCCCACTTTCCCTTGGATTCTGTATATTTTGGTGGTAAAGTATGTCATAGAATTTTTGGGAAATGCTGCATACCAATTGTCCTTTCTATGCCACCTTAAAAACTCTTTTCTAAAGTTAAAGTCTGGCTGACATGATTATGGCAATCAGTACACTAATGGGGGCTTGTGATTGATATATGCATACATACATATATATGTATGTATATACATATATATGTATATATATGTGTATATATGTATATATGTACATATATGTGTATATATGTGTCTATATGTATATATGTCTATATGTACATATATATATATATGTACATATATATATATATACACCTCTAGATCCTGGAGGAAATACAGTAGCTGCCTTCTGGAAATCCAACCTGGCAATGCTATTGAAGAGTTGGGAGAGATTCAAGAGTTAATCTATGTTACAGAGAGAGGGCAGATTCTCCATGCCAGCAGTGAAGATTATTGTTGCTGAGGACAAATTATAGTCTAGGGCCTAGGAAATGCCAGCATAGCTTTTTTCTTGTTGCCAGTGAAGACTGACAGAGTGGTGCTTTGGTGGTAAATAAGGCAGCCAGATATTTAGGGAGGTGCATGATAAGCCTGGTATACCTGCTCAGATATGATTAAAAAAAAACTCAAATGAAAGGGTATTTATTGGGTGAATAAATGAAAAGCTCATAATTACCATCCTGTTATTTCTGTGCTTTCCCAGAAGTTAGGGTTCAAAGAACATTAACAACGAGGATTTCAGAAAGAAAACTCTGAAGTGAGTAGAAGTCTTAATGAAATGTGATGCCTTAATGTAAAGCACAGGAGAGAATTATAACCAACTAGAATCAATGAGATTAAGTAGGGCCCTTTAGCTATTTCTCAATTATAGTTACTGCTTGATTGCCTTTCCTGAACCAATGGAATCTTATTCAATACTATCCTCTCCCTTCTCTATCTCAATTAATTAAACAGGAATTATTAGGGTCTTAGATTTACAGTTAGAAGAAATCTTGGCAATCATCTAGTCTAATACCCTCATTTTACAGATTAGGAAACTGAGGCAAGGAGAATTTATATAACATACTCAAAGTCAGAGAGATAGTAAATAGTAAAGCCAAAATTACAAAGCCAGTTTGTCTGACTCCAATTCCAGCCATCTTTCCACTGTACTATTTTTTTTCTGGACACAAGGCATTTCTCTCAAGTTGATTATGTCATGATAGGAATAGGAAAGGATAAATCTAGGTAGATCCAATGTTGGAAAAGACAAGTGACAAAAGACCCAGGCAAACCTCATTAATTCAGAGTCCACAAAGGGACAAGGCTCAAGTTTGGCTGAAGTTCACTTTATTACCAAGACAAAAGGGTTTACTAACCCAATCAATAACAATCAAAAACATCATTGGTCTGTGCATAGTTTAGTTTTTTAAAAAGACATTTTATTATTATCATCATATTTTTTAAAAAAAATATTATAATTAAGAAAACACCTCCTTGAAACTATTTGCCCAGTTACATAGAAGCAACTGGTAAACTGATTACTAAACTCTTTTATTGATTCATTACTGTTTTCCCCAGCATCCTCTAAGAGGCAGCATTTTGTCAGCTAGCGTGAATGATCAGCAAACATGCATTTCTGTAATCAGTACTTTTTGCTGATTCAGACAACTATTTCTCCCAGTTAATCACAATCACAATAGCAGCTCCCCCAATCACTTAGGGATCATGGACTCCCCCCAAAATTTAGGGATCATGGATTACAACCCTAGAGAAGACCTTAGAGATTGTTTAATAAGCTTCTTGTTTTAAAGGTGAGGAAGCAAATCCCTAGAGAGAAGTGATTTCTTTCCCATGAAGTGTGTATTGATTGGGAAGATGGAAATGATGCCCATGGAAACCACCATAGCCCAGGTTCAAGATCACTTGGGCCTTCAGACTGTAATTGTTCAACTCATGACAGGATTCACTCTTCTTTCTCTCCCTGTACCCCCCAATTCATGTGGAGGGTTTAAACACTACATAACATTCAACTATACCAATCCTATGAAATTATCATGAAAAAATAGGTCGCCAAAAGGAATATTTAATTATCTCATATTAATTCATTGTTAGGATTCTTTTAACTATTTTCTCAAAAATAAACATCTCATTGGCTACATGTTAAGAGAATCTGAAAAAAAAAAACAATAACAAGCGAATAAATTCCTGTTTCATAGGTCATAGACTGATTGAATAATAGTCTCTGTATTTCTGGTGTACCTAATTCAATTGTTGATTTAGTTGGTTTGGATTTGTGGTGTACTGGATAGGACCGTATTTGGTGTCAAAAAGACCAGAATTAAAAACCTAACTCTACACTGAATGGCTGTGTAATCATGGGCAAGATTCTTAACCTCTTTCAATTTCAATATCCTAATCTGTAAAATAGGAATAATGATGCCAGGAGTACCAAACACATGGGACTCTTGTGAGGCTCCACTGAGATGATGGACATAAAACACTTTGCAATTTAAAGTATTGTAGATGTCAATTATTATCATTGACTGAAAAAGCTCAAGTATCTCCTCAATCCTTCATGAATAAGAACTTTTGGTAGTTACAGTCCAATGATGAAAGACTTGCTTCAAATGCAACACCATGAAATAGAGGAGATTATGGTTTTCAAAGGAACACAAGTTCTAATATGTCTTTCCCAATAGGAAAGAGTTTGAGTGAAATATATTAGAAAGAATATTGTACTTGGAGTTAGCAGTGGATTCAAGTCCTGAGTCTATCACACTTTGCTCCTTTGGATCTCGATTTCCCCATCTCAGATATGAGTGGTTGGACTAAATGACCTAGTCTATATGAGCATCAGCTGAAGAAACAATGAAATTGTTGATTGCAGAAAAGAAGACTTTGGGGAACATGATCACTCTCTTCTAGGATTTAAAGACCTGACACCAGTAGTTAAACATGACTTAGTCCAAGGCAACAGAATTAGGAACAATGGATGGGAGTTTTTAAAAAAGTATAGATTTAGGACTGATGCAAAGAAAAGCTTCAAAATAGAGCTATTCACAAGTGGTATAGGATAGTTTGGATTAGTTTCTTTTCAACTGCCTATTGAATTCTTCAAACTAGATGTCTTGTAGACATATTAAAATCACCATACCCCAAACTGAACTCATTATCTTTCCCTCAAAACCCTCTCTTCTAAACTTACCTGTTTTGTAGAGGATAGCATCATCCTCCCAGTCACTGGGACATTCAATCTTTATGTCATCCTCGACTCATTATGTTCTCTCACTCCCCTGTCCTATCAGTTGTCAAGTCTAATCTGTTCTACCTTGAGAACATCGCTTACATAATCCCCCTTTGCTCCTTTAACACTGTTACCCTCTTATTCAGGACTTGATTACCTCATGCTTGTAGTACTGCAGTAGCCTTCTGGTTGATTACCTTGCTTGAAGTCTCTTTCCAGGCTGGTCCACCAGCTAAGCATCTTCCAAAGTGATCTTTCTAAAGTGCTGTTCTAACCATATCATCTGCTCCCCTCTGTCCCCTGATCTACTTGACAAACTACAGTAGATCCCTGTTTCCTCCAAGATGAAATATAGAATCTTTAATTTGATTTTTAAAATCCTTCTTTCCTCTTCAGTATTCTTACACTTTACTCCCCACCAGATGTTCTGAAATTCAGTGACACTGGCTTCCTTGTTCTTCCTAGTACAAAGCACTCCATCTTTTGATTCTGGGCATTTTCACTGGTTTTTCCCAATGCTCATCATGCTCTTCTTCCTTATTTCTGCATCTTGGCTTCCTTCAAGGCTCAGCTAAAATCTCATCTTCTGTCTTTTCAAAAGCCTTTATAGGAGAAACACCTGATAAATAGAAGTATAAATAGAATGATTTTACACACACTTAATAATATACACATTTGTGTCTAGTGGTAGACATCAGTAGGGTGGGTAGGGAAGGGAGGGAAAAAAGAAAAGAAATTTACACATTGTTTTACTATGCATTTAAAAGGAACAGCAAGTTGTACAGAACAGATTTGTAGTGTCATGTGCAATCATCTGTTATTTATTGTACTGTGTTATGGAAATGCTTGTTTTATTCCATAAATTAAAAATAAAATAAATAAATTTAAAAAAAAATTCCTTCAGACTAGTGCCTTCCATATAAGATTAACTTATTACCTTCCATCTATCCTGTATTTTTCTTGTAAGGGCATAATTGTTCACATGTTTTCTTTCCATTAGAATGTAAACTCCTCAAAGTCAAGGATTGTTTTTGCATTTTTTTTTTTTGTATCTTCAGTGCTTGGAACAGAGAAAGCGCTTAATAAATGCTTATTGGCTGATTTACTGTAATGTTAATGGGATTTAAGATCTTCCCCACCCATTAATAGACCTCATGTGGAGCCCATTAAGGGAAGCTTGCTTAGGGAAGGCTTGCTTGTAGGAAGGCCTTCACACCTTTTGTTAATTTCTAATTAGGTGCTGAGTCATGAGGGTTGTGATACTCTCTCACTCTAAAAAAGGGTATATAAACTCTGAGGTCAGCATTTTGCTTTGGAGCTCACTCATTGGAAGAATGTTCTTGTGATTTGACCAGATGAGACTTGGGGTGCTGTTAAGGAGCTCCTCAGCTTTGAAAAACCCAGATGTTGGTGCTTCTCTCTCTGGTAACTATGTATGTATTGTCTTGGTAAGACAGTTGGATCTATCTGTTGATCTGTGCTAATTTCTCAGACAGTTAGAAGCACTGCCTGTTGGTCTTTATTTCTCTGTTTGTATTTTCTCTGTATTTTCTATGTATTTTCTCCGAAGTTCAAGGTGCTGACTTTTCCCCTGAACTGGTGAATGTAATTTAAAAAGCTTGTTGACCCCTTAAACAGCTATCTTTCCTAGTAAAGCTGTTCTAAGAACCTGTGCTAGGAGCCATACTCGGTATGCCAGTGTGATTGCCACTACACTTACTATTGTCCAAGATATAATTAATCAAGAATGGACAGTCCACCAGGCAATTATTTTTTATTTTGAAGGTTCCAAGCACTCTGTAAATGAGGTAGGGTTTGCAATTTGTATTAGTGAAGTATCGGTGAGGTCACACAATCCCAGAAGCCATCTATTCCAATCTTTCCCTTGATGACAATCACCTCTACAACATGGCTGAAAGTGCTCATATGTATTTGACTCGAACACCTCTAGTGAAGAGGAATTCACTATCTCCCAAAGGTACTCATTCTATTTTTGTTTAGCTCTAGTTATTAAGTAGCTTGTCCTGACATCAAACTTCAGTTTGTCTTGTCCACCCATTGCCTCTTTCCACTCTCAGGGGTTGTCAAGAAGAACAAATCTAGTATTGCTTTCATGTGGTTGGCCTTAGAATACGTCAGTTGGTATATTATCCATACTGAGAACCATATACAAAACTTGGAAGTCCTATTGACCAGCACCCCTGTTTACCAACCAGATATAATGTATATATGACAATCATAGAGAAGAAGACATTAGCTACCATGTGGATAAGGAAAGGCTTCTTTAGAAGGTGACATTGAAACTTAGTCTCCAAAGAAGCCAGAGATTCTGACTGGGTGGGAATGGGGAGAGCATTCTAGGCATCAGGGAAAGCCAGGACAAAAGCAGAAAGTTGTGAATCAGAGTGTCACATGTGAGGAAAAGTAAGGAAGCCAGAATGTCTGGAGTATAGATTACACAGAAGAGAACAGTGCATAAGAATACTGGAAAGATAAGACAGCACCAGTTTATAAAGAGTTTTAATTGCTAGACAGAGGCATTTATATTTGATCTTAGTGGTAATTAGGGAGTCAATGGAATTTATTGACTAGGTAGATAACATGGTAACAAGTAAACCTGTACTTTTGGGAAATTAAATTAGTACCTATAAGGAGAATAGGTTGGAAGGGGGAGAGACATGGTTTAGGGGGGAAAAATTAGGAGGCTGTTATAATATTCTAGGTCAGAAGTGATAAGACTGGTGCATGGACAGTGACTGTGTGGATGAAGAAAAAAAGCTAATTTCTGAGATATCACATGGGGAAAGAAATTATAAGATTCAGTGATAGGTTAGTTATGTGGGGGAAAGTGGTAATGAGGATAATGCTAAGGTTGTGAACTTAGGTAACTGGAATGATAGTATTAGAGAAGTTTGGAAGAGAAGTGAGTTTAGCAGAAAAAATAACTGGTTCTGTTTTGAACATATTGCTTTTAAACTACCTATGGGCATTCAATTTGAAATGTCTAAGGAGTAGTTAGTAATGTAGGGTTATAGCTCAGGAAAGAAAATAGGAATAGACATATAGATCTTGGAATCCTTTGTATGGTGATGACAATTGAAATACAGATGTTGATAAGATCACCAAATGAGAAAATATATGTAGAGAAGAGGGGGTTCAGAAAAAAGCCTTGGTAGAAATCCATAATTGGTGAATATCATATGATGTCCAAGCAGAGAAACCTTAGATGGAGTGCTCATGTAGGAGAACTAAGAGAGAGCAATCATGAAAACTCAGGGAGAGAAAGAGCCACGTTGTGATAGACAATATCAAAGAATGTGGAGGAATCTAGAAGAATGAAGCTTGTAAAAAAACTATTAGTTTTGGCAAAGAGATTGTTAGTAATGTTGGAAAGAGAAATTTCAGTTGAATGAGGTTGGAAGTGAGATTACTGTGGTTTTAGGCGAGAAGGAGAGGAAGTGGAAAGTCTCATCTTATTGTTTCATCTTGTTTCTCTCCTATCCATCATGCTAATGATGGTCTTATGACAGAAGGATGGAAGGACATCTTTTCAAAGTATACATGATGTTTTATTTTGGCAGATCAAATCAGAAAGACAGCTGGAAAGCTTCAAGATGTTCTTCATTGAAATTCAACCATATCTTTCCAAATAAGACTTAATAATATCAAATATAAAAGTTACATGTTCAGGAAATTTAGTAAACAAAATAAAACTTTATTATGAAAATGTGCCTTGTCTCCAAGTTGAAGAAAAAAAAAAACATGGGAGACACCCTTGCTGAGATTTATCTTCTAGGACTGCTTGCCAGAATTGATGTGCTCTTCATTGAGTTATATGATATCCCAAATCCAGGTAGGGTACAAAATATTTTAGGCTGCAAAGGATCTCATTCAATTAAAGAATTGTCTTACCAGAACTTTCTTGGTCTATCCTTATTTCTACACAGAAAACAAAGGTGTGAGACAATGTGCATCTTAATGATAAAAACGAGTAAGGATGCCACTTTCTCTCCATTCCATAACAATTCTCTAGTTCTCAAGCTGAAGAATTGTGGGAAAAATGATTTTCCCAAGGCCCAAGAAAGGTCATAAAATTCAGTGGTTCTCTCAGTTTTATATGAAAACTTAACTTTCCATCCTCAGCCACACACAGAGAAATATTAAACTTACATAGCACAGCACAATTTCTAAGATTTATGCTTCATATTTCAAAATGATGACATCTCCTTTTGGGTTATTTTTAAAGGCCACTTTGGGTTATTCTTCCCAGATTCAATTCAGTTTCATTAATGAGAAAATAAAATTAGGGTCATTGCTCCAACCCTAGGTAAGCAAAGGACTATTTCTAGATCATATGTATGATTGAGAAATCAGGCTGCTGGTAAATCAGACTGGTTCTTGAAAGTATCATTTCCTAGCTGTAGGAGCTTATGCTACATTGTCAAGAACATCATCCTTAATACAAATGAGGGAATGTGGTATAGTGGGTAGAATGTTGAAGTTGGAGACCTGGGTTTGAATCTTGTCTCAAACACTTAGTAGCTATGTGATTCTGGTCAAGTCATTCATCATTTTTGTGACACTAATCACATCATTTATTCTCACTGAATCTCAGTTTCATCTATAGAATAGGAATGATAATAACACTTACTTCATAGGATTGTTGTGAGGCCCAAATGAGATGATCTGGCTAGCATTCATATAATGCTTTAAGTTGTGCCAAGCATTTTATGTTATCTCATTTAAATAACATTAAGTGATATACCTTATATGACATTAAACATTATTCAGATGATGTAAAGTGTTTTGCAGTCCTTATGACCATAGATTTACAATTGGAACTTATGTTAGAGGTCATTGTAGAAGTAGCTAAGTGACTCAGTAGATGGAGCACTAGGTTTGGTGTCAGAAGACCTTGAGTTAACATCTTCTCACTGTATTGAGAAGTCACTTAATCTCTGTTTACCTCAGTTATTTCAACTATAAAATGGGGATGATAATAATAGCACCTCTCTCCCAGAGTTACTGTGAAGATGAAATAAGATAATATTTATATGGTGCTTAGCACAGTGTCTGGCATGTAGGAAGTGTTCTCTTCTCCTTCATCTAATACAATTCCAACATTTTACAGATGAAGGACTTGAGTCTCAGAGAGATCAAGATAACAGGGGTCACCTAGAGAGTAAGTATCAAGACTCAAACTCATTTCTCTGACTCCAAATTTAGCATTCAACTCACTACATCATGCTGCCTATTAGTTGTTACTAAATCCAGGCTGTTGGAAATAGCTCTAATATATCATATAGAACAAGTAATGAATTGGACTGAATATTCAGTCATTGCTGCCAATGTGAACAAACAACAACAAAAACATCCAAGCTCTTTTCTCTAGGTGGTGCTCAGTTGAGATGAGTTATAGCACAGTCAGGACCATATCATGTTTTCCAGAACTTTGGCAAAGATTTTTTTCCCCTATACATGTGACACAAGCTGGAAAGGACATGTGAAGAGTGATTACTTTCCCCTAGTGCAGAAGATTTCTCCTGTGGACACAACAGAAGATTTGTCTTTCTTCGTGTGGGAAATGAAAGGAGATGGTTTTTGCAGAGGCTGTCTGCTTCATAATATAAAACTAAGAGTTCATTTTTCAAAGATGATCCAAAGTAAATACCAAGTTTTATGAAAGGCAGATGAACACTTTCCTGTAACACTCACCTATCTGGGAATCAGACTTTTGGCAACTTTTACCTACTTGGAAAATATCCAAGCCTTGGGAAGGAAGCAAAAGGTGTTATGGATCAGTCAAAATAAATGTCACAGAGTTCATGTACTTAACTCATAGTGAGCCCTTTGGACTGCCACTTATGTTTACTTGTGCTCTTAAAAAATAATTTGAAACATTTTTCAAAATTTTGAGTTCTAAATTCTCTTCCTCCTTCTAGCACCTCCCCATCCACTGAGAAGGTAAGCAATATAATAGCAATTTTACATGTGAGGTCGTTCAAAGCATATTTCCATATCAACCATTTAGGGGGGAAAAAGCACAAAAAATAAAGTTTACTTATGTACAAATGAGACTGGTTACTTGATTTGTGAGCCCACAAAATATTAGGATAACCAAATAGATTAAAAAAAACAAACAACTATATGTGTTAATAGATGGGACCAAGACATTAGAATAGATCTAAGATCTCGAAAACCTTAATTGTGTCACCAGATCTAAAATAGGGGAAAATAATTCTACAAATCTTACTAAACATTGATGGTATTACTATGCTATAGCATATAGAATCATTGATATTTAAAATAATGCTGAGTAAGCAGAAGCAGGTTAAACTATGTCTGACAAACTCTACTGAAAATTCGAAAGGGTCCATACACACATATCAATAAACTTTAATGAAGATTTACATCAAAATGATTTTTTGAAAAATGCTATTTTAAGGAAAGCTTAAATATTCAAAATTATTTGTTCCACAAGGTTCTAATGAGTAAAATATTAGGGTAAAGTTGACTGATTTTTACCTAATCAGGTCACCCTAGCATCCTTGAGTTAGTGATAAGATGTCCAAATCTTGATTTTTAAAAATCTAGATCTTAGACTAAGTGTGGGAAGTCTTTGAAAGTCATTTTGTGAGGTGAAACAATGTTAGACAGGAAGTATATTCCAATTGGTTGAGGATTTTATTATACCCTTGGGTCCTATATGAAATCATCAAGTTAGTTGGAATTGTAGAATTCCAGAAATTGGAGTAAATGTGACTTTCTACCTGAGAATGCATCACTGGGCTCAAGAAAGAACCTTAGTTTCAGTCTTAGGTTACCTTTCAGCTCTCTTCTTTTTCCCTTTGGCAAGAAAAAGACTTAGCAAACTCTAATGGGTCTGGGAGATTTTGGACTTCACATCTTCTCATCAGCATCTTCACATTTTTCCCCTGGGAAAGCAGTGACTGATCATTGCATCTGCCTTGGGAACTGAGGACAAATGGGATGCCAATTCACTGTGCTTGAGGGGAACTTCTTTGAAACTCCACAAAATGGAGGAAAAGACATCCAGTAACCAAGAACTTTGAGTTGTCCTCTGGCTACGTATGCCTTCTAAGCTTGAGCCCACTTTCCCCAAATCTCTGTATGTACTTGTGGGAAAGTGTGTCACAAACTTTGGGGAGTATTTTTTGCACCAAATGACCATAGTATATATTTCTTTTGAAAAGATGCCTAAGGTTTACTGACAACAGGATTCTCACCTGATAATATTGGAGGAGAGACACACCAGTTGGGGCTCAAGAAGATAGCATTAGAAAATAACACTTGACTCCTAAGGCTTATCTCTAGTACCATAATAGGTAATTGTAGTCAAGATTCTGAGGATCTGACAGGTCAATGGAAGTTCTGATAAAGGTAAGGATGGACTAGAAAAGGTTTTACTTTGTATATGGGCCAGTTTTAATTTTGTAGTAGAAAATTTGCATGAAACAGAGCATAAGATGCTTGATGACAGGGTTTTTTAAATAAAAGAAAATAAAGTATTTGTAGAAATACAAAGATGCATAAGCAAAAACATTTATTATTGAATATATATACAAATCTTTGTGCTACATGCAGTGAAGAGATTATATTGAGATATAAACCATAGTCTCTGGGTCCATGGAACTAACTATCTAACTGGGAAGATAATATATAACCACTTGAAAAATAAATAGCAAAATGAATCAAATAATAATGAACAGAAAAGGTGTCACATGTGATTAATCACTGAAGGATTAGTTTGTGTGATGGCTTTAGAGAATCACTGTAGTTTGGAGTTCCCTGAGAAAACCTTATTGAGGTAAAGAAGAAAAACTGGATCCTGAAGTTAATAAATTAAAGTAACTTTCCTTAAAATCATCTGTTGATTTTTGTTGTTGTTTGTTTATTTGTAAAAAATGAGGGGTTATGGGCAGAACTAAGCTAATTTACAGGCTTTGGTAAGTGAAGAAAAAGCTATTCAGTTTAACCCTTTAAAATGTATAAAAAGTATACCACCATTTCCTAATGACCCTTAATAATCTGTGCTCACGCAAAAATGTTCATGTTATTTTTCATGCCTGCCCTAGTTTTGAGGCCTGAATCTGGCACATATACATCTTTTATGTAACACGGAAAGAATTGACAATAGGGAAATGCTATTGACATATTTTTATAACACTGTTGTATCCTGGAACTTCTGTTTTCTTGGTAACAAGTAACAGATGCATTTTAGAACATGTCCCTTGATAATTGCAAGAGTCTAGAATTCTTTTTGTTTTTTCAATTGTGATTACAGTGGAAAAGAGCAGAAGGTCATTATGTTACTCACTTCAACTTTGAACTTGAACTTAGTAGTTAGTTTTTCAGGGCCTTTCATCAGTATTTTTTTCTCATAAAGAAAAAGGAAAAAATAAATCTAAATTTCTGACATTTGGAATTACTGTCATTGCTTGTTGTCCCCCCAAGGAAATGTCACCCATGTCCAAATATGATATTTCTTTCAAATCTCATTAGAATGCTTAGACAAAGGATTCCGAGTCTTCATTGCATTTATTTAATCCATGTCTAATTTTGTCAACTACAACATCTTAGAGCTGGAAGTGATTGCCCCTGCCCTTCTTATTTTACAAATAAGTAAATTGAGGCCCAGGGGACTTAAAGGACTTTCCCAAAATCACATGGCTAGTTAATTAATGTCAGAGTTAGGACTAGAATCCACAGCTGCTAACTTCCAGTAGAACACTCCTTCTCTACTGGAAAAATTCACATCAGGATAGCATCCTACCCAAGGGACTTTGAAAGATGCTAACTTCTGGAAGTTGAAAAGCAAAATGAGAGAAAGGGAGAGAGAGAAAGGAAAGAAGAAGAGAGGATGATAAATAGAAGATCTTATAAGTTACTGATTAAACACATTCTGATAGAATGTTAACCAGTAATAATTGATCTTTGGGTAGTGTAATGTTTGTGAAATATTTAAAATGCATTGTTTTATTTGATCCTCACAACAACCCTATGAGGTAGATGCTACAGGTATCTCCATTTCTCAGAAGAGGAAGCTGAGACTCAAAGAGATTTCTTGGGTCTGTGACCACAGAGATTCTGACAAAGAATAACCATGTGGAGAAACATCCTTTACTTCTCTGGAAATAAGGATCAATTATGCCACTTCTGGGTGACCAGATCTTTGGGGACATTTTACCATGCTTATTTATAAAATGGGTCACCTAGATCATGGCATCCCATCCACAGAGAGGTCAATGGCTTGGTTGCTTATGGTAATCTAGTGAAATGTCTCCCTATCAATGATGAAAAAGTTTTTATTAATCAACTTCTTTTGTTGATGCATTGTGGTCTTAAAGTTTAATTAGGATCAAACAACTATGGCATATTAGTTATAAAATAAAAATGTTTTTATTTGTGCTTTTAAAAACATACCATTTCATTTTCTAATATCCCTAGTGTAATCATTCTTCATAACAGAAATTTAGCTCTATCATTTCAGTGATAAATGATAATCTCAGAGGACTCAAGATGAAGCCGCCTACCTACTTCACACTAAGAAGTAAGGAACTTAAAAAGAAGAATACGACATAAACTTTTGGACAGGCCAAGGTGAGGATTTGATTTTGCAAGATTATATGTGTGTGTAAAATATTTATAGTAGCTCTTTTTGTGGCGGCTAAGAATTGAATATGAAAAGGATGCCCATCAATTGGCATATAATTGTAATGGAATATTATTGTGCTATAAAAATGACAAGCAGGGTGATTTCAGAAAAGACCTGGGAAGACTTACAGGAATTGATGCAAAGTACAGTGAGCAAAATGGGAGAATGTTGTACAGAGTAACAGGAATATTGTATGATGAAGAACTGTGAATGACTTAGCTATTCTAAGTAATACAATGATCCAAGACAATCCCCAAGGACTCATGATGAAGCATACTTTCCGCCTCCAGAGAAAGAATTTGTATTGCTTGAATACAGATTGAAGTTTCCCTTCTTAAATTTTCTTTCTTTAATTCTTTTTCTTTTATTTGAGTCTTTTTATATGTAAGGACTAATATGTAAACATTTTACATGATTGCACATGCATAGCATATATCTGATTGCTTATTGTCTCAGGGAGAGGGAAGAGGAGGGAGAAATAGAATTTGGAAATCAAAACTTAAAAAAAAAGCAAAAAATTTATTTTAACATGTAATTAGAGGGGAATAAAGTATAGTTTTAAAAGATTATATTGTCTACATATATTTATATTATCAGGATTTTTTTTTCATAGTATAAAGGACAGGGAAGGAAAGGTAATACATACTTGTAAATAAAGGAGATAAAGAAAAAAATTATTTTTTTAGTTAAAAAATTGATAACATCTTGGAGCATATACTTCTTTGTGTACCATTAGTCCACCATATCTTTACTGACAAGAGTAATTATATTTCATTTTCAGCCCACTGGAGTTGATTCGTCATTGCATGTGATCTGAGTTTTTATGATTTTTCCTTGTTTTTATTTACTTCATTATGGTCATTGAGTTCTGCTTACTTTGCTTTGATTCAGTTCTTGCAAATCTTCCTAGGCTTCCTGGAATTGTTTGTATTATTCCTCATGGCACAATAATGTTCAATTATATTCATATACCATGGCTTTTCTTGGCCATTTCCAAATAGGTGGGCACCTGCTTTTTTCTAGATGTTTTTCTACTATAAAAAGATATTTTATAAATATTTTCAGATATATGGGTCCTTTCCTTCTGTCTATTTAAAAATATTTTATTCTGAACTTATGAAATAAAATAAGGCTTTCCATAACATAGTAGAATAGGAAATGATTGCACATGAAATTGAAAAAAAACTATTATGTACAATTTGCTATTCTTTTCAAATATGTAATAGTTATCATGTAACTTTTTTTGCCTTGTTTTCTCTACCAGAGGTGGCTATGATTAGACACAAATTTGTTTATATGTAAGATCATTCTATTCATACTTTTGTTGATGAGTTCTGGAGTTTATTCATTGGAATAAATGCTGAATAGAGGTACTGTTAGATCCAAGCAGCTTTGATGGTTCTCAGTTTATATTTTTTTTTTCCTGGATGTTGACCTCTGTTAGGTAAAAGAAGTGTGAGTCTGTAGAAGCTGTCAAATTCCTGGACAACTTTGTTTATCAAATTTTTCATCTCAATTTCTGCACTTACTCATCTTGGTGGAGCCCAGGGTTACATGGGGGTAATGGGGAAGGTTAAAGAAGATGACATTTCCCTTTGTAAGCAGACAGAAAGAGAGCACAATGGGAGAGGCATGAACTTCAGAGTCATGTTGAATCTTCCTAACTTGAGAGTGTTTCAGTATGGAGGTTAAGGTCTGCTAAGCTGGGGAGTGAGGAAAGGCTAAAACCAGGAGCCTTCCATTCAAGGAGAGGCCAGAATCATTCAATCAAGAAGCATTTAATAAGTGCCTACCACATGTAGAGTTAGCCTCTGGGGACACAGAGACACAAATGAAACAATTCTGGGACTTCACGGAACCAGCTAGGTGGTAAAATGGATAGAGCATTGCACTCGGAGTCAAGATTTAAAATCTTGCCTCACAAACTTTTTGGTGTCTCTAGGCACTTACTTATGCCAAGACTCTGGGAATTACTTGTTTGTGACTTACTTAACTTTTCTCAGTCTTAATTTCCTCATCTATTACGTAGAGATAATAATAGCACCTATCTCACAGGGTGGCTATGAGGACCAAATGAGATTGCATATTTAAGGTGTTTCATGAACTTTAAATTGCCATAGAAATGCTAATTAATATCATGGAGCTTACATTTTATTTGAGGAAACGTGTACATATAAGCACTCCACAGAGGGTGGAACAGGACAGAGTTTCTAACCAGGGTTAGGTGATGCTGTTTAGATGTGATGGAGGTAGAAGTGATGTCTGGTTCTACAGCTGGGCTTGTACCAGGATCAAAAACAAGAATGTGTGGGGAAACTGAGGGCTCATGGTCTGTGGGCAAGTGGTAGGGTCAGATACTGAAACAATATCAAGGGTCTAAACAACTTATACAATAATAACAATGTTATAAAGACACATAATTTTGATAGACATTAGCACTTCGGTCTATGAAATGGTATATTATGATTCCAAAGGATCAAAGATGAAGGTTCCTACTCATCTCTTGACAGAGAACTAATGGACTCAAATTACAGAATTAGACTTATATTTTTGGATAAGATCAATGGAGCAATTCATCTTGCTAATTATGGCTATTTATCTCTCCCTCCCTTCTTTCTTCTATCTTCTCCTTTCCTTTCTCCCTCCCTCTTTTCATCTCTCCCTCTCTTCCTCTTACCTTTTCTTCCTCCTTCCCTCCTCTTTTTTCCTTTCTTCCTTTTCCCCCCTCCATGTCTCCTTTTCTTTCTTCCTTCTTCCTTCCCTCTTCCCTTCCCTTTTTCTTCCTTCTCCCTCCCTCTTTCTTTCCTTCCCTCCCTCTTTCCTTTGAGTCTTCCCACCTTTCCTCCTTCCTTCCTTCCTTCCTTCCTTCCTTCCTTCCTTCCTTCCTTCCTTCTTTTCTTCCATCCTTCCTTCTTTTCTTTCTTCCTTCCTTTCTGTTCAGTAAGGAATGGAATGGGAATGAGAAAAAATGCTATTAATTGGAAAAAATAATAAAATTAATGAACAACAACAACAAAGGACTCAGATGCACAAAGAGTTTCCACGGTTTGGTACACTTGACTTTCTTTAGGTGTCTGAGCCTGTGAGGCTGCCCTCTAAAGAAGCTATAGCTGACCAGCTTTTGCCACCATAGCCACAGCCACAGAGGTAGGTGCTAATCTCCACTGAGCAAACATCTCTAAGCAGAGGCAGACAATTGCTATTTTAAAAGTTTCATGTTTGACTTGGGCCAGAAGGCAGAGGCAGTGTAAGTTCTAGGGAGTGTGAAACTATTTAGGAGTACTATAACTGGTATTTTTCTTTTTCTCTTTTTATTATTAAGATGGATTTAACCTGTAGGACTGTAAACATTGGAGCAAAATTCTAAAGGGAATGGTAAATAGTTTCAACTATCCTAACCTGGTTTTACTATGCAATTTTCAGGTACTCTGGTTTACACAAACCATTAGTTCTGGCTAATTTAAAGGAATGGAAGCTGCCACTTTATTCTCTTACATCTAGCACTTTTCTTTCAAACTACAGTCCCATCAACAGTTAATCATGTATTTTCATTGCACATTGAAAAGTGACTATCACGATAAGGCATTTTTGAGAAATTGACTCGGATTTGGCTTGTACCCCAGTATTAAGAGACAGAGATACAAAACTGCTGTAATGATCCAATTTTATTGCAATATTGGGAGACTTTTTTTGTGGGCATTTGTGTGTGTGTGTGTGTGTGTGTGTGTGTGTGTGTGTGTGTAGAGGCACTATATAACAGCCAGCTATTTTATACTACATGATTGCAACATTAAAAACCTCATAGATAATTGTGCATTATTAATTCTTATTAGTAGTAATTATTAATATTTTAAGAGACTACTTAGTCCACTGTCATTATAAAGCAGTTTGTTTGACAGAATAGAGCTGATTTTCAGTATTATGGCTGAAAAGGGAGGCTTCTTTCCTATGAATGCAATGCTGCACCAATTCTTTCATATCGCAAGCAATGTACCCACAATGTGCTAAAACCGAGAATTGCATTCATTGTGGTATAGTGGTTAGAATGCTAACTTTGGACTTAGAGAGGCCTGGATTTAAATCCTGCTCACGATAATAACTTGCTATGTGACCACGGGCACATTTGCAGTACCTGCCTCATCAGGTTTTTGTAAGGATCCAATAAAATGATGGAACTTGGGTGAAAATCTAAAACTGCTATCTGAACCTAGTAGGATATAAATTGCTTGAGTGCAAAGACTCTCATTTTTATTGTATTATCAGTGCCTAGCATGGTGCCTCGCCTATAGAATGGGAACATTTAATATGAATAAAAACCAGAATTTATATTGCACTTTAAGATCTGCAAAGCACTTTACAAATATGATCTCATTTGATCTTCCCAAAAATCGCTGTGAGGCAGGTGCTATATTATTTCCATTTTCCTAATGAGGAAATTGAAGCAGACACAAGTCGTGACTTGCCTAGAACAGGGTGTTGTTGTTGTTGTTCAGTAATTTCACTGATATCTAACTTTTTGCGACCCCCATTTGGGGTTTTCTTGGGAAAAATGCCATTTCCTTCTCCAGCTCATTTTACAGACAAGGAAACTAAGGCAAACAGGTTTAAGTGACTTACCCAGGGTCACACAGCTAGTAAGTGTGGGAGACCAGATTTGAACTTAGAGAGATGAGTCTTACTGACTGTAGGCCCAGTACTCTATCCAGGGTGCTATTTAGCTGCCCTAGTCAGTTTTATTGATGGACAAAATCTCTTGAATAATATCAGTATAAAAGTGTAGCCATAATACATTCATTTGACATATCTAGGTCCAGAAAACTTACCTGAATGCATAATCACCAATTCCAGTGACTGCTTCTTCTTTACCTTATCTGCTTACATGGAATTCAAGGAGTAAAGGAAATCTTGCATAAGTTTTAGACCCTAATTCCCAAATCATTGGTTATGGGGTAGCCAGAGTTTTATGGTCTGGCCATGATGGATTAAGTCAAACTAGGGGTGGAAGTTAAAAAAAAAAAAAGAACAAACAAACATTTAGATAGATTCCTTCCACCCTTCATCCTTGGTTGTACCTCCTCAACTCTGACTTATTAGTTGGTGAGATGGAGGTTTGAGAACAGGTAAGTTGGTAAGGAAAGATAAGGGTGAATGGGTACTTCAGAGAATTTGGAGTAGTGACTGTGACTGTAAACTTACTCATGTAACCCAGTATATCTATGGAATCAACCTAGATACCATTAGTAAGTTTTAGGTCTGCATCCCATCCAACCATCTATCTAACTCCACCTCCCCCCCCCCCCCCCCCAGCTCCTTTGCACCTACCAGAACAAAATTCCTCTCCCTGGTCATCTCTTCCCTATTTAGTGGCATCTTCTCCTATTGGAACGTAAACTCTTTGAGGGCAAAACATTTTAAATCTTTTTTTTTCCCAGTGCATAGCACGTAGTAATCGCTTAACAAATGCATTTTCATTCATCCATCCATCCAACGCAGTCAACACTATTTTAAGTGTGAATTTAATAGCAGCTCTGTGAACCAGTCAAATACTGCCCAATGATTCTCTAACATCTCAAATAGAGTTTGTATATTAAATAGCTTCTCAGAAACAAGCAATGAGAAAGCAGACCAGAAACTTGTTGTTAACATTTGGTGTCCAGTGTTCTAGTTTGGAAGATTACGTTCATTAAATAACAAGACTGAAAAAGATTGTTGATTGAGTCAGCTAAAAGTGTATCAGCTCCAATGTATGCCTGGAAATTACATCAGCACATTCTGTGACTTTTAATGAGTCAAGACGGGCCTATAATCCTTATAAGAAGGGCAACTAATGGAGATTATACTCACAGCAACCTCTACACTTTGACAGTTCTGCAAAATATTGTTTCCCAGGGTTAGTTAGTGTTCCTGAATTTGATGGGCTGTTTATACAGGAAATAGGATTAGAATGTACCCTGTCCATTCACCCTACACCCAACAAGCTCATTTTAATTTAAAATGACTAATTGAGACAATAAAATATTGGTTGGGCCCAAGGATACACAGAAGCAGAGGAAACTTTTTTTCTACTATAATCACATTTCTGCATATAAAAATGGCGTGTTTCAATTACAGAAGGAAGAGTTTAACAATTTCTTTCTCTTTTTGAAGGGTGCTATCCTTTGTGGAGAATTTTACCCTGGTTTGGATAACTAGTGGAGACAGGTGTTTGCACTTAATGGAGACAAATAGGTATTGCTATGTGTGATATTTCAAAGAGTGCCTGAGTTATTGTACTAACTGCAGAGTGGGATGTTTTGCCACAGAATAAGACAGTTATCTTCCCCACAGGATACCAGTTAGGGACAATCAAAACTTTACATGGCTTTGAATTATATAATAAAAAATGTTTTCTCTTTTGATAATGGGTAGATATATCAGAAATGAATAAGATATAAATCAATTATAAATAAAACTATAAATAAAACTTCTTTTCTTTAGTTTTAACAATGCAGGAGCAGAATTCCAGATACTGCTAAAATCAATGTAGGTGGCTGTCAGAGTCAGAAACCCGTTGACTCTGAGTGTGTGCTTTTTTTCTTAAGAACTCCCTAAATAATTCATTTTTATCAAGTCATTAAAGTAATTGGAGTGTATGGAAGCCTTAAGGGACTTACAGATTTAAAAGAATGAAATAAGGATAGTCAATGAACTTCAGAGCAAATTCCCAGAAGGTTGTTGAGCCTGGATACTTTAGGAAGGTTTGTTGTCCTAAGACTTCCAAATCCAAACACTGGATTCCTCTCAATGCTTTGCAACTGATATGAAATGTTATCTGGTTAAAGTCACAGTGCATTCACAGTGTCCAATAAAGAAATAAAAAGCTAGCATATTGAAATGAGAATGAGAATCAATCTAGCATCTATTCTGCTTTGTTAATAAGGTTATGAGTGATACATTAAGTAGTGAACCTAAACTGAAATGCCAATGAGTGCTATATTAGAAAGGAAAAGAAATTTCTTAATTCTCTTGATGACTTATTTCATGTGAGAAGACATAGTATGCCTGAATATATTCAGGTAACAAATGCATTCATTTCATTTAAGCAATGGCTTTTGACTCAGATAGGACAATAGAATCTTTGCTCACTTATGTATTCCACTAAAATCCAACTCTAATGCCTAATCATGGTGTGGAGGACTAACCATAGAGTGTAACATCTGACAGATCATGCTGAATTGGGAATCTATTACCAAAGAGTTAGAGTGAATGATCATAGCTCGAGGAATGCACTTGGACATTCATTTCAGAGGCCTCATCAACATTTGATTTAAGAGAATAGTATTTAGATTTTTTGCATATTGATTTTGATGCTGGTGTACTATTGTCAGAATGTCTTTTTTGCACAACATATAGGGCAGCATGCAGAAGAACAGGGAGATATACATCCAGATCAATTCTGAGAGGCTTATAGTGACTTGGCCATGATTATTTATGTTCCTCATGCATGTATTCTTATTACATGTGGTCCTGATTGCTGTATCTCCAGGAGGAGATGGCAGACACAACCTTGTCTGGCATTTCTATATTCCTTCATATGTATACCTATATATAAAAGTCAAGGCAACTAGGTGGTATGATGGATAGAACACTGGGCTTAGAATTAGGAAGCCTCATTGTCATGAGTTCAAATCTGGCCTCAGACACTTACTAGCTAGGTTGACCTGGACAAGTCTCTTAACCCTGTTTGTTTTAGTTCCTCATCTGTAAAAAATGAGCTGGAGAAGGAAATAGTAAATCACTCCAGTATTTCTGCCAAGAAAACTCCAAATGCAGTCACAGAGTCAGACATAAATGAAAAATGACAACAATAAATTTCAAAGTCAGACCCCATTATCTGAAACCAAGAGGCAGAATATATGAAAGAGGAAATCTGAGCAGTGATAAGTTCTCCAAATTCTGCCTATGATTCATGCATCTGATTTGTTTCAATTCAATAAGCTTTTATTAAGTGGCTATCATGTGCCAGGCACTGGAAATTACAAAGACAAAAATCAATGGTCTATGCCCTCAAGAGGTTTATATCCAACATAGAAGAAATAACATATATACAGATAAGTAAATACAAAGTAATTTAGAGGTAGAGAGGAAAAGTATGGACTTGTAAGTAAGAGGACAGGATCAGGAAGGGATTCATGGAAGAAGGTCCATTTACCTTGAAGGAAGCTACATGCCTGAGCTAGTGAAGACAGTCAATATGTGGATATCTCCATAGCAGAAAGCTTTGAGGATGGATCCCACATCACACTCTATGCCTGGGGGTCTGGTTGGTAGCCACCTAGTGGTGATTAGTTTTTTAGTCATAGCAACTCAAAGATTATCTACTGATTGTTACCTATGTGATGAGTCATGTTGAATTCAATCACATCAAGCATTCTAAGCTACTTGTGCCCTCTTAGTGACTCATTCTTTCCATGCAGAGACTCTAACTTGCTTAGAAACTCATTCAATTGGGTTTTCTCATCATATACCCTTTCCTCCCTCCTCTCCTTCCCTAAACTGGTATAGTACAGAGAAGAGGGAATTTAGTATACAGAACACAAAGCAAAACTAAACAAAACTCTACTATCTATACCCATTTTAACTTGTCTGGGAATTCTTGCCCTAACTCATACTGACTCACCTCCTAATTCAACATTTTTGCCTCATTCTCTCTCATTCATTCATTAAGCATTTACTATATGCCTACTGTGTGTCAGTCACTTTTCATACTAGTACTGAATAAGACCCTATTTAAGTCATCTTTGCCCTCAGAGCGCTTCAATGAACAGATTCATTACTTTGGCTCAATACCCAGGCAGAACCACTACCTTCCAAACTCTCTAGCTGCCTTTCCTACTTCCACATGCTGAATTGATTCACATTCACAAGGTTCTCTGTCACCCTCTCATTCATATCATTATTCTTCACTGACATTGTTATTCAGTTACCAAAAACTAAATGTCCTTTCCTCCATCACACACAGCTATGATTTGGGGCAAGATCTATTACTTCTCTGAATCTCAGTTTCTTCCTCTATAGAAATGGGATGAACCTACCTCATAAGGCTAACATGAAGATAACCCTTCTTATAATGTTATAAAGTGTTAAATCAGTGCATTATTATCATTGCTACTATCAATGCTAACTTGTTTTTCCCTAATTTTCCTTCAGAAATTTCAGAATAGCCACAATTGAACAATTTCCCAAATTTTGAGCTGCTATTTTCTAACTCCAGATGATTTTCTGTAGCCAAAACTCAATCTCCCACAATTGACCCTGTACAGGAGGAACAAGAGACAAAGTGTGCCATAGTGTTTACACAAAAAGGAATTTAATGCCTATGTAAGTGGAGAGTGACTCAGAATTTAGGTTTTCTTTTATAGGTTTGTGGAAAAACTAATTTTCTAAACCAGTTGCCGAACACAAAATGAAATAGAGAATCATTTTGTAAAAAGCAACCTTGCCTTTAGTCATAAGTAATCCATACATTGTAAGGCAGATGAATGACCAAAAAACAAGGACTGAGCTTCTTGTGAAACTAGATTCAGTTAGATTGTTTAAAGAAGCAGTAGCTGATAACAATTCTCAGGATATTGGCAACTTATATGGATATGAACATATATTCAACTAGTATTCTGAAGTCATCATGACTGCCCTCTGGTTAAGCTTGATTAGGAAATAGGTGGGCTTAAGTAGAGCATGGCAGTGTCATATGAACATGGGATACTAGAAGTCAGGAAGACCTTAGTTCTAATCCTATCTCATGCTTACTAGCTATGTGACTCTGGGCAAGTCACTTAAACTCTCTTCTCTCAGTTTCCTCATGTCTAAAGTCAAGGATTGGACTAAATGTCCTCTGAGGTCTGGTCTGGGTCTATATTTTTTATGTATGATTCTAGGGAAATGAAGGCTGTTTCCAGTTCATGCTAGTACTCCTGTTAGAACTGGCAAAAAGAGGTATTAACGTTTTCAGCACCTTTGTGGCAAGAAGTAGTGTCCTTCTGCCACGAGAGCTTTGCATTTCTATGATGAATGAATGAATGAATACAGAAACATTGAATAAGCATTTACTATTTGCAAAGCACTGGGGAAATAAATAATATCATGTACAAGTCTTTCTGTTGTCTCCAACTTGATCTCTGGCATCCTTTGGGAAGAGGAGTGACATCTTCCGTTCAATGATGAATAGTAAAACCCTAAATATCCCAGAGATTCTGAACCTCTTTGGGTCATCATCCAAACCCAATTCCCCACTTAATGATTCTTCAATCCATTCCTTTTGACCCTCTCACCCCAAAATTCCAATCAAACACCACCCTCCCCTTCCACTATACTCTCTAATGCCTGCATAAGCAACAAACTTCTTTTCATCCTATGTCTTTTTTCATATTTACTCCTTCTGTCCTCTGGCTATTATTGAAACCTGGCTTGCCAGTGATGACACACCTTCCTTAGCCACCATTTCTAGTATTGGCTGCATCTTCACTCATTCCCCTTGGTTCATTGGTTGAGGTGGGGGAGTTGGAATACTTCTTGCTCCCCATTGCTACATCCAGGTTCTCTTCCAATCTCCATCATACAGTAATCTTACCTTCCTTGAGGTTCATGCTATTTATCTTTACCATTCAATCACCAACCAGGTAGCTATTGTCTATAGATCTCCAGGTCACTTCCCTTCCTTCCTTGATGAGTTTGGTAAATGGCCCACTTTTTTTCTTCCCCAACTGTTTCATATCTACTCTCCCTCAAATGATCTAACTACCTAGTTCTTCAATCTACTTACTTCCTATGACTTATTCCTCCAACTCAGATCAGACACATGGAAAAATGGTTATATCCTTTATCTTGACATCACCTGAAAATATATAATCTCCATGCTCCAGAATTCTGAAGTGCCCTTATCTGACCATAACCTATTGGCTTTCCATCTTTCCATGTGCTTTCTCTTACCAAACTCTATCATTCAGCCATATGTGATCTCTAATCACTCACTCCCAGGGTCAATTCTCTTCCAATCTATTACTTGTGCACTAGCTACTCTTTCCTCCTTTCCCCATTTTGACCAGCTGGTAAACTAATTCAACTTTATACTATCCTCTTCTCTTGAGGAACTAGTCCCTTTATTTCACCAATTGTATTCTAACACTTAGCCTTGGATCATTCCCACCGTCAATTGCCTTTGCTCCCACACACATGTTGCTGAATGAGGGAGGGTAAAATCATGCAACTGTTCTGATTGGGTCCATTAGAAATTTGTTATATAAATTCTGCTGGACCCTCACTGTTGCTAAGCAATTGTACAATATATCCCCCATCAGCTCACTGGCCTATTTCCACAGCAGGTTTTCTATACCTTTTCATCCCTACTGAAACTTCCCAAGGATCTCTCTTTCCCCATCCTCTCACCTTGGAACCTTGCTTAATATTTTATTTACAAAATTGAGGCCATTCATGGTGAGCCACATATTCTCACTTCTCCCTCATCTCATATTACTCATATGACTTCTGCTACTATTTCCTCTTTCACCTATGTCTCAGTGAGTAAGTGTCCATAGTCCTTACCAAGGCTAACTAACCTTTTCTACCTGCTCAGCTAATCACATTCTACTCCATTTCCTCCAAAAGATTTTCCCTTTTATCATTTCTACTCTATCATTTATTTTTCATCTCTTTCTGTTTACTGAGTTCTTCTACCTACCTACATACATATCCACATCTCTCCCATCCTCAAAAAACCCTCACTTAATCCTATTCTTCCTATGATCCTATATCTCTTCTCACTTTTTGTGGCTAAACTCCTTGAAAAGGTCATCTACAATTGGTGCCTCCATTATTTTCTTTCCTTCCTTTTTTTCCCTTCCTTCCTTCCTTCCTTCCTTCTTTTCTTTCTGCTTTGTGGAGAGGAGAAGGCAGGGAAATTGGGGTTAAGTGACTTGCCCAAGGTCACATGCCCAGTTTTCTGGAGCCAGATTTGAACTCAGGTCCTCCTAACTCCAGGGCTGGTACTCTATTCACTGTGCCACCTGGCCACTCCAAGTGCTTCTACTTTCTTACATCTCAGTCTCTTTGTAATCTATTATAATCTGACTTCTGCTCTCTAGAGTTAACAATCATCTCACATCCAATGACCTTTTTTCAATCTGCAGTCTATCTAAACATTTCTGCAGCCTTTGACATTGTTGATCATCCTCTCCAACTTGATATTCACCAATTTCTCCTGGTTCTCCTCTTACCTTTCTGACTGCTTCTTAGTTCTCTTGATGGATTCTTATCCAGATCATGTCCTCTTAACATAGGTTTTCCTTAGGATTCTGTCCTGGGCCTTCTATGCTCATAGTTCTTAATTATATCTATCTTCCTCTAACCTTTCTGTTGACATCCAACCTTGAATCTCTAACTGCCTTTCAGACATCTAAAAACTGAATGTCCACTAAACATGGGAATGGGGGCTAGAATGCTATGTGTGAGGAACAACAAGCAAGTCTATTGTATTGGACTGCAGAGCACATTAAGAATAATATTAAATCAGATGGAAAGGCAGTTTGGAGTTAGCATGTCAAGGATTTTCAATTTCAAACAGAGGAGTTGGTATTTTATCCTATAGGAAATGGAGAACCATTGGTGTTCATTCAGCAGAGGAGTAACATGGTCAAACCTGTGCTTTAGGAAAAATCATGTTGGTGGTTATATGGAGGAGGGATTGGAGAAGGGATGACCTGGAGATGAGGAGAGAAACCAAGTCACTTGTGATGGTAGGAGTGAGAAGTGTTGAGTTCTTGAACTTGAATGGTGGCTAGATAAATCAAGAAAAGCAAAGCATGAAGAAAATTTTTGGGGAGAAGACTCAACAAGAGTCAATAACTGAGATTGAATTA
Source organism: Pseudochirops corinnae (assembly GCA_028646515.1). Lineage (NCBI taxonomy): Eukaryota > Metazoa > Chordata > Mammalia > Diprotodontia > Pseudocheiridae > Pseudochirops > Pseudochirops corinnae. Next base: position 165,003,450 of record CM053591.1, read on the forward strand.
ATGAAAAGTCTTAAGTGGCATTTTCCGTCAAAGACCAGTGAAATATTATTTTTAAAGTCATCATAAAAGTTCTTCAGGAGATTCTATCAATCATTCATCATGTATAACATAGTTGCATTAGCCAAAGAATAGAGATAAAAATCATCGATTTAATTGATTTGCAAAGAATTTTCAGTTAATGTGCTTTTTCCTCTGCTCGATTTTTGTGATTGAGACCTAGTATCAAATTGTGTTTCTCGTATTGCTTTAGTGAAATCCTTCTACAGTGATTTGGGTTTAAGGCATGGTAAAGAGTGAGGCTGGTGCCTTTGTGCCTTCACTTAAATCCAATTCACTTGCAAACCATAGCATCACCTTCCTGATGTCATGGTTCTCTTTGAGAATGAAGGATAAAGAACAACAATAACAGTGAAATCCTTCTACCAGATGTCCTTGCAAAGCAACCAGGAGTTATCATAGGATCATACATTTCAAAGCTAGAAGGAACCTTAGAGGCCACTAAGTCCGATCCTCTCACTTTGCAGATAAAAAGATCACAACACAGAAAACTTAAGTGAGTTTCCAGAGTCAAAAGCTAGTAAGTGCCTGGGATAAGATTTAAACCCAGAACTTCCTGACTCCAAGTTTGGCATTCTCTCTTCTACTCCACACTGCCTCTTAATGGAAGAAACAATGATAGAGAAAACACGAGAAGAATGATCCTCTCTGCCCTTCATGCAGGGGATAAGCTCAACGTCAAGGTGGGAAAGGAGTCAACTTGGGCACTCATTGCTTAGCACAATTTCTGGCACATAATAAACAATAAATTCTGGTTGTTCACTAGATTTGAATTGAAGAATTATAAATCAAGAACCTAAATTATAAAATAACAATTCTTTTCCTTCCTATGATTTTGACTGATAAGCTGAGAAAGGAAAACCTTTGATATATCTTCAGAGTTATATAATCATAATATCATGAGAAATGCATTTCTTCTTTCTGGTTTCTTAGAATGGGTTGTATTTTGGTAAGCAATAGGAAAAGCTGGATTAAAGAATATGATTTACCTTTTCTTTCCAGCACAGATGAATTATTCTTAAAGATTTATTATTTTTCTTTCTCAGTCAAGGTCCGTTGGGATGCCATATTTCCTTAATAGAACTACATAAAATCAGGTATAACCCAATGAGATTTGATGATTCCTTTTCTTTTACTGCAATATTACTCATTTTCTGCTTTAGTCTTACAATTTCAGGTCTTTGAAAAAGGTCACATTAACTGTGTTTACTTTTACCATTGGAACTCTCCCATTTTGCCTTCATTTTTGTAATCCTAATGCTATCTTGCATTACGAACAACACAGGAAATGGAACTCTTCTTTCTGAAAAATAAACACACACACAAAATTGTCCACACCTGGGAGTATACAGATTGGCATGTAACTAGTTACCTCTGGGCAATAAAATCACAAATTTCTCGGGGTTTTACAAGGTGAATACTTTGGGCTATATCCAGTGGTGTGCTGTAGTTAGCTTATCCTGGGTCATGAAAGCCTATTGTTAAAATTTTAGTTTGAATATTTAGATCTTAAAAATCTGAGAATAACACAAATCAAGTATTTGATTATTGTTTTATTGATTATCTAGACTTAAGAAAGTGATGGGGAATATGTGAATAATAGATTATACTTAACAGTGTGTTGTGCATACATTTCTCCCCTGGACAGCTGAATTAACAGCACACCCCTTGATATCAGAAGGCTTGCTAACTCAACTCAGTACTCATCACACCTATTTGCTTAGTGCTTATGATCAGTATAAATATAGACTGATCAGATACTTTCCATGTGTAATTTCCTTGCATTTTGTGAGGGTTTTTGCTATTCTATAAGTTCCTGGGGGAGATACCAGAGGGAGGTAATGATAATGGGACCATTATTTCATGCCTGACTATAATAGGAAAAAGTAGCCCTGTGTTTCCTGATTATGTTAAAATTCAGAGAACTGGAAAAATTTGCTCCAAGAAGGCATTGAATTTGAATAAGCTTGATCAAAGAGAGGGTTCATTTCCCTTTGATGAACTTTGCCTAGTGATTGGTGATATGGAAATGCTCCAAGTTCTTCTAAAGATATATTTCTTAAAAAGACTTTGTGATATGAGCAATAAGATGACAGACTTGCCATTTTCTCTAATCCTCATGACCTCTCAATCCTTTCCAGAATAGAAATTATGCACCAAAGATAAAGCAACTTTAGTTGTTTCTATCCATGGCCCGGGATACCAAGAATCTGAAACAAAACAAAACAATTCTGCAGAACTGAGGGACTGATGCTCATGGACCCCAAGTTCACTCAGTCGTCTTTTTCCACCTCCCACATTATCAATAGTGAGGCTGTACCAGCAGACCCAAGATGACAACACCAGCTTGCCAGAGGCTACAACTTAGAAACACCAGTTCTGGAAAAATCAATCTCTACTGATACAGAGAAAGCAGGCTCTGAACTGCTAGTGCCAAGCCAGAAAACTGAGGAACAAGAGTGGGACAGATCACCAGGCCAGGGTACTGTATTTGTGTAGTATTCCTTCAATCCTGAGGCAAGAACATAGCATCCAAATGGAGTTAGTTCTGACCACTCGAAAATCAATTGGGACAGAGATCAATGACTTGCAAAATGCTCATTGTGGGAGGAGTCTGAAACACTTTGAGATCTAGTCCCTAAGGAAAACACAATCAGAAGGGAGGGAGTCAGGAAGTGAGCAATAAGCAATACAAGACAAGAGAAAGACTGGATGTACCAGATTTCAGGAAGAAGGAAATTCAAATGCTCTGAACACAACCAGATAAAGCAACAGGAAAAACAGTAACAGAAGGAAATGTGGCTTATAGATCTAGCAAAATAGTTCAAACATCAATGAATAAATGAAAGGCAGCTGGGTGGCAAAGTGGTTAGAGTGCTGAGCCTGAAGTTAGGAAGATTTCATTTTCTGAGTTCAAATCTGGCCTCAGACACTAACTAGCTATGTGACCCTGGGAAAGTCATTTAATCCTGTTTGCTTCATTTTTCACATCTGAAAATGAGCTGGAGAAGGAAATAGCAAACCACTCCAGTATCTTTGCCAAAAACACCCCCAAATAACAACTCCAAATGGGATCACGAAGAGTTGGACACTACTGAAACCAACTGAACAACAACATAAACAAATGCTGTTTCCCCTCCCTCTGCCCTGTGTGGGGTACGGGGACCCCAAAAATCCCCTACCCAAGAAAAATAAAAAGTCAGAGGCATCTTGAGAAAGGAACAGGAAATTTTATTCTCTTGCCCAACAGGAAAAGGAAAGTCCTCTCCATGGTGGGGATCAAGAAGAGGAGGCATGTTACAAAAGACAGAACAAGAATTTATTCCCTAACGTGGTCAAGCCCCCCTCCCCCTGGCTGTCCCTTCTCCCATTGGCTAGGAGGTGGGCTCTCAGTCTTGGCACGAAATCTAACCCAATGGTGGATAACAAAGAAGCCTGCCATTATCTCCTATTGGCAGGGAGGTGGGACAGGAAGCCAAGGTATCATCCATGGCCTTATTTGGTAAACGCCAAAGCAAGGGAGGGGAAAAGGTCACAAGCAAGGGTGGAGGTCAAAACTCCTGGAAAAAGGCCTAATGCTTTTAAGGGTGTGGTATACAAGGGTGGAAGTCTAAAATTCCTGAAAGGGACCTAATGCTGATGACAACAAGGGAAAGGGGAAGGGTCCTAGGTTGTGTAAACCCAGGACTCAGGTCTATAAAGTCTTACAAAAGTATCTCTCTGGTTTCTGGATAGCTTCTCTCCCTTGTCATTCTGAGGAGTCTTCATAGAGGGTGCAGAGTATACCCCACTCACCCCCAAAAAGGAAATCATCCAGCTCTTGATAAGACAGAGAATTCTGTAGAATGCAAGGAGGATATGGAACCAGAACATGCTATGCCTAAGTAATTCAAAAGAGAAATGAGAATTATGAGAGCAGAAATTATTTCCTATGCAATGAAAATAGTGATCAGATTAGAAAAACTGGAATCTGCAATGACAGACTTCACCAAAGAAACAATAAACAAAAAAAGAGAACAATAGATTGTGAATACAAATACACAGAAGTGAAGGACAATTCAGGAGAAGTTAAAAAATGTTAAAAGAAAATATGCTGACTATGCAATCAAAGTATACTGATTTTGAAGAGAGGATGTGGAAAGACAACTTAAGAACCATAGTTCTCCCAGGAGAGTGTAACAGGACAAAAAAATCTTAACATCACAATGAAGAAAATAGTAGAAGGGAACTGCCCAGAATTTCAAAACATAGAAAATGAAATTCAAGTAGAAAAAATGAAATGACAAGTCTTAACAAAGCGACCACAGAGTCTGAATTAAAAGTTGTAAGGAGCTTTAATTTACCAGCTGGGGCTACTCCATTCCAATTCAAAGAGGGAGCAGCCCCAAGTTCGGGGGTGAAGAGCCTTTTATACAGTTTTTTTGGTTTACGTATCTAACTAACACAATTAGTTACTAAGCAGGTTACCATATAGAAGCAAGCAAGTTGTTGCTAAGACAAGGAGGGGTTTGTAGGATAAGCAGAGGGGCACAGGGCATGATGACCAAGCAAGCAAACAGGCAAATTATTCTAGGCCAGTTTCTTGACTCTTATCTTAAGTCCATGAAGTTTCTACTTAACTAGTTCCTGGACACTTCATTCCTCCCTTTTGTTTTTTGGAAAGAATCAAATCAAAGATTCCTGGTTACTCATGATGCATAGTGTGTAGGCAGGACCCTTAATTTGATAGACTGCACCTGTTTACATATGTAGCTTAGGAGAGCATTAATAAAGCAAAGGC
>CM053591.1:165008786-165033248 GCA_028646515.1 Pseudochirops corinnae
CTCCTACTTCCCTGTCAAGAAAGATAGATTTCTATATTCAACTGATTGTGTATATTATTCTCTCTTTGAGCCAATAGAAGGAGAGTAGGGTTGAAGCAACACCCACTGACCACCCTCCCATCATCCCTTCCACTGTCAAAAGTCTTTCTTGACTCTTCATATGAGATCATTTGCCCCATTCTACTTTTCCCTTCCTTCTGCACCCTTTGTACACTTCTTTCTCATACCTCAATTTTTTTTTTTGGCATTTCCTCAAATTCACCTTATACCCATATCCCATATTGTCTGTGTATGTATATGTGTGTGTGTGCGTGTGTAGATAGATAGAGAAATATAGATATAGATGGATATACACACACACACACACATATATACCTTCTATCTGTGCTGTTAGTGACACAATTTTAAGTGTTACAAGTATCATCTTCCTATGTAGGGATGTAAACAGTTCACCTCTATTGAATCCTTTATGTTTTCTTTTCCTTTTTTACCTGTTTATGCTTCTCATGGGTCTTGATATTGGAGGTCAAATTTTTCAATTGAGTTCTAGACTTCTTCTTATGAAGGCTTGAAATCCTTATATTCCGTTGAATGACCATTTTCTCCCTTGATGTATTATGTTTAATTGTGCTGGGTAAGTGATCCTTGGTTGTAGTCCTAGGTCCTGTGCTCTCCAGAATATCATCCAAGCATTTTTAAAAGGAAAAGTTCGTGTGCTACCAGAGAAACTAGCTCTTTATTTCTTTAATTCAATTTAATCAACTTCTAGGAAATTACAAATGTGTGACAAACTGTGACAAATATTAGAAATAATAAAAAGTTTACATATGGCATGGTCCCTATCTTCATGGAGCTTACATCAGTCTTGTGGAGTATATGGTACATACACAAATCAGAAAATAACATCTTATAGGTGCTTCAGAGAGGGACAGTCTTAGAGGTTTAGATTATAGCTCTTGCAGGCAAAGACAGGCCACAAGGTGGCACCATAGTGAATAGAGCACTGGGCCTGGAAGACTCATTTTCTTGAGTTCAAATCTGACTTCAGAAACTTACTAGTTATGTGACCCTGGGTGAGTCACTTAACCCTATTTGTTTTAGTTCCTCATCTATAAAGGGAACTGGAGAAGGAATTGGCCAACAAAACCCCAAATGGTATCACAAAGAGTTGGACAGGACTGAAAAACATCAGGACAGCAACAACAAAAGTTATGTCTGACAGAAGATGTTTGTATCTGACCACTTTATGAACCCAAATTACCACAAAGGCCTGTAGATCATGAATATAAGTTGATAGCCAATGTTGTTTTAAGACCAAATTCTAGTCTGTATTATTTCAAGGCTGTAATCAAGGTTCAATCCCTTTGAACATGAAGGCTGACATATGCAAATTACTTTGGATGCTTAGAAACAGGTTGAACACGTCAAATTCTATGGTATGAAAAACATGTAATTATGTTCCTTTCAAAGCATTTAGATTGATACAAGTAAAGATCTAATTCAGTACAGTTTCTAAATTGACAAATTAGTCATGGGATTGATTCTCCAAACAGAATTTCTTTCTCTCTTTATAAACATCTTCATATCGAAGACAGACATTTAAATCCTGTAAATGGATGCTCTTGCCTTAAGACAGTCTCTGGAATTTCCAGAAAGACTCTTGCACTCGATGTTCCACCTCGGTCATGTGTTACTGCAATAGCAGGTTTAATTATTCCTCTTGCACCGATGTTCACTAACCACATAACTCTTGATCAACATCTGAAGTGGGTTATTTTTGTGCCTGGTAGAGAGTTTTAGTGCAGTTGGAAATTGTCACCTAACAGCTCAAAGAGCTTTCTGAATATTAAGCTTATTACTGAATTGTCTCCAGCACATTTTAAAGGCATTAAGGGTTTTCACATATAGAATACCACATGACATTTTTCCGGGGAATAGCACATACAAACAAAACAGAGAATGTACTTTGTTCCATACTCAGGAACTTATTATTATGTTTTTGTTAAATTTCATTCTCTGTGTACATTAGCAAACATTATTCCCTCAAATGGTTTATCTTGTTAATATATTCCATATGCAAATTTAAATTGCATTGCCCAAATGGTTTGAATTGTGTCATATATGAGTGTATGTATATATGTATGTATATGCACATGTATATGTATATATACACACATCAATAGATAGAGGTAGAATAGAATACAGAGACAGAGACAGAAACAGAGATAGATATATCAATAGCGATAGCGATAGAGGTAGAAATACCCTGGCTCCTATGAATGAAATATATTTCAGATTCCAGCTCCCAATTCTTGGAGTTACAATTAAACATGAAGAAGATAGCTCAGTAGCCTTCTACATCAAAAGGTACATTTACATTTGGGTATCAAAAATATTAAGGTCATCAAATTTTTGTGAATTGGGGGCAGCCAACATCCCCTCCCCCCATGAACAGCCCAATGCAGTATAGGATAATAGCATTTAGATTTCCTTTTTTATATTCTAGTGTATTTTTATTTATTTTGTTTAATATTTTGAAATTACATTTTAATCAGACTTAGGCTCCACTGGGGAGTGTTGTTGCAAACAGCACTGTGTTTGCCACCTCTGGTCTAGAGTCTTTCTCTAACTTTTTATCCTAAATTAATGCTACTATATTATCTTCTTAGGGTTCTATGGATGCCCCAAGTTTCAGGGATTTTTATTTTTATTTTTTCATTGTTTCCAAATATTTTGTTTAGTATTTTATTTTTCCCCAGGTACATGTAAAAACAATGTTTACCATTTGTTTTTAAAACTGTGAGTTCCAAATCTGCTCCCTTTGTCTCTCCCCACCCCCTCCTCATTGAGAAGACAAGCAATTCAATATAGGTTTTATATGTGTAGTCATACAAAACATTTCCGTCAGTCATGTTGTGAAAGAAAACATAAACAAAAAAACCCTCAAAACAAATAAAGAAAGTAAAAAAACAAGGGGGGGGGTTGCTAGGTGCTAAAGCACCAGCCCTGGAGTCAGGAGGACCTGAGTTCAAATCCGGCCTCAGGCAGTTAACACTTACTAGCTGTGTAACTTTGTGCAAGTCACTTAACTCCAATTGTCCTGCCTTCCCCTCTCCAAAAGAGAGAGAAAGAAAGAGAGAGAGAGAGAGAGTAAAAAAAAATGCTTTAATCTGTATCCAGACACTATCAGTTCTTTCTTTGGTGATGGACAGTATTTTTCATCATAAGTCCCTCAGAGTTGTCTTGAATCATTGTACTGCTGCAAATAGCAAAGTCATTCACAGTTGATCATTTCATAATATTGCTGTTATTTTGTACACAATACATATGACTTTGCAAGTGTTTCCAGGTTTTCCTGAGAACATCCCGCCCACCATTCCTTATAGCACAATAATATTCCATCACAATCACATAATACAATTTTGATCAGCCATTCACCAAGTGACAGGTATCCCATCAATGTCCAATTTTTTGCCATCAGAAAAGAGCTGCTGTAAATATTTTTGTACATCTACATCCTTTTCCTTTTTGTTTTGTTGTTATTTCTTTTGGGATACAGACCTAGTAGTAGTATTACTAGGTTAAAGGGTATGCAGGGTTTTATAACCCTTTGGGTATAGTTTCAAATTGTTCAACAGAATGGTTGAATCAGTTCACAACTTCACCAACAGTGCATTAAAGTCTCATTTTCTTCCCACATCCCCTCCACTATTTGTCATTTTCCTTTTCTGTCCTATCAGTCAATCTAATAGGTATGAGGTAGTATCTCAGAATTATTTTAATTTGCATTTCTCCATAATAGTGAGTTAGAGTATTTTTTTTTCTTAGAGCTATAGATAGCTTTGATTACTTCATCAGAAAACTGTTCATATCTTTTGATCATTTATCAATTGGGGAATGACTCTTATTTTTATAAATTTGCCTCAGGTCTCCATATGTTTTAGAAATGTGGTCTTTATCAGAGAAACATGTTTCATTTTTTTTTCACAGTTACTATTGCTAACTGCATTTCCCTCTATCCTATTCTCCTTTCTGTTTATTCTATTCTCTCTCCTTTCACCCTGTCCCTCCTCAAAAGTGTTTTGCTTCTGATTACTGCCTCTCCCAAATCTGCCTTCCCTTCTATCACTTCTATTCCCCTCCCCCCTATTTTCCTGAAGTATAAGATAAATATCTATATCCAAGTCAGTGTGTATGTTATTCCCTCTTTGAGTCAATTCTGATGAAAATAAGGTTCACTCACTCTCCTCATCTCTTCCCTCCTCTTCTCTACTGCAAAAGCTTTTTCTTGCCTCTTTTATGTCAAATAATTTACCCCATTCTTCATCTCCATTTCCTTTTCTCTCAGTACGTGCCTCTGTCACCCCTTAATTTTATTTTTTTAGATATTCCTTTCATATTCAACTCATACGTGTGCCCTCTGTCTATATATGCTCATTCTAACTGCCATGATAATGAGAAAGTTCTTATGAATTACAAGTGTCCTCTTCCCACGTAGGAATGTAAACAGTTTCATTGAATGTCAATTTTCCCCCAAAGGAATATATTCAGTTTTGCTGGGTAGGTTATTCTTGGTTGTAATCCTACCTCCTTTGCCCTCGAAGTCCTCCAATCCTTTAATGTGGAAGCTGCTAAATCTTGTGTTGTCCTGACTGTGGCTCCACAATACTTGAATTGTTTCTTCTGGCTGCCTGCAATATTTCCTCCTTACTCAGGGAGCACTTTAATTTGGCTATAATATTCCTGGGAGTTTTCATTTTGTGATCTCTTTCAGGAGGTGATTGGTGGATTCTTTCCATTTCTATTTTACACTCTGGTTCTATAACAGCGGTTCTCAACGTGTGGGTTATGTTCAATTTGTAACAATGAAAATAATCCTGCATATTAGATACTTACATAACAATTCATAACAGTAGCAAAATTACAGTTATGAAGTAGCAACAAAAATAATTTTATGGTTGGGGGTCACCACAACATGAGGAACTATATTAAAGGGTCACAGCATTAGGAAGGTTGAGAACCACTGTTCTAGACTATCAGGGCAATTTTCCTTGATAATTTTTTGAAGATGATGTCAAAGCTCTTTTTTTTTTTTTGATCATGGCTTTTAGGTAGTTCAATAATTTTTTAATTATTTCTGCTGAATCTATTTTCCAGGTCAGTTCTTCCAATAAGATTTCACATTGTCTTCTATTTTTTTGTTCATTCTTTCAGCTTTGTTTTATTGTTTCTTGATTTCTCATAAAGAGCTTCCATTTGCTCAATTCTAATTTTTGAGGAATTATTTTCTTCAGTGAGTTTTGTGCCTCCTTTTCAAATTGGTCAATGCCACTTTTTAAGGAGTTTTTTCTACGTTGACTTCTTTTTGCTTCTTTTACCATTTGGTCTAGTCTTTTTTTTAAATGTTATTTTTTTCAGTATTCTTCTGTCTCCTTTACCAAGCTGTTGACTCTTTTTTCATTGTTTTCTTACATTATTCATTTCTCTTCTGACTTTTCTCTTTCTTTTTGTCTCCCACTTTCTCTTCCCACTTTCCAAAAATCCTTCTTCCATGGCCGGAAACCAATTCATATTTTTCTTGGAGGTTTTGGGTGTAGGAGATTTGACTTTGTTATTATCTTTTGAATGTATATTTTGATCTTCCTTGTCACCAGAGTAACTTTCTATGGTCAGATTTTTTTTCTGTTGTTTGCTCATATTCCCAGCCTGTTTCTTGGCTTTTAACTTTTTGTTAAAGTAGAGCTCTGCTTCCAGGGTGGAAGGCTCATTGTCCCAAGCTTCAGGGATTTTATGCAGCTGTTTTCAGAGATACTTCTATGGACCTTTGTTTTCTGCTCTCTAAGCTGGTGCAATCTAAGTAGATATGTTTTTAGTACTCTCCTGGCCTATGCTCTAGTCAATGAATGACCACAAGCACTCTTTTCTGCCCCGGACCTGTGAGGAGGTCCCTGCTCCACTGTGGCTGCAAGCTGTGGTGGGGTAGTGCTCTTCAAATCCCTAGAACTGCCACCCAAGACTGCAACCCAGATCTGAGTATGGGCAAAGCAACAGTCCTATTTCAGTGCTAGCAAAGAGACCTCTGTAATCTTCTTCTGACCAGATGTTCAACACCCTCAGTATCTGCGGGCTGAGAGCTCTGGAAGCAGTTGCTATTACAGTTAATTCTGTGGCTCCCAAGGCCTGCTCCTGGTTTGTTAGGGCCCTGTCTGTGCTGGTACAACTTGCATTAGACTGTGCTCCCCTCTCATCTTATTGCAACATACTTTTCCTACTGACCTTCTAAGTTGTCTAGGGCTGGAAAATTCTTTCACTCTGTCTTTTTGTGGGTTCTGCCACTTTAGAATTTGTTTGGTCAATTTTAATGGTATTTGGAGGGGTTTGGAGGAGAGTTCAGGAAAGTCTCTGCCTTTACTCCACTGTCTTGGCTTCTCCCTCCCAGGATTTAGTTTCCTAAGTAACTCTAGCAGTAACAACACGGCAGCAGTGCTGGATTTGGAATCAGAGGACTTGAATTTGCATACTTCCTTAATCAAATACTTCTTGTGTGACATTGGGCAAGTCATTGGCCTTAATTTCCTCATATGTAAAATAAGGAGTTGGAATTCAGTTGGGTCAAATTCATAAAGAAGGGGCAACTAGGTGGTTCAGTGAATAGAGCACTGGCCCTGGAGTCAAGAGGACCTGAGTTGAAATCCGGCCTCAGATACCTAATACTTACTAGCCATGTGACCTTGGGCAAGTCACTTAACCCCAATTGCCCTGCCTCCCCCTCTCCAAAAAAAAAAAAAAAAGCAAAAAATAAAAATATATATTCATAGAGAAACAGATCCCTGAAGGCTGCACATTGACTTAGAAAATCACAAATTAACTTATCTACATTGTGTTGTATTTCTATTTATTTTGTTAAACTCCTCTCACCCAAATACATTTTAATCTGGCAATCCTTTGTTCAACCAAAAGTTTGAACCTCTCAATTAGGTGACTAGATGAGTCTTTTTTGCTGTACATCTCTAAACATCTTGTCTAGGCTCCTTTTTTTTTTACAGGTAAAGAAACAGAAAGTGTATGAAAAACAATGATGATCCTTCCTCTCCTCTCTGCTTCTTTCAAAATTTACTTTTCAATCATCTGATCTATTCTTTGGTAATTAAATGATATAAAATCTCCCCACTGCATCTTGTAGGCTGCAGGCTAGAAGGAAGATGAAAGCAGAGGACGGATTCCAAATCATTTACCTAATGTCCACAGTGTGGAACTAAGGCCTACAGCTGGAGCTGTGTCCTTTCCTGACATGAGAACAGTTTAGGCAACAGCACCTGTGGCTCCCCTTGGAACCCTGATGTCAAGTTGGCCATTTGGTAGCATCAATTTTACAAGAATTTGAGAAGAGAAAGGTTATGGTTCTGCAACAGTCTCTAAGCTTTCCATTCCCTCTTTAAAGATGCTCTTAGCATGCTGAACTCATAGCCAAAAAGGCCTGCATTCAGTTCTTACATTAGTTTTTTTTTTTTTTTTGGGGGGGGGGGTTGCAAGCTTTAAAGTGTTATATAAATATCAGCAATAACTGATAATAGTTAAACCAATCAGCTAATTATTATAATCAATAATAAAGTAGATAATCCTGCTGGTTAATGTCCCCTCCCCCCCACAAAAGAAATGCCTATGGAATATAAAAGCCCTAGCCATTGGTATAACTCCCTCTATAAGAATCCCTGGAGCGCTCAGCACCTGAAGCACAAAAGGAAAGTACAGCATATACATAAAATTTTTGAAGATGATGAATGAATGAGTAACTGAATGAATACATGCATGCATAAATGTAGGATAAATTGATTATAAAGCACTTACTTTGTGCCATGAACTGTGTAGAAGGGGAACTAGGATCAGAGTTTGAATTGAATTTCAATCTGCCCTGGACCTGTGAGGAGGTCCCTGCTCCACTGTGGCTGCAAGCTGTGGTGGGATAGTGCTCTTCTATTGAAGGATTGAATTCTGCTCCACTTACTACCAGTGTGGCCTTGGGCAAGTCAGATTTTCAACTTCTTCATCTCTAACGAGAAGAGACCAAACTATAGGATGATTGCTGAGTTATCTTCAACCTCCAAACCCTTTTATTCCTATGATCCTATGATTCCTACTGTATATAGAACACTCTACTAGAGGGCAATACTCCCTTGAGATATCAGTCCCTGCGCTCATAGACCTTATAGTCTGTTCTGTACAGGGTATGGGCTACGGTATGATCAAAGTTTCATATTAAGTGGAAGCATAGTGTAGTGAAAAAAAAAAGATGGAATTTGGAGTCAGAGAGCAAAAATTGAGAGCTTCTCTCTATCACTTAGTAGCCAAAAGACTTTCAACTGATCACTTTGTTTCTCTGGAAGTAGTGGTGAAAAGAATGAGGAGGTAGGGATTAGAGGGTAGAAGAATCTGGAATGGCTTCAAGGAAGAGAGGGCATCTGAGATGAACTTCAAAGGATAGTTAAGAAGTCAACAGGCAGAGGAGAAGGAAGAAACGTCAGATGTAGGGAATAGCAGAAGCAAAAACAGATAAGTAGTAAAGTGTGGAACATTTTTCAGGGAAAGAAAATACTCCAATTTGACTCACACAAAGAGTATGTGTTGAGGAAAAGCAGAAAAGAAGGCTAGAAAGATCAGGTAGCACCAGATTGTGAATGACCTTGAATTCCCATAAAGGAGGCTTAAACTTTATTTGGTAGGTAATGGAAGGCTACTGAAGAATTTTGAGCAAAATATTGACCAAATCTTTGAAAAATAATTCATCTGAAAGTGATACGAAAGATAGTTTAGAGTGGAGAGAGAACAGCAGAGGTAGAGAGACTTGTAAGGAGGCTATTACAAAAGACTAGATGGGTGGTAATAGAGAAATGGTGAATGGAACAGAGAGGGAAAAGATGTGCATAAAAACCAACATAGGGGTGTGTTGTGTTGTATCATATAATGTTTTGGAAAGAGAGAGAAAGAGAGAGAGACAGAGAGAGAGACAGAGAGAGAGACAAAGAGAGGTTATTGGCAAGGGTTTGTTAATTTGTAGAATAAAAGAGGTAAGAGAAAAAAGAAAACTTAAGAAATTAAATATTATATTCATGTGTTTTGAAACCTTGGAGGCTGGGTTAATAATGGTTCCTTTGACATAAACAGTGAAGAAAGAGGAGCAGATTGGAGGAATGGAAATAATATTCTTGGTTTGGGACATGAGTTTAGAGAAATAGACATCTAGATGGACATGCCAAATGTGTAGTTGGAGACATAAAAGTAACACTTTGAATTGAGATCAAGATTAAGGATATGGATTCTTATGTGCAGAGGTAGGAGCTGAATCCATGGGAGCAAGTGAAATTGCCAACAGAAATAGGAGAGAGAAATACAACTAAGGTAGGACCTCAACGATCATCTACATCAAGGTTTTCAGAAGAGAACAAGGAACCAACAGAAACAAAACAAAGATGAATTTGAAAGTTAGGAAGAATATAAGGACAAATTGGTGTCTTTGGATTCAAGGAAAGAAAGACTCTTCCTAATCAGATAATAGTCCATAAGTGCAAGACCACAGACTGTCAAGGATGATAAGAATCAGAAAAAAAAAAAGAAAAAGACCAATGGATTTAATGATTAGAAAGATATTGGTGGTCGTCTTGGAGAGAAGCATTTCAGTAGAATGGTTGTTGTAGAAGATAAATATGAGCAGAACATTGCTTGTGAAGGGAAGCAGATAGATGAGATGGTGTGTTTCAAGCAAAAGAATAAAAAAACATGGTAGAATTCTCAGCATACAAATGGGGTCCCAGCATGGTACCTTACATAATGGGATGTGTTCTCCTTCCCTCACACCAATACATGCCTTGTTATTTAGGAGATCCCTAGTTCTTCTCCAGCTCAGAATGTTCCTGAGATTTACATTAAAATGATCTAAATTTTTACATAACCTTCTCTTGATCAATTAAAATAGATAGAATTGTATTCAATGTTCAATAATGCAAAATCCTTCAAAATTACATTACATACATAGAAGATATTAGGATGCTAAAATGACACAGGGTTACAAATTGGGGAGACAATTTTATTTCACCAACTACTGGATTAAAAAAATGATATAGTATAATTTTAGGCATATAGGTTTTGTTTTATATTCTTGGGAGGAGGGAGGAGAGAAGTGGTTTAGACTGATTTCATTTGTACTGGGAATTTCCAATAAGGAAATACTTTCTATCAGGATACATACGCAATTATTCTGCAACTTATAATCTTAAGAGTGTTACCTGGTTTACTACTAGGTTAAGCTAATACATTTTGGAGGAAGGACTTGAACCCAGGGTTGGTAGACTCCAAGGTCAGCTTTCAATTCACTAGAACATACTGCCTTTCTCTCTGAGTATAGTACAGCTGTCCAAAACTTCTCTCAGACTGTAATTCAGGTGGTTACTAGTTTTCATACTTAAAATTTGTCTTTTATATTTTCAAACAGAAGGTTCTGATGTGCTATGGTTCATGGGGTCACAAAGAACCAGACACAACTGAACAAATAAAGAACAACAACCTTTTCCAGGAAAACAGTAAAATATTTCTTTTATTTGTTTCATTTTATTCTGGTCACTTGCTATTTTTTTTTAATGAAAATAATATTTCCCTTACTGAATAGAGCTTTGGCATTTCCTCTCAGGAGAAGAAGTTAAAAAGTGAAATCGTATGATTTGTCTTAAATTGTATGTATTCCGCTCCAGTGACCAAATGAAAAATGATTCAATAACATGAAATGAGACAACACACTCATTTTTATTCCCAGAAGACCCAATTGTTAGAGTTGGAAGCATTTTATAATAACTTTTCATTAGGTTAAGCAGCCATTTACCTAATATGAATCCAGCATCACCACTATGAAAACATTTCTGGAGGAGGGAAGGACTTTTGATGGGTTTATTGTACCTTTGAACATCTAAAGTCATGATGTCCTGATGCTTACAAAGAACATACTTTCATTAACCTGCCAAACTTCCCACATCTATTTTAGCCATATCAACCAGTAAGGGGATTTATGAGACAAGAAACCAAATGGTCCTTTAACTCCATGTGGGTCAGAGAAACTTGATAACATCCATGAAATTATGTGAAGGGTACACTTTCACTGATTATACTGTATACAATCCACATCCACATCTAGGCTATTCATCCAAAGATCTATCATTATGTCTTTGAACATGAGACCCTAATTCTCCTTTAGAATAGAGAATATAAGAGAAGAAATATATGATATGTGACATTAGAAAAGTGACTGGTAAACAGAAAAATTATTGTTCAACTGCAAGTTACAAATTCCATTAAAGCAAAGAAATATAGGGCAGGGGAGGAAATGGAGGTGGATTTGAACTATTAGATTTTTTTTTTTGTCTCACCTGATTCGCATCCAGGTAGACTATATTTCTCAATGTGAACAAATAAAAGTCCTGAAACAACTTCTTGTTAAGTCTCCAGATATCATTTCTTTTTGTTTGTCTGCTTTGTTTTTGAGACTGTCTCCCTATCTTTCCCAAGCGGAAATTTCAGTAGCCTCTCATGGGCCAACCTCAATGCTAACTGACATAGAAGCTTTGAAAGGCTCCATTTCTGATGTAGGCTGGTTGGCCCTTCCTTAAGCAGCCTGATGGATCCCCACTCCCTGAGGCTCACCTTGGCAGTACCAGACTTAAGGCCTGATTGGTTTGAGCCATTGCAGCTCAGAACCTGCAAACTCAAGTGATCCACCAGTCTCAGCCTCCCTTGTAATGGGTTTAAATGTGTGTGCCATTACACCCGGGCAGATATAATTGTTGATGAGACATTAAATCATCAAAGAAAAGAATAATTATGACTGAATACTAGGGCAACACTGCAGTTCAGTTAACTGAATCTTATACTATTGTTCTACCTACCCAGCAGGGCCAAATTTTGGTCAATCATATTTTTGTCATCTCACAACTACCATGATTTTTTTGTCAATAGGTTTGTGGATCATCCAACAAGTATCATCAAATGTTTACTAAATACCTGGTATGTTCAAAGCATTGTGCTAGAAGCACAAAGAGATGGAAACATAAATGGTCCGGCCCTGATGGAGCTCGCAGAGGACAATGCAAAGGAAAACATCTTGGGGAACAGGGAAACAGCAACGACAGAAAGAGGCTGGAGGAGAGGAGAGAAGGAAAGATTTTACTGAAAATTAGAAGTTAAAGGGGAGGAGGGAAGGAAATATGTAGAACTTCTTGCTTAACTGTGAGGAGAAAGAGAATAAACCAAAGAGGAATAGAAATAGATCAATAAATAAAGTAAATAGAATAATTTAATACATTAATATTAAATATATATAATATTATATGACATATAATAATGAAAATTTAATGATAAGGGGTGGCTAGGGGGCACAGTGAATAGAGCACCGGCCCTGGAGTCAGGAGAACCTGAGTTCAAATTCAGCCTCGGACACTTAACACAAAAACTAGCCATGTGACCTTGGGCAAGTCACTTAACCCCAATTGCCCTCCAAAAAGCAAAAAATTAATAATCATAAAAAATAATTTAAATAAATTCAAAGACCTAGAGTTAGGCAAGTGAGAGTGGATACAAAGGCAGCTTATGTGAATAAATTAGCATCAAAATAAGCAGAACTCATTGAAGTAAAAAAAGTATTTATTTGAAAGAGGATCAAAACAAAAAATACAAAAGAAATGAATAGAGAAACACAAAACTAACAATCACAATTTTTAAAAGTCAACTGATCAAACAGCCCAAAAAACCCAATTTAAAAGAGAATTAAAAAATGGATAAGAAAACAATGCCCCTGTTTTTCCTTGCTTTTAGTAATTATGGTGCCCCTGAACATTTTTGCAGGTATTTAATTAATCGACTTGAGTGACCTTAGCATTTAGAAGCCTTCGCAGTCTGGATTCCATCAACAATCTACCTAGTCTTATTCCATATTAACCCCCCTTCTTACTCTCTATATTCTAGTCAAAATGGCCTACTGATTATTCCCTGTACTTTTCTCTCCATCTCTTGCCTCTATAAACAGACAATTTAGCCTGATCTCCTGATGAATCCTGGGCCCCAAACCTGGAGTGTATCCTCTTCACCTTCACTTTCGAGAATCTCTTGCCTCCTTCAAGGAAAAACTTGGGCTATATTTCTCAGACAACACTGTTAGTCAAAATACCTTGAATTTACCATTTATTGGCTTATCTGTGCACCTGCTGTATCCTCCCAGATGAACCTAAGTTCCATAAGGACAGCTGTGTATATATATGTATATACAGAGAGAGAGAGAGAATGTGTATATAGATAGCCATATATACATATATATACATATGTGTGTAATATACATTCACATATAGATACATGCAAACGTTTTATCTTGTCAGTAGAATATAAAAACTCTTTAAGGGAAGCTTTCATTTATGTCTTTGAATCAGCAGCTTTTAGCACAGGGCCCAGCATATTGTAACTGCTGAATAAATATATGTTACTCGCTTGATTAATTGACAGACAGATGTGTCAATTTAGTCTTATCCAACTTTTTCTGACCCCATACGGGGTTTTATTGGTTTTATTAGAGTGGTTTACCATTTCCTTCTCTAACTCATTTTATAGATGAGGGACTAAGACAAACAGGTTAAGTGACTTGCCCAGGGTCTCACAGCTAGTAAGTGTCTGAGCCCATATTTAAACTCAGAAAGATGAGTCTTCATCACTCCAGGCACTGCATTCTATCCACTGTACCACCAAGCCACCCAGGGAGACAATTGGACTAAGATAATAAATGACTCCATCACTCTGAACCTTAAAGAAACTAGCTATGACAACCTGAGCATCTAATAACCATTTAATTCTCAGGATCTCAACATCAGAAGAGATTCAGAAGCCACTTAGTCTCAAAAGTTAAATGCACATTTCTTTGTTTACAACTAAACTCCTTCAAAAGATCATTATAATGAATAACCTATGCCGGGACCAAATAAAACTGAATATCATCATAATAAGTGTGCATTACTTCTTTGTATAGTTCTTATTAATGGCCTCAGAAAGAGGCATAACAAAGAAAAAGTTATCTAATTACAAAACATTTACAGATTTTGTTTTTAACAGAGAAAGAGGATGTGATTATCTTCTGAAGCCAAAGAGTTGCAAGACACAAATAAGTAACTAACCAATAAAAATAAATTAATCATTCCAAAGAGCCACAAAACATGTGTACAGTGGGCGTTCTTTTTTTCTTCTTCTTTTCTCAAATAGACTCAGAAGAAACTTCTAATAAATATTTTGGGGTTAGCCTATGGCATGACTCTAATCTTACTACTGAAAGACCTTTTAGCTGTTGGCTGTATTTCCTATTCCTAAAAACTTAAATAAGGAGGGGCCAACTGGCCCTGCTAATTTGATGGTAATCCCAGTTGTATCTCTTCCTTAGAGTCCAAATTCTTGGGTTAACACAACTTCCAGTTTCCCAATTATCTCCACCATTTATCTAAGAATCTTCTTATCTCTAGCTATTCCACATTTCTTCCCTATTCCAATGTCTAGCCCCGTATTTTCAACTCTAGTGTTCTGCTACAGAAACTCATGACCCTTTTTTAAGTACAAACCAGTGGAGTGATTGGAGACCTGGCTCTTCTTAACTAAACAATTTTCTCTGCTTCAGATATAGAAAATTTATATTTTCCATTATTTGAGCTTAGGTTTTTCCTATGATGTTATATATTTTCCCATACTGTTCTTTTGCATGCCTATTGATAATAATAACAATAATTGCCAGCACTTTCAGGTTTGCAAAGCATTTTACAAGTATTACTTCATTTTTTCATCATAACAGTTCTGGGAGGTGGGTGCTATTATTACTCCCACTTTACAGATGAGAAAGTTGAGTCAAACAGAGGTTTAGTGACTTGCTCAGGATCATATAATTCATAAATGTATGAGGTCATATTGGAACTCAGGTCCTCCTGACTGCATCTAGCATTCTATACCTCTTGTTATTTAGTCATTTCTATCATGTCCAACTCTCTATGACCCCATTTGGGGTTTTTTGTCAAAGATAATGGAGTGCTTTGACATTTCTTTCTCCAGATCACTTTACCGATGGGAAAACTGAAGCAAACAAGGTGAAGTGACTTGCCCAGGGTCACTCAGCTAGTAAGTATCTGAGGCCAGATTTGAACTCAGCAAGATGAGTCTTCTTGACTTCATATCCAACACTCTTGTCTTCTGCACCACCTAGCTGCCCTACTGTGCCACCTAGATTTCTCTACTGAATATATTTTAATCAAAGCTATCAGTAGTACAATAAACCACTACAGAAAAAAAAATAATTCCATGATATGTCAAGGTTAATCCTTGATTTTTAGTCATGTAATGGTTCCCCATCATCCCAGTCACATTATCTCTGGCCAACTGGAATTTCTGTTGGGGACATGTGCAATTGTATGATTTACTCTTTCTTTAATGAGTGAAGTTCACCAGTATATTACTCAAAATTGTTAAATTCCTGCCTGCAATTATGATATATTGCCACCAGATGGCCAGCGGTGCTGTGGTTATGACTTAATTGTTCAAAGAGCCATGTTTGAACAATCAGGCTCAACCAAGATTATGGTTGACCAAGAGGAAGGTTAGCATGCTTTGCTTCTCAGTTAAGTCATTTATTTTAAGTGAACATCCTTCATTAAAATAGATGAGCATAAAGACTAAAGAATGATCTAGTCCTAAAAACTACATATTGCTGTTCAGTCTTGTCTGATTCTTTGTTACCACATAGGCCATATTGTTCATGGGGTTTTCTTGGCAAAGATACTAGAGTGGTTTGCCATGTCCTTCTCAAGTGGATTATGGCAAACAGAAGTTAAATTATTTGTCCATGGTCACACAGTTAGTAGACATTCTGAAGCTGGATTTGAACTTGGGTCTTCTTGACTCCAGGCTCAGTGCTCTAACCACTGCACCAACTAGTTGCCTAAAAAAAAATTACTAAAAGGGAAAAAAAATAGATACAATTTAAACTTTTTCTCACTAAGTTAAATTCTCAGGTAAGTATTTTCAAGTCTTTTTGCAGTACAGCTATAATTTATTTCTCCTGGACTATTTCAAACTACCCTCCTTCATGCAATCTACATTCCAATTGAACTGACCTAATTGGCGTTCTCTGAGCTTGATATTCTATTTCCTGCCTCCATTCTTTGGCATATCATCCCCTCCCCTCCACTTCTTAGAATCCCTAGCTCCCTTCAAGGCTTCCTCATACAGGAAGCCCTTCCTGAACTGTCTAGTTGTATCCTCTGGCAATCTCTCCCTCCTCAAATTTTCATGTGTATGTCTATCAGTTTACAAACTGTGTTCCTTCTTCAGCAGCAGCTCTCAACCTGTGGGTTGCAACCCCTTTGTGGGTTGAATGACCCTTTCAGAGGGGTCACAGGGGTCGCCTAAGACCATCAGAAAACATATTTCCGATAGTCTTAGGAACGGAGACACGGCTCCTCTATCCATCTCCAGGCAGGTCTGCCCACATATGAGTATTAAAGGGTCATGGCATTAGGAAGGTTGAGAACCACTGTTCTTGAGGGAAGGAGCTATGAGTTGAGAGATTCGTTTGTTTGTTTTCTCCTTATATCCCCAACACCAACACAGCGCCTTGCACATGGTTAGCATTTAATAAACACTGATGGTTATTGCCATCAGCCATCAACATCCTAGAACAGTGGAAAGTAATAATTGAACAATATCAAATCCAGACTACAAGGTCAAAGGCACAGGAATGGGAGACTTTGGTAGCCTGTGCTATTTTTAGTTGTAGGGCATGACACTACTTAACTCTTAGTACACTATTTTCTGCATGACAACTGCTATTTCAGGAATCTAGGAGCTCAGTCAGGAGGCTAAATCTACTGGCCTAAAATCACACAGTAGGTCCCACGTGAGACTTCAAAGTAAGAGATTACATCTGATTACAAAGGGAAATAAAACAAAATCAAAATTAGATCAGTATTGCATGGGTATCTCACAATAAATCAATAGACAAAAGTTAATTGAAAGTTGAGAGTGTTGTTCTTCAGTGATTTTTTTCACTCATGTCCAACTCTTCACAACATTTGGAGTTCTGCAAGAGTATTTGAACTAAGTTCTTTTTCATTTCACAGAAAGGACTGGGGTTCAACCAATATTTTGAAGTCTCTACTCATGGTATCTCATAGGCACACAGGAGCCTAAATTTAGAATTCTAAAAGATCTTAGAGATCATTGGGTCCAACACCTTTTTCACCCTCAGTCCCACACCCTAATGGCAGATGGGGTTTTCTTTGCAACCACATTAGAGCAGTTTGCCATTTCCTTCTCCAACTCACTTTACAAATGAGGAACTGAGGCAAACAAGGTTAAGTGACTTGCCCAAGGTCATACAGCTCAGTGTCTGAGACCAGACTTAAATTCAGAAAAATGAGTGATCCTAGCTCCAGTCTGAGCAATCTATCCACTGTATCACCTACCATTTAGTAGTACTACTAAATAGCAGGAATAGAAATTATGAACTTGTCTCCACAAGTAGACATGTATCAGAGAGCAAATCAATTAGCCAAAAAGGTGGTCTCCTAACAATTAATAGGTCATTCTTTTTTCACTCATTTTTCTTCCTCAGCCAAGCCTATTAACGTATCCATTATCCCATCTCTTCATCAGATCATTGGTCTAGAGATGAAAGGGACCAAAGTGCTCTTGGGAAAATTTAACAAAATAAAAATGCAATAAAACATAGATAACATTACATGTTAAAAACTATCTATATGTAACCAGCAAGAATTCATACGTAGGGATCAGTTGCCCCTGTTTCTTTTTGAGTGTGACTCCACTGATTTAAACCTACCTTCCAAGTTTTAAAGGGAGGATAATGAGGCCCAGAAAGGTTGTTACACATCCAAGGTCACACAGATAGAAGACAACAAAGCTGGGTTTCCAGTGCCAGTCCTCGACCTCCAGGTCCAGTGTTCTTTCCATTGCACCATATTCATTTTATTTTGAACCATGCATTTACTAGTAAATCCCAGATAAGTCTAGTAGGAATAAAGGAGGCACAGCAGGACTGTTCTGCTCTGACCCCATCATTCTTAGGGTCACCTGAGGCTCACTCTCTGAATGGTCTTAAGGTTGGTTAAGTTGGTTAAAAATGGGCAGAGGCCAAACTGGGCAGTGATAAGACCACTGTCCTTGGAGACAGAGTTTTTGTTCCTGTTTTGCTACTTGTAACCTTGGATAAAAAGCCAACTTGATGTAGTGGAAAGATAACTAGCATCTTCAAAGTATTTGAACTATAAATAAATAGACCATGAAAGTAAAGCAATTTGAAATGACAGGGATTGGGAAGGGAAAAAATCATGACAAATATCTAAATCAGTTTCATTTATCAAATTCTAGATCCATTCAAAATTTATACACTAACATGCGACCTAGACATTCACCAAATTTTCCCATATTGAAGACTTGTGTTTGTTTGCTTGCTTGATTTTCAAATCGTTCCCCTCGATGAGTGTGGTCTCATGGGTCCATGAATTTTAATTTATTATCAAAACACCAGGCTCTTAGACTGGAATTAATGACTGTCAAGCATTTTCAAGTTATACTTTAAATAAGAGACTTTTTTTAAATCAGTAATGGTTTTTACAGTTTGTAACATCAACTTTCAGAAAGGGGTCAAGGTTCGGACATTAGGTACAGGAACACTCAACGAAGAAATTAAATTTCTATTTTTACAGAAAATGACTAAAATAGGTTGTTCTGGTAAAAGATAAGTGTCTTATGGTCCACCCTCACCCCTCCCTTGGCTGATTAACCCCAGGCTTCTGTTACTAAGCACAAAAGAGAGAGGAATTTAAAGAAGACTCAAAGAACCATTTCATGCCCCTTTCCCTGAATAAACTATTAGTCTTGAATGATATGTTGGTTTTTCTTTTAGTTAAGATTTGTTTGGTTTTTGCTGATCTGTTTTTTCTTGTTTTAATGAGGGACAGAAAGTTGAGTAGAGGAACAGGAACAGGAGAGAGCAGAGATGGAGAGAGGGGGAAGAAGAGAGTCAGAGAGAGAGGGAGGGAGAGAAAGACAGAGACAGACAGAGAGACAGAGACAGAGAAAGAGAGAGAGAGATACACAGAGTGAGGGAGACAAAGAGACAGAGAGGCACTGAGAGAAAGGGAGACAGAGAGATAGAAAGACTTAAAAAATGAAAATGATATTAAAGTGGAAGATTATATATATTTTTGCAGCAATTCACATTAGTAAAATTTAGAGACAATTTGCACGCTCAATTATCAAGCATTTATCAAGTATCTACTATGTTCAGGTTAAGAGGAATTCAAAGACAAAAAAGGGGAAAAAAATAGTTCCTTACCCCATGTAGTTTACATTCTACTAGGCTATTTAAAGGGCTTAAGGAAAAAATTCTATAAAACTCAACCCAATATGAACATCTTTAATGAGAGTTTTAAAGAAAGGTTCCTGAAAAGATTATATCAGTTAGTCTGATGCTTTTTTTTTTTCACTATAGAAATGAAATAAGTGATACTATATTATTTGGGCATAACCATATATTTGACTTTTAAAAGAAAAAGAAATTGAGACGGAAACACAAGAAGTAAAAATGATTTGTTCTGAAAAATATTTGAAAACATGTTTTACTATTAAATTATTGTAGATTGCAGGTTCTCAATTAGGAGATCATCAATATTTTAAAAAATATTTTGCTAAATATATTTTAATATAATTGGCTTCTTTTATAATCCCATGTAGTTTATTTGATGGAGTTAAAAACCTTATTCTGAAGAGGGATGTATTAAGGCCTCCCAACATTGACTGCCAAAGTGGGCCATGATACAGAAAAGGTGAAGAACCCCTGACCTAGATAAAAAGCAGGGGGACAAATCAATACAAAATAGATTTCCATTCTAATAGTGCATACAAATCATCCATCTGCCAAGAACTTTATTATAAATCTCCTAACCTGTATATTTAGAAAATAAGTTGGCTTCCTAAATAGAATCATGCCTCTAAGATGAGTCACTTGCCATCCGAGATGGCAATTAAAATGAGCGTGTCATTGTTATTTTAATATAGCTTTTTGAAACCATTGTTAAGTTTTATTTTCCATGGGCTAAGTTACTGTAATTTGATGATGACAAATTCCAGCAATTTCAAACTAGGTCAGATTGGAAAATAGACAAGGACTTGAATGGGAGTCATGTGGTATAGTGAACAGATTGCTGGATTTGAATTCAGGAAGACTTAGATTCACATCCCATGTAATGATGTGACCCTCTTCCCTTAAACTCTCTCTGCCCATTCACTCATCTTTAAACGAACCTGGCCCCTACCTCATAAGATAGGAGAGAACCAAATACTGTATTATATGCAATGTAGTTTGCAAATCTTAAAGCATTCTATAAATTTCACTTATCGTCATCATCATCATTATAAGCTCAGACAGTTCATTATTAGGTCATTACTCTTTCTGAGGAAAAAAATAACACTGAGCACTTCTTGTCTGTGTAATGTTTAAACAGGTTACAAAAGGCTTTTTCTTGTATTATCTCATTTGATCCTCTCAACAGACCCACAAAGTGTAGAGAATAGTTGTTAGTAGCCAGTTTTATAGATGAGGAAACCAATGATTAGGTAATGCTTGCCCAAGGTCAGACAGCTAGGAGATGATTCCACTAACATGACCATTGATCTAATCTAAGCCCCTAATTTTATAGATCAGGGAACAGAAGCCCAGAGAGATTAAGCAACCTGCCCAAAGCCACACAGGGAGGAAATGTCAGAAGTAGGGTTTGAACCCCAGGGAGGACCTCCAACTCCACAGCCAGCGTTCTTTCTACTCTACCAGTCTGTC
This sequence comes from Pseudochirops corinnae, assembly GCA_028646515.1. NCBI lineage: Eukaryota > Metazoa > Chordata > Mammalia > Diprotodontia > Pseudocheiridae > Pseudochirops > Pseudochirops corinnae. Next base: position 165,029,698 of record CM053591.1, read on the forward strand.
TCCTTTTTTAGAGTTAAAAGAGTCTAATGAACCATAATTTAAAGTCTACGACCTGAAATAGCAGTATGGTATTTATTTTATCTCTAAGAAGGTTGTGGGAGTTTGGGGGGAACAGAGAGGGTGTCAGTGGAATGAGGTCTGGATCTTTGATTTCACCATGTATACAAATGGTGGAATCCTCTCCAAAAATGCAGATCACTGACTCATCTATAAAATACAGTCTCAGTAGTAAAGTGACTTACCCAAGGTCACATAGTATGTATCAGAGATAGAAATTGACTCCAGTTCTTTCTGAATCCCCCTTAACTCTAATGCCTTCCCTCTATTTATTATCTCCAGTTTATCCTGAATATAGCTTATTTATACATAGTTGTTTACATGCTGTCTCTCCCGATCAACTATGAGACTCTTGAGAGCAGGAACTATCTATTGCCTCTTTTTGCAACCACAATACTGAGTACAGTGCCTAGACTACAGGGGATACTTAATAGATTTCTACCAACTGACTGAAACCAAGGCTAGCCCTTTATCATTTCTCCTAATTTTTTAAAAAGAATCTCTTTCATATGGAAGCATCAATGTCTGTAAAGCAAAGCTGACTTCCAACGGGGGCCATTGACTTAGAAGAACTTATTTGGATTACTGGATTGCTATACTACTGAGCTCTAATTTCTACGTATTGTAAAACCTGTTGGGATTCTATTGTTCCTTAAGTAATATATTTGTAGGAGAATCTATCGGAAGCTAGATGGGACCTTAGATGTTATCTCATCCAACGCCCTCATTTTCCAGATGAGGAAACAATCAAAAAGTTAAGTCACTTTCCCACCAGGAGTAAGTAACAGAGGCACTGTTTGAACTCAAGTGATTGTCCTTTGACTCAAGGTCCTTTGGCCTTTGCCTCTGGTCCTCCTTCCAATGGCCACAGCTGCCTGTGATAAAATAAGGAAACTTTGGTTCCAAGGCCTAGAAAATTTACTTGGGAATTAATCTACCCAGTCATAAAATGACCTGCAAAGCAGGTAAAGGATGCTTCCCACTCAGCCAAATGTTTCCTGCAGTAGGTGAAAAACGTTTCCTAAGGTAAATAGCGCCTTCAGGGTACACAGCATGAAACCCCAAAATGAGGACATAGCGCTCCCTAAGCATCTATCTGAACCAGAAAGATGCCCAGGAGAGACTCACAGTGTCCTCATATCAGATACAAAAGGTCAGAACAATGAAGTCTTAAAATTCGAATGAGCTTATTCAATTTAGCTACCATTTGAACACAAACATTGTCTCTCTGTGGAAATATTGAACAAATAAATCAACAGTCTTCTCGACAGTCAATTTTGCCAGCCTGGCGCACTTGGCTGTATAACTGAAGGCATATCATGAATTTCATTTGGGCAGGAATTTCCTCTGTCACGATTTCGAATTCAGGTATCACTATGATTTGATCTGGGTGCAGAGAAGGACATAACCACACCTAGTGTCATTGGTTTGTTGGATTTGGTGAAGGAACAGACACATTTCCTATATCTGATACCGAACACAATGAAAGTAAGACCACAGAAGTTCCAGCAAAAATCTATTCATTAATATATGTCAGCATATATCAGAGGTCAGCTTCTCTGATTCCTGCCTTTACAGATAAGGGAGCTGAGGCTCAAAGAGATTGCCCAATGTCACACAGTAAATGGCAGAACCAAGGTTCAAATCTAGGTCCTCTTGTTCCAAATCCAGAGCGTTTTCTCTTACACTCAAGGGTGTGCTGGAGCCAAATCTAACAGCCTTAAGAGTGATTGTGAAATTTAAAAGAAGATTTAGACCTCAGAAGTCATCAGACTATAATTCAAGGAATGATAGAGAATTGTTAGTGCAGCAGATTAAATTCAGATATATGTCATTGATTTCTTTTGGAGAGCCAGTTGTTAAACATTTACACTGCCTATATTCCACAGCTAGAGCAACCTTTCTAAGAATTCATGTAGGTCACTATAAAACAAATGCAGTCCTGTGTTAAAGAACCCAGCACTGAGACTGTAACCAGAAACACAATAAGGAAAATCATGTGGAATTATCCGACTCTATTCCTCCCTCTTTGAATGATTATACTTTGATGATTCACAATTCATATGTGTCCTGCAAGCCCTACCTAGAGGTAAAGTCATTGGTCAAGTGTGGACCTTAGACAACTAATCAAAGTGGCAACAAGTTGATGGTGTTTTTTTAATCCAACGATACTACCCCAATTGACAATTTACTGTATCTGGAAAAATAAAATAAGTTCCTTTATGTAAGGCACATTAAAAGGGAGGGAAAGAACTCCATAAATCACATGATACAGGATGCATGCTATGCTTGAGAATCACTCTTAATGCCGTCTCCTTTTTTTCTGTCCTGGTGAAGGCAAATAAAGCTGATCCTTGAAAATAGAAGAAAGTTAAATTGGGCTTTCCATTCCATCCCTCCCCATCACATCCTGCACCACAGCCAGAGCCCCTCTGATTTTGCATCCTCTTCTCCTAACCTCACTAACGATACCTGCCCTTACTCCAGACACCCACTTTTCTCCTACGTTCTTCTTTTCTTCTAATTTACGGTTGAAAAAGCTAATTTTATCATTTAAACCTGTTGATTTATTGTTTATACCTTGGTGAGAATTTCAGTCAATGTGTTACTAAAAATTAAAAAAAAATTTAAAGCCTTTAAACTGTTTTATCCCTGCTTGTTCAATGAAAAACATTTTCCTGTTAGAGGTATTTCAGGAATTTGTAGAGAGATACAGGGTATGGCATATGTTTTTGCTGAGGAGGGGACCAGAAGTTGGAACAGGCAAAGGGGAAATAGACCAGAAAGAATTCCAGATTCTCCCTAAGATGGACCCTAGAAGTGAACCTGATCTATTCCTTCTAGGGAGACTGATTTTCCTCCAGTGAAACGATAGCTCTGAGACTTACCCTCGTGTCACTGAAGAAGCGAATTATTGTCTCAGGGCCTCAGGAAGGACCGAATGGAAGAACTGAGAGGAAGGACTAAATGACCTCTGATGTACTTTCCAGCCATAGGTCTAAATCTGTCTTTTACTTCCATCAGAATCTACCTTGTCTAAATACCTATATCTCACATATACACTTGTCAGGGGGCTTTGTGCATGCTCAGATTATCTACAATGACAGCACCCAGGAAGAGGGAGATGGCAAAGAACCATCTTCTGGGAGAAGCTTTCCTTATCATATGGTCAGGAACAGCCTCTTCCCATTGGCTGAGTACCCCAACAGGCTGCATCTTTCTTTTTTTTAAATTTTTTTAGTTTAATTTATTTATTTTCTTGTTTACATCATTCATTTCCATGAGATTTTGAGTTACAAATTTTCTTTCCATCTTTCCCCTACCCACCACCCCAAAACAGCAATCCCACTGTATAACCCCTCCCCCAATCTGCTCTCTCCTATGTCCTCCCCTATCACCCCTCTGACTTGCCAGTATGGCAAGATGGATCTCCCTACCCCAGCACCTGTATATCTTAATTCCCAGTTGTATGTAGTTAATAGTAATTATATATA
>CM053591.1:165033748-165076154 GCA_028646515.1 Pseudochirops corinnae
ATTGGTTTTTTGGGCCTCTTTTGCCATTTGAGTTACTCTATTTTTTAAGGTGTTATTTTCTTCAGTCAGGTTGTTGACTCTCTTTTCATGACTTTCTTGCATCATTCTCATTTCTCTTCCCAATTTTTCCTGCACTTCTCTTATTTGGTTTTCAAAATCCTTCTTAAGCTGCTATATGGCTTGCAACCAATCTACAGTTTTCTTGGAAGCTTTTGGTACAGGAGTTCTTACTGTGTTGTCTTCCTCTCATTCCATGCTTTGATCCTTTTTGTCCCCAAAAAAGGAATCTAAAGTTTGATTGCTGTTCTTGCTTTGCTTCCTTTGCCTGCTCATGTTGCCAGTCAATTACTTGGCTTTTTAGCTCTGTGGAACTCTGCTTCCAGAGCGGAGAGCTTTGTCCCAAATCACTGGAATTTTCACAGCTGCTGGAGCTATGAGGAGCCCACTGCAGCCCTCACCAGCTTTGGCTCACTGAAAATACACCTCAGGACCACCACCTAAGACCACGATCCTGATCTAGGCAGCTTAAGGCAAGAGCACTTAGCCTCTGAATGATTGCTTGGCTCCCCTGCAATCTGCAGGCCAGGAGCTTCTGAAGCAGCCACGTGGAGGCAGCTGCAGGACCACCACTTCTGCTGCTTCCTTGCCCTGGAAGCAGTTTGGCCAGATCCTCTCCCCTGAATTTAGCCAAGTTCCATTGACCCTTCACTTAGTCCTTGTTTGATAATTATGGCTTGATAATTCTGGAAATCACCACAGCTGCTACTGATCCACTCTCCTTTAGGCTCCAGCTGTGACTTGTCCTGGTGGCCCTGGGGCCAAGCCGTGGTTTTAGGCCGTGCTGGGCTCAGCTCCCAGTGTGCTGCAATGAGCCCTTCCTGTCCCACCTGCCGAGCTGCCTTCACTGGGACATGGGTTTTTCTGTAATTTTGTGTGTTCTGGAGCTCTAAGATTTGTTTAGAGTCATATTTTATAGGTATTTGAGGTGGTTGTTGGGGAGCTGTGGACTTTTCCTGCTTATATGCTGCCGCCTAGGATTCATCTTTTAAACCACCAAATTGGAGCAATGTCCCACTTTCCCTTTGCCATTAGAAGCAAGAGGGGGTGGGGAATGTGGGTGAGGGTCCTGAAACATAGGCCCTGTGTGCTGAGCTTCATGGGGATGAGGACCACCTCTCCCATGCACATATACTTTAATACCCTAAGACCCCAAGAATCAGGCTTGGAGTTTGGGTCAGTTTTCTTTGTCCTTTTCAAGAAGTTCTTGTACCCTGAAGTTTGAGACATGGAAGGAAAGGAAGGAAAAGAAAGTAATAAGCATTAATTAAATGCCTGCTGTGTGCCAGAACTGTGGTAGGTGCTTTAAAATTACTGCAGTTACTTCTTGCTACAACCCTGGGCAGTCGATACTGTTATTCCCACTCCACAGTTACGGAAACTGAGGCCAACAGAAGTTAAATGACTTTCCCAGGATCACACAGCTAATAAATAACCATGATGATGAGCTGTGTGTCCAGAGGACGTAGGATGGAGCACGTTGGCTCACTCTTGACAGAAAGGCAACGACCTCAGAGGGCAGAAAAGGACGGATGTTTTTTAACACAACACGTCATGGACTCATTTCACTTGAATGTACTTATCTGTTACAAGAGTTAGTTTATTCTTCTCTTTCAGTTATTTCTTGATTGGAGATGAGGAAGGGGGGGGGGTCTGGTTAGCAACACTGATAAGAGAGGAACACTGGAACATTTTTTTAAATGAAAGAAAACAGAAATTAGGAAGGAAACACAAGTAGGACAGTTTTTAAAGCAATGTGTGGGATTTAGTATATACTTTGAAAAACACTGTGAAAAGGAGATCATCATTTCTTAATTATTATTTTTTTGCTCTTTGGAGGGGGGAAGGTAGGGCAATTGGGGTTAAGTGACTTGCCCAAGGTCACACGGCTAGTTTTTTGTGTTAAGTGTCTGAGGCCAGGTTTGAACTCAGGTCCTCCTGACTCCAAGGCTGGTGCTCTATTCACTGTGCCACTTAGCCACCCAATCATCTTTTTTTTATTATCTTTTTATGTGTTCTTCTGCATATACAGAAATGTTGTTCATTTGGGAGGGGGTTCAGTTCAAAATTTGGTAAAAAGGATTTTTAGAATTATATGTCTGTCATTCAAGGATCAGTCCAGCCTTAGCTAAAGAAGAGACCACCAGATCAGTCTGTCTGTCTGTCCAGATAGTTTTTAGCCAGGCTAATCACAAAGGGGCTATAACTGAAGGGGCTACCCTCTGTGTCACTGGAAAGTACATGCACCCTGATTTCAGACTCTCAAAAGGGCAAAGTAGGAAGAGACTGATAAGCACCTGGTGGGTGTTGGGCATAGGCTGGGATTTGGGGTTAGTGGAGGCTTTTTCCTGGAAGCTACTGGGGCAGAGGACCCTGTGTCTGTGGTCACTGGCCTCCTGGTCTCCTTCCTGATGAACACACATGCCATATCCTTATAAATTTTTTTTTTTTTAAATACATTTTTGCCAGATCCTGGAGCCTTTTCTACTATATTACAATTTCCTCAACAGAATTGATGTATTCAGCCACAATCCACCATTCCCCTGCCAGAGCATAGGACTCTTGTACTAATCAGCTCCGTTACCTTAGAGAAGCTATCCAACCTCTCTGGGTCTATTTCTTCAAATCACCAAATTCAAACTAAAAGAAATGTATTACGTACTGTGCTAAGATTGAAGGCAGAAAGATAAATCAAACCTGCTCTCGAGGTTCTTAGAGTACAACAGCCTGGCTTCCTCCTCATAAACTGTGTGACCACCTTCTACAGAACATGAAACCTTTCCTCATCTCTCCAAATGCTAATGCCATCCCTTCCTAACAATACTGTATTTTAACTATCTCATAATTATTTATATTTATTCTGTATCCATGTATGTGTGTGCATATATGTGTGTGTTTGTATCTGTGTATGTATGTATATGTATATACATATATATGTGTGTGTGTGTGTATTTGTGCATATATATGTATATGTATATACATATATATATGTGTGTGTGTGTGTGTGTGTGTGTGTGTATAAAATCTACCAATTAGATTACAAACTTCTTGCAAATAAGAAATATTTCATTCTTTGTATTTTTATCCCCAGAGTTTAGGCCAGTGCTTTATACATAGTAGGTGCTTTAAAATGCTTGCTAGCTGATTAATAATACCCCTACACAAATCACTAAAATATGAAATAGAACATGATCAGTGTATAGCAGAATTATAAGCAAAATGTCATGAGAGATCCGGAAACAAAAAGTCTGCTTCACCTGGGGTGGGAGGAAGGTTTCTTCAAATATTTTTAAAAAGACTTGAATTATAATTCAAAGGTCTTTTCCACACCTACAATTTATTATGGTTCTGTGTATTCATTTCACTGGCGACATTCATAATATGACGGTATTTATACTATTGTTTTGGGCATGAATCAATATTTTTATGACACTTCATTTAAAAAAAAAAACATTCACAAGCTTACGAGGATCTTATCGGAAGCAAAACCATTTCTGCCCTTTCTAATGAGGGTTTTTTGTAGAGGCAAATGGGAGCAGTCAAGTTGCTCCCTTCCCCGCCTTATCCCATCCCCACCCCCACCCTAGTCCATCCTGCCAAAGTGGCTCATTGACTGAAAAGTTTGAGAACCATTGGCCTGGAGGACCTCTGGAGGATTCTATTATAGTTTCCTTTTTTCTAACGTTTCCAAGGGAAATAATCATGTCTCTTTTCCCTTCTTTTCCCCACTCCCAAACTCCCATGGCAGAAACAGAGATGCTAAATGGGATCATTTTACTCAATTTCATGGTGCTTGGCAGGCTGAGGAAGCTAGAGAGAAAGGGACATTCTTGTCCCATGTGTCCCTGGACTTGGGCGAGAATTCCACATGCACTGGTGAGATGGATGCCAGAGGGCTACGGCTCCTCCGCTTGGGGTTTCCATGGTAACTCCAGTTTTTTCATCCTTTCCTGTGGTCATCCTTATGAATTTTTAAACATTATAATAACATTCATTCTGCTCTTCCTTAGCAGTGCTGCATAATAAGCCTTCCCCTTAAACCAATAGAATTTAATACAAATTATGCCACTATAAATCAATTGATTTATCCTTAGATCATTCTTTAAAATTAATACATTAAAACCTCTTTGCACTCAAGCTTATGCACGAGGTACATAGCTTTGTTCATTTCAAAGAAAATTAGGCTTTATTTATCAAAATATGAACACACTCTCTGGGGATCTTCTGATATTCAATATTAACTTCCCACAATACCTACTGAAATGTATCTATGCCAGGGTCTCATCAATGTCTTTCTATAGGTTTGCCACATGGAAGTTTGTATCACCCATTGTACCAAAGGACCTTTCTTATATTCTTTTATCATGTGCAATGCAGAAAAATGTCGCACCTTTCTAAAGCAAGAGTTTAGTTACGTAGATAGGAGTTTCTCTCCCTATATTATTTATTATGCCAGAGCTCCTCAGGGAGCTTTGTTAAGTTCCATTCTATTTACAGTTAGCTCTTTAGGTGCTTCCAGACATGATTTATTCTGCTATTGAGTTTGCACTAAGTGGATTTCTCCCCCTTCAGCTGAGAAAATAAAGCTACTACTTTTTAACAAAAATTATTCTAGGGCAAGTAATTATGGGCTCATAGGATTACAGACCCGGAGATGGAAGGTATCTTAGACACCATATAGTCCGATAGCTTCCTTTTAAAGATAAAGAAAATGGACCCTTAGAGAAGGTAAATAATTTGTCCGAGGCCACTTATTTAGTAAGCTGCAGAATCAGAATTCTAATTCAGATCCAAGTTCAGGAATCCAGGTTCAGGACTGCCAAATCATAATGAGGAAGGATTTCCTATAGAGAACCCTACCAGACAGTATTTTTGTCATTCTTAAAAAATGTTTAACTTTGGAGTCACTTAATTAGTCCAATATTCACGGATATAAATCATGGGAACGAAGGGTTTTAAACCATCCAGCTATGAATTCATCTTTAACTAGTTCAATCTCTCTCTCACACCTTCCTATCACCAGTAATGTTTTTTCCAATCATCAAATCAAAATTTTCTCCCTTTCCCTCTAAAGACAGGTTGGAAGCTGAAAAAATTAAAATTAAAAACAAAAAGCAAAGCTAAAAAGTTACAGTTCTCCATTTCAAAACAATATTAATTACAATGAATTGGGGAGTTCTGACAAGGCTTGATTTGTCGAATAATTGCTATGAAAAGAGTTTAATGTAACTTGTGTCAGGTTATACATATGTATCTTGTAATGATGATTAATTCTAATTAATATTTTGTATGTTATCTTTTTAAATTAGTAAATTGAAATTGCTTTAATGTAGAGGTTTGTTGTTGTTTTGTTTTGTTTTGTTTTTTTAATTTGACTGGTAGTGAAGAAGACTCTTAGGGACGAATCTTCTCTGCCAAAGCAGTTTATCAGCTTCTCCACAAATTATACTTTGAGAAATTTGCCTGGGGCCACTGAAAGGGTAAATGACTTGGCCTGGATTACATAGTCACTATGCAAAAGAGAAAGTTGAACCCATAGTCCTTGGTATTGAAGCTAACTCTACCTACTATACTATGCTGACATTAATTTTGGGTTAATTATATGTAGTTTTGACATTAATTAAGGGTTAATTATATGTAGTTTTCTATGTAAGTTTTTCTTTATCAAAAAAGTTAAATTCAAACCTAGGCAACTATAGAGAGTAAATTAAATTATTTCTAAAAAAAATTAGCCCTTTTTTCTTAGCCCTTCCCTACTGTACACTGAAAATTCTACAGTCGTTTTTATCCTTATCTCGTAATGAGCATACCTCTTTTGTCTTGACAAATGTGAACTCTTTATCTTTTCTTATCTTTCCCAAGACCTGTGGTCTGGTTTTCTGACCTTGCCACTTTGTTAGAAGAGGAGCTACTGTGGGCAGACTACATGCCAAAAAAAAAGCTATAATCATCTATTGACAGATCTTTTCATCTCTCTCCTTATCAAATTTGACAATATTATAAAATCACCTTATAATGCTCATGTCTGAAGGCAAAATCAAGACTCAAGTTATAGGCTAGTTACATCAAATAATTCTTTTACTGTATCCAAGTGCTAGGTTTCAAAGACTGTGCAATTATCTGACCTATACTTTGGAACTTGGGAATCTGGGGCAAGTACAAGAAACGACCTCTGGGGCAAGTGGAATCAAGGTGGGGGTTGGGTAGATATCACTATTTGGGGGACCACAGAGACCCTCAGTCACCAGCACATGGAAAGTGATCTTGAGACATCAGAATGTATAGCTGGGGAACATCCCAAAGCAAGAGGAAGAACATTCTCTGATTTTCTCTTTTCTACTCATTATTCTTGATAACAAGGAGCTAAAGTCAACTGTTTTTTCTTACCTAGCATCCAAGAAACTTAACTGCCAAGGATTGAGGGTAGAGAAGTAATCCTACTTACATATGTTTTGAGGGAGAGAATTTAAAGAGGACTCGAATTGAGTGTGTGGGGCACATCTGTAACTCCTGTTAGGGGATAGGCTGAGGCTTGTGGAGTCTTTCAGCTGGGAAGTTTTGAACTGCCCTGGGATAAACCAATCAGGTAATCAATGGGGAAGAAGAAGGAGGAGGGAGAGGGGCAAGGAGAAGGAGGAGGAGGAGGGAGGAGAAGTGGAGAGGGAGGAGGAGGAGGAGAAGGAAGAGAAGAAAAAAAAAACTTAAAACCAGTCTCCACTCCCAAACTCTCAAAGCATCATGATTGAAATGAGGAAACTGAGCCTCCCACAGAAAGTCATTTGCCTAAGGTCCCAGAGGAAGCCTCATTCATCTTTTACTTAAATTGAGGATGGGCTGAGGTGGAATCCAATGGAACTCAAACTGCATAGACCGAGGAACTGTTTGAGCTGGAAGGGACCTTAGAAACCACCTTGTACAAACTCCTCATTTGAACAAGAATGAAACAGATGGCCCTAGTAACAGAGCAGACAGCATAACTCAGGTCTCCAGCTTCTCAGTCCAAGGTTCTTTCGGTCCTATTGACAAAATGTGGCAGCACTTGGGTAAATCTCTTCTTAGGCATTTGGACCCTAGTCTCTTGACTCAGAAAGAGCAGCTTAATAAAAAGAGAAGCCTATAGCTCCTCTGGGTGGAGGTCAGAGCCTCTTCCTCTTCTCCCTGAAGAGTCCTGCAAAATGGAGTCACAGGTACAAATCATCTTCCTTTGGGAACTCCCCATCCAATCACTGAGCTCCAGAAACACCCACCCCTCATTCTTATTTCTAGGAGAACAAGTGTCAGCTCCCTCTGACTCCATGGCCTAAAACAAAGCCCCAGTTATCCTATCCTAGTTCTAGATCTGGCAGCAATGAAGGATAAAGGTTAGCAACTAGTGTGGTGGTAAATTGTGTTATCAAAGGTTTCTAGATACTAACTTTAATAACACGTCTCTGCTATATCTCTATTGTCTATTGAAAGTTTTCCCTTTTTGCAGTTAATAATATAATATTAGGAAAGACATTTTTGATTTTATCTAATATGTTAAAGGAAGATGTATAGAAGAAAGGACGTACTTATTCTTTGTGGTTCTTGGTGGGGTAGGGGATGACAGATTTAGGAACCAAGGGAAGACTTCAATGAAATTCAACAAGCATTTCACCTACTATTTATCTATTATGGGCTCAACATGAGTTGGCAGTATGACATGGCTACCCAAAAAATGATGCATTCTGGGACTATATTGATAGGCATAGCTTCTAGAAACAAAGAGGCAAATAGTGCCACTATTGGAGGCAACGAGATGGCACAGCAGATAGAGTGCCAGAAATGAATCACAAAGCTTCATCTTCCTGAGTTCAAATCTGATCTCAGACATTTACTGGTTGTGTGACCCTAGACAAGTCACTTCACCCTATTTGTCTCAGTTTCCCTATCTGTAAAATAAGCTGGAGAAAGGAAATGGCAAACCATTCCAGTATCTTTGCCAAGAAAACCCCTAATGGGGTCACAAAGAGTTGGACATGAGTGAAATGACTAAATAAAAGTGCCACTCTCCTCTGTTCTAAGCAGATGACATTTTGGGTACTATGTTTATTCAAGCACAAGTTAAAAAGGATTCTGCTAAACTGAGGAGTATCCAAAGGAAGGCAACCTGGATGGTGAAGAACCTTGAGTCTATGTGCGAGTAGAGAGAAAGGGACCCCTGCAAGCCCTGATGCCAAGGACAAATCAACAACACTGGGCAAGTGTTAAGACATGGAGGGTGAGGGACAAGAAAGAGTCAAGGATCTTTGTGTCAATATGCAGAAGAAGTCCCTACCAATTATGCTTTACAAGTTCAAAGATGTGCGATTTCCTTGGTTTGTGGCTACTTCTTCCATTGATGTTGACTCAAGGACCTCCCGCCCTGTGCTTTATTAGATGGTCTTTAGTGGGCTTCTTTGGCTAAGATAAATTTATCACATGATCAATCAGTGTATCAACCAGCAAGTTTATTAAGTGCCTTCTAAGGACCAGGCACTGGGCTAGGTGCTGAGACAGTAAAAACAATGAATGAAATTACCCTGACTCAAAAGGTGCTCATATTATCATAGGGAAAACAAATATGACATGTACAAATATAGACAGAATGTTTATAAACAAAGTAACCATTCTACAGTTTCCTGATGAGCTGCTTTAAACATATATAAGCTAGTCCATCACCAAACCCCTACTTCAAAGCTTTCCAGGAGGCTGGAAGCTGCCAGGGATTGCTCTCCATTGACTGAACCAGTAAGAGCCAGGGGATCACTTCCTACACTCCAACACTTACTAGCTATGTGACCCTGGGCAAGTCACTTAATCTCTGCCTGCCTCAGTTTCCCCAACTGTAAAATGGGAATGATAACAGCACCTACCTCACAGGGCTGTTGTGAAGATCAAATAAGATATTTGTGAAGCACTTAGCACAGTTACCCTTTCTCTTCTTTTCCCACACCAAGATCAGCATTGGAATATGACTTTAGTGGAAGCCTAGCAATTATATCTCTTCAAAGATAAATAAAGCTGGCCTGTCAGTAATGTGTTTCCCATCACTGCAGGTCATAAGATAGATAAATACTGTTCAGGAGGACCTTGGTTCAAGTCCCATTTCTGAAACTTACTACTTACGTGACCTTGGGAAAGTCATTTCATTTCCCTGGCCCCTCATTTCGTCAACTGTGAAATAAGAGATTTGGATTCGGATTTCTTCTAGCACTAGATCTGTGACCTATGACCCCCTCGAATATTTTAGAAGAGAATCCTGTGTTGGGTAGGGGGTTGGACAGCGTGACTTCTAAGGACCTTCCTACTCAGGAATTCTCCAATAATGGGGGAACACCATAAACAAAGGAGATAAATTAGTGGCATGTGCTGGGTCTGTATAACAACTTTAAAGCATGTTACTGACCTTTATGACTTCGGGAAGTTGGAAAAACAGAAATAAGCAGTAACATTCATTTCTATCAGGAAGTAATCCATCAACTTTTTCTTATCCACTGACTGTTTTAATGATGATACAACAAACAGCCCAGCATTTTTTTATAAATAAAAATAGCCTTCCTATTAAGGCCATGTTTCCAGCTGATTGTGGGAATGTGGTCATAGATGACAGTTAACCCTGGTTTGTTTGCATATATTCTTATCAACAGATAATAGAAGATGTTGAAAACTACTCTTACTGGTCTACCAGGTCTAATGTCAAGAACCCCAGAGCCCCATAACAGGCTACAGAGGAGTAACAGCCTGGAAAAGCCCTCTTAACATAGTCAGCTCCTGTTTTGAAAATCCTATTAACTCTCTTTATTCATTAATCTAGTCTATCTCTCCTTTCCTTATTTTTTTAAATATTTCTGGGATAGCCTCAGGAAAAACACATGTTTTTGAGGAAATTCTAATGAATCAATGGCTAAAATGATGCTCATGTTTACAGTACTTCCTGACCATACAAATGCCATGATGCAGAACACTTGGATAGCCTTAATTAACTGAAAGCAGATCTGATTTTTAAAGCAATAAGAGTTAGGCACAGTTCAAACAATAAGGGGAATGTGATTGAAAATAGCAATTGCTACATTTGCATCATTTTCTCTCCTTTCAGAAAAATGTGGAATGACCAAATGAAGGGATGAATAGATGGATGGATAGGTAGATGAATGAAAAAAAAAAACCACTTACTAAGTGCCAAATCACTTGAACTACTGTAAATGTGTACTCTTTGTAGAGCATTTCTCAAGTACTAATTTATGAGAAAAGTTTGCCTGTTAAAGAGAAATGGGAGAGCTTAGCCAGAGTTATGGGATCCTGGGAAATACAATGATAATAGGCTAAGTAATCTATAAGATCAAATTCAGCTCAAAGAATGATCAATTCACCAAATACTGAGAAACATTCATTAAGCACCCTCATAATTCGAACGAATATATGACACGGACCCATCTCTCAATGAACTAACAATCTGAGATCAACTAACAAACAGAGATCAACTTACAGATCTAACTGTCTGACCAAGGAAATACGTACATAGTTAGCTGAGAGAAGTACCCAGATGTTGTGGGTTTTTCAAAGCCAGGGGGCTTCTTAATAGCTACCCAGCTTCTCATTTGGTCAAATCACAAGAACACTCTTCCCATGAGTGAGCCCCAAAGCAAAACCTCATCTAAGAGTTTATATACCCTTCTTCAGAGTCAGAGGGCATCACAACCTCATGACCCACTGCCTAATTACAAAGCAACAAAAGGTGTGGACATTTCTGAAAAACAAGCCTCCCCTAATCAAGCTTCTCTTGTTGGGCTCCAGGTGAGGCCTATTAATGGATGGGGACGTTCTTAAATCCCATTAATGTTAGAAGGTCATAACTACCCTCCCCAATTTAAAGCCAGAGTTCTGTGACAGAAACAGTAGTACGTTACAAGCAATAGGGATTGGGAATGGATAATTGATGGTCCTCAAAAACAGGGGGAGCTAAATTCCTCAGTGAAGACCTAGTGCTGGTCCAAGCAATACATCTTATTAGAGGGTGAGACCATTCCAGAGTGCAAAGGATTATTGTTATGCTAAACTCAGGGCATAGCCTGCTTGCTGAGCCTTAGCTCTGGGAAACAGGATATCTCCAAAATATTTTGACAACAGGATCACACAAAAAGAAGTATAGAAATTATCTAAGAACAGAGTAAGAGCAGCTCAGTTTGGTTGCAATTCAGGGTTTACAAGTATTCATAATGTGTGATATTATAAAGCTGGACATGTAGGTTGGAACTAGATTATGGAAGGCCTTGAATACAAGGATCAATCAAACCATGAACCAACCAAAGTATTTACTATGTTCTGAGCACTATGTACTGGAAGTACAACAAAAAAAAAAGCAAAAATAACCCCTGATCTAAAGAAGTTTACATTTTGGTGGGGAAGACAACATAATCAATCAGTTCACATTTACTGAGTGCCTACTCTATGTCAAGTACTGCGCTTAGTGCTGGGGATAGAAAAAGGGGCAAAAGAGAGACCCTGGCCTCAAAGAGCTTACAATCTACTGGGAGAGACAACATGCAAACAAATATATACAAAACAAGCTATAAACATGATAAATAGGACATAATTAACAAAGAGAAGGCACTGGAATTAAGAGAGAATGGGGAAGGCCTCCTGTAGAAGGTAGGATTTTCATAGGGACTTAAAGGAAGTAGAGTAAGGGTTGGATTGTGTTTCAGGCATGAGGGACATAGAGAATGCTTTGAGCTGGTACAGACAAGAAAATACAGAGTAGATGAAAAGTAGTCTTACAGGGTATAGCACCAACAAGATATTCACAGAGCCTATGGCAGCTATGAATATGACAGCATAATTCTGAATTAAAAAATATAACAGACTCTCCACATGGAAGACAAAACCAAAATACTTATTCAAACACCAGAAAGCCAAATCCATCATAGGAACAAAGAAATCTGTACACAATAACAATACAGGGGGCACTGTCATCCCCAAACCTTCCCCCTACTAGGGCCTTCCCACAAACCAACACTCACAACTTGCCTGCTTCCTCTCTCTCCCTCAACTCTAATTGCTCTGATCAACTTCCTCTGGGCTCTGCTCCTTTCTTCCTGTTCTACCTGTTCATCAAGCTCCTCCCATCACAGCTTCATGTGACTCAAACTTATGTGACTTAGGCTTCCATGTGACTGAAGCAAGTCACGGGGGCCTATTAATGGATGGGAAAGATCTTCCCATGAAGCAAAAATACATTACCTACAATTACAGAAGAGAAGGCTCTTGAAGTGAAGGAAACTGGGGGTGTGGTACTTGAGCTGAGTTTTAAACAAAGCCAAGGGCTCTACAAAGTAGAAGTTAAGAGAAAGAGCATTTGGTCAATAGGCAATGTCACAATTTCAAAATTTGTAGAGAATTACTGCAGGAGTCTAGGTAGAGGAGGAACATGCTTAGAGTGATACTCTAGGACAATAACTAGAATTTTTATCATAGGCCTATAATGGTCAGAATGGTTAACTATAAATTTCAGAGGAAATCTTTTCAAAGAGAATGAAGAGGCTTTCAGTTCCTAACAAATAATTGACTGGGACACATGTTTGAAGGAATATATTAGAGATCTGTTGTGTCTAAAAGGGTTGACATCTAGGAATTAAGCTATGAGTAATTTCCTTTTCTTTCTACCAAAGGAACTGGGAAATGCCAATGTGTCAAGAACAGTTAATGAAATCATGGTGTTAATCTCAAGAGGATACACATACACAAAATTGTTTATTACATCTTATTCTGTCACTGACTGTGTTGTGAAAATTATAACTCTCTCTTGTAATGTTAATGAAAATCTGTTTTGGGAAGAAGAGTGAATAGAAATTACATGTCTACAAAAGAGATACTTTGAAGTTGTTTATTTTTAAGTTCTTTTTTAAAAAAGTTTATATATAGATTTTTATGACAAGAAATAGCCATATAATCATATACATGTATGTGTGTATATCTATATATGCAGGTATATGTATATAGATATAGATACAGATATGCATATAGACGTATAGAGAAATAGATATAGATATACCTACAGAGTATCAGTTATAAGCTCTCTTTAGTCAGAAATAACCAGTCATATTTATCAATCCTGGTACCTAGAGTAAGCCCTGGAGGCAGCTAGGTAGTACAGTGTATAGAATGCCAGGTATAGAGTCAGAAAGACTCATCTTCCTGAGTTCAAATCTGACCTCAGACATTTATTAGCTGTGTGACCCTGGGCAAGTCATTGAACCCTGTTTGCCTCTGTTCCCTCATTTGTAAAATGAACTAGAGAAGAAAATAGTAAACCACTCCAGCATCTTTGCCAAAAATAAATAAATCAATGAGCGGGGTAAATAAGAATTAGACGTGACTGAAACAGCCAAACAAGAGTGAGCCCCATACAATATCTAAGGCAAACAGAAAGTCAAGTGTTCTTAAATTACTTTTTAAAGAAAAATTCATTTAAACAAGAGAGGGGGGATCCTTGGGGAGAGACATTGGAGCTGGGAACACAGGACCCAATGGAAATTCAATATCAAGATAACTTGGGGGTGTTGCTTGGGTCCACTACTACCAGAGAAGAAAACAAGGCGGGACCTCAGAGAGGAGCTCCCATGGGGTACAGCCACTGAGGGAGAAGGGAAAATACCATCTGGTAACTTCTCATATTAGCTAATAATTCTTGCTATGTAGGTGCTGAGACCTATTTCTTCTTCCTGCTGAAGTGCTTTCAGTGCCATTTTTTCTTTTTTCCTTTTTCTTTTCTTAATAGTATTTAATTTTTTTCCCCAATTATATATCAAGAAAAATTTTAGCATTCATTTTTACAAGGCTTTGAGCCCCAAACTTTCCTCTCTCCATTCCTTCATCCCTCCCCTCCCTTCTTCATAAAATGGTAGGAGTTTGATATGGTTTATACACGTGCTATCATGAAAAACATATTTCCATATTTCTCACAGTCGTGGAAGAAGAAACACATCAAAAGAAAAAAAAATCCATGAGAAAGAATAAAGTGAAAAAAATATGCTTCAATTCTGCATTCCGAGTTCATCAGTTCTCTATCTGAATATGAATAGCATTTTACTTCATGAGTTCTTTGTACTTGTCCTGAATCATTGCGCTGCTAAGAAGAGCTGAAACATTCACAACTGATCATCACACAGTGTTGCTGATACTGTGTACAATGTTTTCCTGCTTCTGTTCATTTCACTTTGCATCAGTTTGTATGAATCTTTCTAGGTTTGCTTGTTTGTTTTTTTCTGAAATATGCTTGTTAGCCATTTCTTATTGCATAACAATATTCCATTACATTTACATACCACAACTTGTTCAGTCATTCCCCAATTGAAGATCATCCCCTCAATATCCAATATTTTGCCACCATGAATAGGGCTGCTATAATTTTTTTTGTACAGATAGGTCCTTTTCCCTTTATGTCAGTGACTTTTAAAATCATAATAATCTGGGGCAAAACTCTGATTTCCTCCCCTCCCTTACAATCCAGTAAATAGTATCTTTGCAAAAATAAAAAAGATTAATCCCCAGTATAATTTTCATAGGATTTTATTCATCTCAAAGTAGTAGACTTCTAGCTACAAGGCCCAACATGACACACTTTTTGTAATGGTATTACTAGGAGCCTTGCTGGTCTAGGATGAATTTTTTTAATGGTCAAAAGAGTTTGCATAGTCTGCCAGCACTTTTATCTTTTGGTTCTCCCTTGCTTTACTTCCCCCATTTTACCTTATCACTTCACAGAGATGATAAGGCTTTAAAGCATCTTGATCATAAGTTGAATATTGTGGCTAAATCATGTTTCATTCATTTTTAATTCAGTTCAATATCATAAGCATGTATTAGGCATCCACTGTGTGCCCAATATTTTCCTAGATGTAACTGACACAAAGAAAAAGAAGATAAGATTCCTGCTGTTGAAAAGCTTACAGTCCAGTTGGAAAGATTGTATGTACTTGTGTATGTATATGTGTAGGTGTGTATAGGGTCTGAGGTCAGTCTTGAGTTAAGGTCTTCCTTATTTCAGACACAGCACTCTATCCACTGTGCCACCTACTGAGTACCTAAGGCAAGATTTCAATATACATGTCCTTAACTCCAAGTTCTGTGTTCTATCCCTTACTCCAAGGACACCTCTCTCACATTGTTTACATTAATACAGAATACATAAAGATGTAGTCTAAGAGACATTGTAGGGTAGTGGAAAAAGTGCTCTGCTAAACTCTGCTTACTAGCTGTGGACTAGTTAGATTCCACATCTCCTCAGTTTCCTTCATCTGTAAAATAGGCATGACATAAATAACTATATTATCTACCTCACAGAGTTTTGAGAAAAGTGCTTTGCATCCCTTAAAGTGCTATGTAAGCATGAATTATTATTACAAGCTCTTAAATTGTTCTAATATTCTCTAAGGTCACTTCCCAGTGTTCAAAACATCATGGAGTCATTCCCCAATCAATAAATGGCCAAAGAATATAAACAGGAAGTATACACACACACAAAATACATGTGTATTGTGTATCTGTGCATGTATATGAAAAATGCTTAAATTACTAATAATTATGGAAATGCTAATTAAACAACTCTGAGACACAGTCTCATACCCATCAAACTGACCAACATGAGAGAATGGGAAAATGACAAATGCTAGAGAGGATGTGAGAAAATAGGGACACTAATGCACTATTGGTAGAGCTATGAACTAGTCCATCCAGAAGGGTTTGGAACTATGTATGCCCAAGGGCTATAAAACGGTGCAAACCCTTTGACCCAGTAATACCACTACTAGATCTCTACCCCAAGGAGATCAGAAAAAATGGAAAAAGGCATATACATATACATATACATATATATGCATATATATACATATATATACTATATATGTGCATATATATATATATATATATATATATATATGTTCAAAAATATTTATAGCACCAATTTTTGTTGTGGCAAAGAAGTGGAAACAGTAGGTGCCCATCAACTGGAGAATGACCAAGCAAATTAAGGTATATAAACGTGATGGAATACTACTGTGCTATAAGAAATGAGGAAGGGCATGGTTTCAAAAAAACCTGAGAAGACTTATATGAACTGATGCAAAGTGAAGTGGGTAAAAAAAAAAAGAACAATATGCATAGCATCATCAATATTATAAAGACATTCAACTGTGAAAGACTTAGTAACTCTGATCAATACAATAATCCACCACAACTCCAAAGTACTCATACTGAAAAATGCTATCAATCTCCAATAGAGAATTGATGGACTCAGAGTGCAAATTGAAGCATATTTTCTTCCTTAATTTACATTTCTTGCTTCCCACCTCCACCCAGCCCCAACCTCAAACATGGCTAGTGTAGAAATATGTTTTGCATGACTTGGCTCCAAATGTATAATGGTGTAATGGTAATGGGATTTGAAGATCTTCCATGCCCCTTGTATTGGCAAAGCTAACAGGTACTTAGCACTTAGTTTCAAGTTCATAATTGTGTCAAATATTAAGACCCAGAACTTGTGAGTCCCAGAGTGGGATGAAGTTGGTGACATAACAAGAAGGGGTAGGGCAGGGAAGAGCTAATGCCCTATATAAGGAAAGGCCCAGGCTGGAGAGGGAAGAGATTTGGAGAACAGAACTTGTGGTGGAAGAACTTCTTCTGAGAGACAGACAGAACTTCTGCAGAGAACTTCTGCAGAGAACTGCTGGGAGCCGGAGCTGGTGGAGCAAGCGGCATAGAGGCTGAGCACCTACCATGAGTGAGGAGAGGAGGATCTTTGCTTGAGGAAGTGAGTGAGAAGAGGAGGATCTTTGCTGGAGGGAGCCTGTTTTGTTGTGAAGGCTTGGGGATGTGGGTGTTCACTGTGTTAATTATGTGTACCAACTTCATGTTTACTGTAATGACTGTGACCTTCTGGTATTTGAATAAAGGCTTTGGTTCTATCCTCATATGGAGAGCCTGTTACATTTTGTGATTCACAACCATACCAGCATATTCATAACCACCATGGGCATTGTGAACATTGCCCTCTCAATGTGTGGGGAGGCGTGGAAAGAGAATTTGGACCTGAAAATAAAAATTAAATTAAAAAAAATTAAAACATTTTTATTTTATTTTGAAAAAACTCAACATTAGTTCCTATTTGTAATACACTTGCCTGTTAAGTCACATTTGGGACTATTCCTCAGAAATACTCAGCATTGTGGCCATTCTACCCAGACCAATTTCTTCTGTAAAAAGCATATGAAGAAACATGGCATAGTGAATTGCTTTTGTAACCCAGTCCTAACTGTTCACTCTGTCAGCTCCAGGGCAAACGCCCTGTCACTCCCAATGGAAATGTGATTAGACAAAGTTGTGATCCAGGACTGTGGAGGCGCAAGTCAATGCCTGACATGGGAAGTAAATGTAGCAAAACACAGGCTCTGCATTCCTAATGGGCAATTGGCAGTAAAATATGCACGTGCAACAATAATGACACTGTATTCGTCTCTATAGCAATGAGATTCATCGCTAACACAAAAAAAGAGCATCCAAGTTCCAGGAAACCTAACAGAGCCATGTGGAAGACAGGGCCTCCTCTGATGCTATCAATCAGGCAGGCAGGGTGGGAAGCAATCTCAGGAAAAAGGACCCCAGGCTCCCAATGCCAGAACCGGGATGCAGGGATGGGCTCCTGTACCAATATAGCAATATTTTCTTTCTGAGGGCAACATTATGGCAAGAGTGTGAGATTGTTGATGGAGGAGGAAATACAAAACTACTCTTCCCCCTCTTTCTGAATCATACTATACCTGGAGTCATATTTTTCAATGGAGCATCAGTTCAGATATCTTTTTTCTGGAGAAAAAACAAAAAGAAAGAAAGAAAGATAGGAAGGAAGGAAGGAAGGAAGGAAGGAAGGAAGGAAGGAAGGAAGGAAGGAAGGAAGGAAGGAAGAAAAGAAGGGAGGAAGGAAGGAAGGAAGGAAGGAAGGAAGGAAGGAAGGAAGGAAGGAAAGGAAGCAACGAAGAAAGATCACCTACGTATTCAAAACTAAAGGAAGAAATCAGTGACTGTTGTGAAGTTTTATAATTATTTCACAGTTTTAAAGGCGAAGTCACCTGTGGCACCAAGATTTTCCCTCAAGTCAGAGAAAAAAAATTTTCCCAAATTTTCATTTGTAAGATCATGAATTTTAGAACCATACGATCATAGATTTTAGGATCATAGATCTAGAATTGGAAGGCACCCCAAGAACCATTAAGTCCAGTCTCCTTATTTTACAGTTGAGGAAACTGAGGCCCAGGGAAGTTAAGAATATTGGGCAAGGTGACAAAGCTGAGCTTCCAGTATCATGGTAAAATTTAAATCTAGGTCCTCTGACTCCAAACCCAGTGTGTTCTCTATTATGCCACTCTACTTCCTCATCACAAATTTGGGATTTACTTCACGAAGATTATCTTTAACCATTGGCTTTGAGTAAAACCATTTTAAATCCTAAACAATTGAAGACTATAGTCCAAAACCTATTTAAAAAAAAAAAAAGACAACTAGGTACCATATCTCAATGGATTAGGCTGGCTCAGACTGGTTTCTTGATAGATTAGGTTTGAGACTGGAATGACAAATGACATTTGTAAGATATCTAACAGTTAACATAAGAAGATTGGCTTAGCCACAGCATAGGAAAGCTATTCAGAGGAGGAAAAAATGTCCATTCAGCGTAAGTTATTGATTCAAATTGAGCTTAGTTTCCAAATAGTGTTAATATGACTGATCTTCATCTGAAGCTTCAGAGAGGGACTTCACATCTTCGTGTCCAGGATGTTTTGTAGCACAGTGATCAAGATCCTGCATCCTTGGCCTGAGCCTTAGTTCTGCAAGTCAATCAATTCTCAAGAACATCCAATCCAATTTAACTAACCTAACTTACATGAGGGCAAGACTATTATTGTTCCCACCATACATGTGTAGAGTGACAGTTAACAGAGGTGAAGCCCGTGCGCTCCATTGATAACCTCACTGTGTCAACGGAAAGCAAGCCCCTAGCCCACTGGGTGGACCCCATCTGACAATCTTTGGGGGCACGGCATGGACAAGAGTCTTGCAGAGTGGGCAGACGGGCACATCAGTGAAATACTATATCAGAGTATTGGAATGAAACCATATTATGTTCAACTAATAGGACGCTCAGGAAAAACACAGATGGCATTTAGTTCTAATAATGACTGATACTTACATAGCCTTTCAAAGCGTGCAAAGAGCTTCACACACATTATGTCACTTGACCCTCCCAACAATGTCGTGCAGTAGAAAGAAGAATGGCTCTGCAATAAGAAGCCCGAGTTCATTTCTATCTCAGTCACTCACTACCTGTATGCCCTAGACTAGAGCCAAAAACTTCACTCCTCTGGGCTTCCATTTCCTCATCTATACAAGGAAAGATTTGGATTAAATATCTTCTAAAATCCCTTCTAAATCTAAATCTATAATCCTAGAACAAACAACATTAACTCTGTAGGGAAAGTGCTATAGGTATTAATTCTCCAATAATCCACTTTTTTAGTTTACAAATAAGAAAACTGAAGATCAGAAAGTTTAAGGAATATGTTCACTGTCACACAGTTAATTAATGTCAGAGGCAATTCTCTAAATCCTATGAACCCCAAAGTTCTTTGCTTTGTATTCAGGGTTTATTTCTTTGTTTGGAAGAAATAAAACAGGAAGCATGCCATAGTGGACTGTGTGCTAGACTTGGAATCAGGAGGATGTGAGTTTACATCCTGCTTCAGACACTTACCAGGCATGTGATCTTAATCTTTCTCACCTATTTTCTCATTTGTAAACTGGGGATAATAATAGCTCCCATTTCAAAGAGCTGTTGTGAAGATCAAATGCAGACCTTGTAAACCTTAAAAGGGACTATACTTCTCCTCCCTGTCTCAGCCAAGCTTCTTGAAAAACTTGTCTACATTCACTGCCTCTACTTTCCTCTCACTTCTCACCTCCTTGCAATGAGTTTTCAGCACTCAGCTGAAACTTCTCTCTCCAAAGCTACACCTTATTAAATGTAATTTTACTAAATTATAGTTCCAAAAGGGTATGTTAAATAGTTCTGATTTTCTGAATTTGTTTGTAAGGTTTTTATGTTCATTTTTCTGGAGTTATTTTCTTCAGTATTTTTGTGCATCTTTTGCTGACATGTTAATTCTCTTTTCATAATTTTCTAACATTGATCTCATTTCTTTACGCAATTTTTCTTCTACCATTGTTCTTTTGTTTTAAAAATCATTTTTGCTTGTGTGTGTGTGTGTGTGTGTGTGTTTAAAGCTGTTTTAGCAATCTTTTTGAGATTCTGTCCAATCTGCATTTTTCTGTGCGTCTTTGCTTGTAGATATTGTCTTTTTTTTTCTTTTGTCTTTTTGGAGGGGAGAAGGCTGATCAATTAAGGTTAAGTGACTTACCTAAAGTCACATCAGCAGTAAGTGTTAAGTGTCTGAGACTGGATTTGAACTCAGGTCCTCCTGATTCCAGGGACATTGCTTTATTCACTGTGCCACCTAGCTTCCCTTATTAATAAAATGATTAAATTACCCAGAAATTATGGTTTTTTCTAGTCATTTTCTTGTTTTGAGTTTATGTTTTGAGTTTCCCTGTAACCACAGTAACTTTTTTATGGAAAGGTTCTTTGTTGTTGTTGGCTTATTTTCCAGCTTAATTCTTGACTTTAAAACTTTATGTTTTAGTTGGGCTCTATTCACCTCTGAACATGAGAGGAAGGGATATCTAGCCTGAGTTTGTTTTTTATGAGTTTTTGATGCTTTTACATTTCAGTGGGTACACGTGATTCCACAGTGGTGTGATCCATGGAAAGGTGTGGTCACTGCTCTAGTCCCTACTCAGATAGGGCTTCTGCTCAGGGTAATGGGAAACAGAGATGACAAAGCACATCTGTTCCTGTTCCCAGGACTAGCATCAGTTTCCCCTGGCACTGTTCCCTTATTGCCCCTGGGCGCTGCTTTTTGTTGCTGCTGCCCTATAATCCACAGGTTGAATTTCTGCTAAGGCCAGCCCCCCAACTCAGTGTCCATGGACCTGTCCTTCTCTCTTCCAAAGCTGCCCTGGGCTGGATAAATGTTTCATTGTGACTTTTTGTCAGTTTCTCCACTCAGAATTCAGTTTGATATGTTTTGTGGTCATTTCATAGAAGTATGAAGAGAAGTTTGGCAGTTGTGATTTTCACTCTACCATCTTGGCCCCATTCCCTTATCAATGAGTTCTTAATTACCAAAGCTGATAGTCTTTTCTTAGTCCTAATACTTTTTAACCCATCTGCTTCATTTGAAACTGTTGACTACCTTCTCCTCCTGGGTACTGTCTCCTCTGTGGGTTTTTATAACACTGATCTGAAATAGCCCCTAAATGTGAATGTTCCTTAAGGTCCTGTGCTAGGCCTTTTCTCTTCTCCTTATTATACTTTCTCCCTTAGTTACCTCCTTAGACACTATGGTTTTAACTCTCATCTTCATGCAAATGGCTCCCAGATCTAAATATTCAAATCAACCTCCCCTAACTCTGACTCTGAAATCAGAATTAGCAAACCCTAGATCTCATCAGGAGAGATAATCAATCAATCATTGGTAAAAATGGCAGGCCCTTTTACATAGGCTTTGCTTCCCTGGATGACAACTGATAGAGACAGGAGGGAGGTTGGAAGCAGAGCTAGTCTATTCCCCAATCTTCTGTCTTGTATAACAAATTGTCTTTTGGACATTTAAAACTGGATGCCCTGGAGAAATCTTAATTTCAATGTGGCTAAAATTGAATTTGCCATCTTTCTTCCTAAACCCTCACATCTTCCAAACTATCCTATTCTGTCATCACCATCATTCCAGCTTCTCAAGTTAATAATTTCATACTATTGCAAGGTATAAAAGGTTTAAGATACATAATTTCTGGGTAATTTAATCATTTTGTTAATAAGGATAGCATGTTATTAATAAAAGAGGTCAGTGGCACTCTCAAATGCCAAAGACCCCTCATAGTGATAGTTTCATAGTTTATATGCCCTTGGAAGAGCAGGTGTTCCTGATAGTGGCAATTAACTCTGATTGGTTAACAATTAATGGGAGAATAAATATTATAATGGGAAGTGGACTGTATTACAATGGGGGTCTTGAGATATTTGAATTGGTCTTATCAATTTCCCTATCATCTGTCTGACAAAAGGGAGCATGAAGTTTATTTCCCAGACCTGTCTGAGTAAACACAATGATCAGGAATCCACCCATTAGCCCAAACTCAGAACTTTTACTGTCTTTGATTAGATCTTTAGGTTGGGTAAGTCCTTGAGAAAGATTTCCCACATTGATTGATTTCTGGATGAGGACTAGAAAAGGGAAAAACCTTGGTCCCAATTCAGTAATTAGTTATGAATACAGGAGGGAAATAATCATTTCTCTCAATATCCTGATCTCCAAACTCTTTGTCACCCCACGTGTATAATCAATCAGTTGACAAATCTTTTCCATTTCTTCCTTTACGTCTCTCACATCTGACCCTTATCTCTTAGGAGAAAGGATATAAGACTTACTGAAAAGGCAATATTTTTAAGAAGTTTCATCTTCAAGTCAAATGGAAAAGGTATATTGGTCCTGAGAGTTCAGGGGCAAAACAGGTAGTAATAAATCTTCTTTGGTGTCATATCGATTAAAAACCATATCTAATACACAGGCACTGTCGTAGGGAGAGCCATCCTGCCCTATCGGAAAGTCAGAGGGATGAGGGAGAGGACATAGGAGAGAACAGACTGGGGGAGGGAGTATACAGTGGGATGGCTGTTTTGAGGTGTTGGGTAGGGGAAAGATGGGGAGAAAATGTGTAACTCAAAATCTCATGGAAATGAATGATGTAAACAAGAAAATAAATAAATTATTTTTTAAAAAAAAAAGATAAATAAGAGCTTTTCATACTGGATTGTGAAGTTTTTTACAATCTGGCCCTAAAATAAACTGAAGCCTGGAAAGCAAAAAAATAAAAATAAAAAATGCATTATTTATTTTTTTAAAAAACCATATCTATTTCTAGTATTAAACCATTTGAAAGTGCCAGTGACTAGTATATAAGTATTTTTCCTTTCCAAGTCTTAAGCAGTTGTGACTTGGGGCTCTACACAACCTTTAGGGCAGTTATCAGGTCCCATTTCCAGAAGGCTTTCTCCCCTGGAAAATGGTTGTAGACACCAAGCTAGACACAAGGCTGATGGGAGTGCTGATATTCCCAGCATTCCCAAGTATGCCCTGCCCATGAGTTGATCAGCAATTGGTAGAAGGGGTGTCCATCCTTTTCCCTTGTTTCTCCTGACCTTCCTTTGTTTAATTGAATGTGAACTAGCGATATTTTGTTATAAATAGAAAGAGTATGAATAAAATCATCATATACGTTACAGTTTCAATGAATACTTGAAGTCTCAAACCAAAGAGGGATTACTCTACTGAATGATATTTGCAGAAGCCAAGTCCATACAAACCTTGGGGTCTAGAGAATGCTGCTATGCCTGAGCTATCTCCCATAGGGGTATGTGGTATTGGCAATGGGATGAGCCAAATGTCACATGCCACCTTAAGCCTCTCCCTCAAGGTGCCATGCTGCTCCAGCTAGGTTGTATTGTCTACTTTGAAGTTGTCAGTGCATGGTAATGACCTACACATTCAATTTACACAAACCTCCCCTAACCTCTACTCTGAAAACAGAATTGTCTTACCATAAAACTCACCAGCACAGATATTAATCAATCATTGATGAGAATGACAGGTCTTTTCCCCAAGGTTTTGCTCCCCTGAATAATGACTGGTAGGGAGTCAGGGGAAGCAGGTTGGAAGCAGGGCTAAGAATCTGGGGAGCACATCTCTAAGTGTTAGAAAGCTTTTTTTTTTTTTCTTGACATAAAGATGAAATTTCCCAGTTGCAACTTCTACCCACTTGTTCCTGTTTGTCCTCTCTGGGGCCAAGCTGAACAAATTTCGTCCTTCCTTCACTTGATGATCCTTCATATATTTGAACATATCCTTCATGTTTCTCATAGAACCTTCTTTTTCCCAGGATGAGAATAAATAAATGCAAATCAACCCATAACCTGATTCCAGTAAGGTGGAGAATCAAGCCTACACTGCAAATGCACTGTAAGGTTTAGGACTTCTTGGGTTTAGGACCTCTGATGCTTCTAAGACCCTGCTGGATGACAGTGGTGCCAGCATCTTCAGGACCAGACTGAACTCCCATTTGGAACAATGCTGCAGCCTTACTCCTAGATATTAAAGGACTGGACACTCCCAGAAGGCAGCCCTTGTACATTTCTATTAGATAGCTCTATGTTGCACATCCATTCCTGCAATTTCTCAGTTTGGGAAGCCATTGTAGTATGGTGGAAAAAGTATTCAATTGGGAGAGCTGGGTTCAAATCCTGGTTTACTACTAACTATGCATTGCCACTTGCTATCTCCATGATCTTAGGCAGTAGCCTCTCAGTTTCCTCATCTGTAAAAATGATGTTGAACTAGATGATTTCTAACATCTTTCCATTTCTAAATCTATGATCCTATTGCTGTCTTCAATTGCCTTTGAATGTGATGGAACACACCTAGGAATCTTACTTCTTTAGCTCCTAATTCTTTGATCTGCATTACTGGTATGTGTGTGAATGTGTGTGTGCGTATGTATTAATATCAATGGGACAAATTAATATTCACATTGGAGTGTTCATATGGATGGATACATGGGTAGCAAATGCTGGAGGGCTGACTGTCTATTTTGTTTTTACTTTTTTCTCTATAATGAAGGCATAATCCAATGAGCTTGTCTACATACTACAATCAAAATCAATTAAGAGCCAAGGACTCATTGGTTTTTGCCGTATTTAACTACATTAAAAGCTTATCGTTGCTACGATTTGATGTTTACTAACTGACTTTGTTCCATGCTAAATGTTAAAAATCTATATATGTTAATGTAACGTTGAGCTTGCCCATTTGACTTTTTTTTTAATTGTAAATGCGAAATTTAAATTCCCACAGTAAAAGTAACATGCTCCTATCAAACCGTTCACATTTGGTAAAGGATCTGTGCCAATGAGCTCCAGGCTGAAAAAGAATCCAATGATAGGTAAAGGCAGTTTTTAATAAAAATTTGAAGTGTATTGTTTTACTTCTTTCTCTGAAGCAGTGGGGGGCTGTGGAAATAAGCACTTAGTGGGGTGCAAATTCTGGCTCCGCTACTTACTATTTGACACCTTGAGCAAATAAGTTAGCCTCTCTGAGCCTCTGTTTTCTCCTTCATAAAATGAAGGTTTTGGATAAGATTACCTTTGAGGTCTGTTTCAAATTTAAGTCTGAAGAAGGAGGGTTTGGAGGAAGAGACAGAGACAAAAAGAGACAGACAAAGACAAAGAGAGAATGAGACAGGTGCCTAATATTCATATTGTACAGTTAAGGAAACTGAGGTAAATATTGGTTAAGTGACTTGAATTAGACTAGATAATCTTGAAAATTCTTTTTAACTCTAAAATCGTATGATATTCCAAGAGGAACACAAAGACTGAATTGTGCTAACACAGCAGTCCCACACTGCCTTCCTTAGAGAAATACACTACATCATCAATTACTTGGATTCCACTGATCCAGAATTTATGGTCATTTGGACAGAGCTCTGCCGAAGCCTATCTTTGCTCAAGGAACAAGTCTAATCTATTTAGGAAGAGATAATGTTTTCAGGCACCAATTTACAAATGAGAAATTGATGCGCTAATTACAAATTATTTTTATTTGCTCATTCCATCAGCTCCCTCAAGGACTTCTACTTGTCAACACAGCTTAATCCAAATCACTGTGTGTGCTCAAAAGTAATAAGAATTTAATTTAATTTTTTTCTAAATCGTCCATAATTCAGACTTTTGTCTTAATTCAGACATTCCCTTGTCTAATTGAAAGTGCATTAACAATGTTTTGTTACAAATGGAAAGACTATGAAGAAAATCATCATATAAGTTATAGTTTCAATAAACAATTGAAGTTCAAACCAAAGTAAATATCTTTTAAAAATGTTAGTAGAGTCAAAAGAACTGGGTTTAAATTCTGGTTCTGTCACTGGTTCTGTCACCCTGAGCAAGTTACTCAGCTTGTCTGCATTCCAGTTTCCTTTTCTGTAACAATACATATACTTCATTGGGTTAATTTAAGAATCAAATGAGATAATTATGCTTTATAAACTGTAAGTCACTGCCCAAAGTTTAGTTATTATTTATCATTCTATGGTTAATTAAGCTTTCTGAAGACATCAGACATCTTACTCATCAAAGAGGTATGACCACAAGAAAGATCATCTTTAGAAACATTATCCAAAAACATAAAAGAACTCAGCAACATTACTGATTTCACCAAATTCCCTACTGCTATCTATAGTGCCATCGTCGTCCCAGTCACCCACCTTCCAAATCTGAAAATAACATTAAACTCTCTCTTCAATTTCTTGCAGGTCAATCATCATCTTGTCATTTCTATGTCTACAATATCTGGCCCTCTTTAATCATTATGAGACACTTTGGAGATGGAAAAGTCCTTGGCAAAGATAGGGAGTTGGTCTTATCTCACAGGGCTATGTGCGAGAGCTAACAACAGAGAAGCATCACATAAACGCTGGTGTCTTCTTTGAGTTGAGACCAACCACCTTCCATTCAGAGGGATGAGGAGAAAAGTCCAATATTCATTCAAGTGGTTCTCTCTGGAGTCATAGTAGTGGAGAACTGAAACTATCGATTATGCCATACTTCAATAGGTTTAATTTGGTGTTGAAGGCCCATGCCAGAGATAGGAAGAGCTGACATATCCAACTGTGCCTTCCCCTCCCTCCTGGCCCCACTCACATAAGATTTAGTCTTCACTAAATTCTGAAATATAGAGAATTCAGGCTCTTCCCTCAGATAAATCACATTATAATAGAGAAGGTACAATAGCTATAGAATGTTTCAGCTGTAAGTCAGATGGAAAAATCTCATGATCCTTAAGGTATAACAGCAAGGCAGATAGAAACTTGTCTACTTTAGTGCCATTTCCATTGACAAATTCATATGTGTTTCTGGTTGGACCATGTGAATAGGACTTTGACATTAGGGTTTTTCTTTTTTGGAATTTCAGTAGTTGTGGCTGCTGAGAAGTGGGGAGGAGGGGGAGCAGCAGCACCATGGTTGTTCACAACAATTGCTCTCCTTGAAAATGACTTTAGAGACTGGGCTGGAAATAGAGGTGTGCTAGAGCCAGACAAACTGGCAAGTAAAGACAATTGTAAAACTTTCAGTATGAATATTTTACATTTCAGAACTGAAAGAATCAATTTACTAGCTTGCTGTCTAGATTTAAGAAGGTGTTAATAATGCACATTGAATGTATATGTATAACCTATATCAGATTGCTTATGTCTCAGGAAAAGAAAAGGGGGAGGAGGGAATAGAACTTGAAACTCAACACAAACCAAAACAAAAAAAGAATATTAAAATTTGTTTTTACATGTAATTGGGGAAAATAAAGTATTATTTTTAAAAATAATGCATATTAAAATTTTAAAATGTTTCCTTCACTTGCAGAGATCCAGTTGTTAAATCTTTACCAAAATGCACCTGGTGGTGAAAGTCAATAGAGCAGCAAAATTCCCAAATTTCTTGGGCTCATCTCCCTTCAAATGGTAGTTGTTTGGTGGTTGGTGTTTTTAACAGTGGGCAAAGATGAAACCAAAATAAATGAAGTTCTTGTTTATATGGAGCCAATTCAGGCATCAGAGATAAGATGGAGGTGAGGATCTTCATGTTCATGCTCAAAAGCAGGGGATAAACTTGAACATTGGTTCTCAACCTGTGGGTCACGACCCCTTTGGGGGTTGAATGACCCTTTTGCAGGGGTCGCCTAAAACCATTGGAAAACACATATTTCCGATGGTCTTAGGAACTGAGATACCAGTCCTCTATCAGTCTCCAGGAGGGTCTGCCCACATGCAGATACACCCACATACAAGTATTAAAGGGTCTCGGCATTAGGAAGGTTGAGAACCACTGGACTAGACAATCAGGGATCTCCCTCCCAGCTCTGATATGCTATGATTCCTTATAATTGTCCTCCAGTAGAGTCTGTGCCAGATAACAACCCTGCACTCCACCACCCTCAGCACTGTCCAGAAAACAGCAGAAATTGTAAAAGAAGATCAGTGTTCTCCTGAAATATTTATTCCACCACATGGCCCCTTCTTTGATTCATCTTTGGGTTAAAGAGAAACTACAGCTCTACCAGCCCTACACAGGGAGGCACGTCAGCTTTGACCCTGACCTCATTGTCCTCAGTGCTAATATCCGTGTGTTACAGCAAACATCAGTGTCACTCAGAAGCAAAGCTGGGCCAGCGAGGCAGCCACTCACCCATTCAACTGATCCTACCCTACTCAGAAGGCCGGCCTAACTGTGTTCTCTGGATTATCGCAAAAGAAAACAGATTATTTTAAAGTGTCTGCAGAGCTCCCTGGTTTTTCTCCAGAACCTGATGTGACCTTATTGTTTGTTTGTTTCTTCCTGTTGAAAATAATCACATTGATTGAAATGAAAGCTCAGAAACTCTCCTCATATATACATTCTTGTCTGTTGACATAACATTATAATTTATTAACGTTGCTCCCCTTCAACTCCCAAGTAAAAATCTCTCCTTCATGATTCCCAATGATGAGTTTCTTCTGTTTGCCTTTCAGTTACATGAAGTTGTGTTGTACACTAAAGGTTTCAGGTATCAGTGGAATATTTTTTAATACATAGAAAAGAAATGAAGGAAGTTAAAAGAGAAATACAGACAAGAGGGACAACTTTTGGAGGTAACATGCAGAATTTAGCATATACTTTAAAATAAAAAAAGTAAAAGATGTCTAAAGAGTTTGTGGTTTTATAAGCAATATCTGTTTTATATCCTTCTCTGTATATAGTACTGGACATGCTTATTGTTTTTCAAGTTCAGAATAACAAAAAAAGTAATTAAATAGAACTATTATTAGCAGGTTCTCTACATCACTAGGACACCAAGGTCTGTCTGTCTCCGTCTCTCTCTTACACACACACACACACACACACTCACTCACTGCTTCTGCTACACTGATATAGGACCTTGGGTCTTCTTTACTGAAAATTCTCTTCATCCCCACAGGGTCAGCTACTTCCTCACTTTCCCTCTATTCAAATCCAGCCTCCCCTCCCCATCATGACCCCAACTCACACACTTCCTGTAGAAAAACACACACATTGGTGAGAATTCTCATTCTCCCATGGAATGGGGGAAGGGGAGTAAAACTGGAAGAGAGGAAATGGTGGAGGGGGGGAGGGAGAGAAGGGAGAACATACCATATCCATTAAAGGCATACTTGAAGTTTGAGATTATTCAGGATTTTTTTTTCCCCTGAATTATTTCCTCTCCTATGAATTTCCACAAAGTTAACTTTGTACTACTGCCCTAGTTCCAAAAAGGTTAAGTTATATTGTTACCACAGGGGCAACAAGGCCTGCTGGATAGGTTACTCCCCTTGGAATCAGGGTGAACTGGATCCAAAGCCTACCAGTGGCATATACAGGCAATGTGACCATAGACAAACCATTTAACCTCCTACGGACCACAGACAATTCCATAAAACTACAAATATTAGCGAAGTCTCTAAGAATTCCTTATATTGATGATATCACAACTCTAGACATAAATAGATCTATTATGGGCACAGATCTAAGGAGAGAGAGAATGAGAGACAGAGATAGTTGGATAGAGATGATAGAGAGAGAGATAGTTGGAGATAGATAGATAGGCAGATAGCAGATAGATAAATAGATAATAAAGAAATAGAAAGAGAGAGAGAGACTATAGAGCTAATTGGATGGATAGAGAAATAGAGTTGGATGGGTAGGCAGATAGAAAGATAAACAGATATACATTTTAATATCTGCTAGCAATGACAGCTAACTGGCACGCAATAGCTACTATCTTTAAGTATTTAAAATGAGGAAGAAGGATTGGGCTTCTGCCTGGCCTCAGGAGGCAGGACTGAGAACAATGTCACAAAGAGGTGAATTTAGACCTGTAATCAGGAATCAGGATCCCCCTCATTAGAAATCTTCACACACAAGCTAGACAACCATTGCAGAGATGCTAATGTGGAGGAGCTTTTTCAGGTCTAGATAGGACTCAATGACCACTGTGGTTCTCTCCCACCCAGGGATTCTGTCTTCTGGAGTATCTGTGGCACTTATCTGTGGGTAGCTGTACTTTTTATCTTGCCCTACTTAAGGCAGTAGCCCTTTCTTACATGTTGATCACTTCCTTCTTATTCAATATCACAGCATTGTTTGGGCACAGGGTGCTTTAATTTCCCACATTGATTCATTCTCCCAATTTTCTTCCATTCAGGAATTAAGCATAATAAGCTTGCTATCAGAAGTCAAGGAGTTGAAATAAACAAATCTGAAGAAAGAACATGGGTAATTAGGTTGTCATGAGGAGCAATACGACAGTCTTCATTAAAGTTCATTAAAAGTTTATTCATCCAAGACACTGAATGCTTGGGAAGGACATTTGGTTCCCACTGTTTATATTTCTCTTTGATGAAAAGCTACTATGGAGAGGAGCTTATTTGTCAGTTCCATGTAAACATGTATGTGATGAGCTCAGATCTAACGTCTGGGTGTGTTCTATATAATTTATTTTCATTCATTCTAAACATTTATTTGCAAGATTGAAAAGTATAAAAGGGTGCAGTTATTTCCAGATCTTAAAATTCTACCAAGTCCTCTTTTTCCTACATTCCTTGGCTTCCCCTGGCTACTGTCAGTGTCTTTTCCACTGGAAAGCTGCCTAGTAGGTCACTGATGCTTCAAACACTTCCAGATCTTTCCTAAGGCGTTTCTCTTCCTAAGAATCTCCCTTCTTGCCTTGAATTCTGGAGGAAAAAAATCACTAAGTGCATTGAACGTATCTGTCATTGCTCACATAGATGCCCTTGGACCTTTCTCGTTCGGTGGGTTCTTGGGATTGCTTCAGAAGCAGCTTTCACTCATTTAATGGGTGAGAGGAAAAAAAGACCTTCTCTGGTACGTGTGCAGAAAACCAGAGGCAATCCCAAAGAAGTCTGAGAAAGAGATTAGTAATCATTGTAAAATAAACAGAGGCACACTCTGACCAAAGTTAGGGGTTAGGGGGTTTTTTTTGCTTTCATTTTGTTTTGTTTTTTACATACAAGCAGGATAAAGTATGTTGATCAAATTTATTCCCATGCTTCAATCTTTGATTTTGGGTAAGAGTAATACTTAGCATTTATACAGTGCCTTAAAACTTGCAAGTCACTTGACATAGCTTGACTAATTTGATCTTCACAACAACCTTGTGAAGTAGGGGCCATCATTATTGTCATGTTACAAATGAAGAACTTGCCCAGGATCACACAGTTAGTCAATGGCTGAGGCAGTCTACCAGAGCACTTTTGAAAATAATTATAAATGCATTTTGATAAGGAAACAAGAGTTTAGAATCACATGGCTTCAGAATGCTGGGGTCAAAATTCTCACTCTGTTCGGTGTATAGATTTTATTTTATTTTTTTATTTTTTTGCTTTTTGGAGGATAACTGGGGTTGACTTGCCCAATATCATACGGCTAGTTTTGTGTTAAGTGTCTGAGGCCGGATTCAAACTTAGGTCCTCCTGACTCCAGGGCCAGTGCTCTATTCACTGCACCATCTAGCCAGCGCTAGATTTTATTTTTTAACTTGCAACAGCAGCAAATACATAAAAATCAAGTTTTCTCAGTTTTATTTCCAGGTCTGCCTTAAATTTCTCCTTTGCTGTGCAGTTGGATTATAGTATAGTACAAATTTTATTTTTAAAAGCCAATCCTGTCTTCTATAGAAGACCTGTCCTGGTCTCTACCATCTCCAGTGTCTTCCCCTCTACAGTTACCATTCTTCAACTCTGTCTATATCTTGTATTACCTATTTATTTACATGTGTGATTTGAATTTAAGTGAGGCAGAATTGCCCAAAGTCATTAGCCTCATTTCTCTTCCAGAGTCATTGAAGTTCAATGGCAAGACAAAAGTGAGAATGACGGGTGATGGTCCTGGATGCAGTCAATGACCGTGGGATCCCTGATGTCTGACCAAGCTCTAAGCGCTCCATGGTGCCTGCTACATTGCCACCTTACCTAATTTCCAAGATCTAAAGCATTCTCTAGGTCATACATAAGGGAAAATCCATTTGTATGCCGAAAGAAAAAAATACAAAAGAAATTCCATGTAGTATTGTAGAACACACACACACACACACATACACACACACACACACACACACACACACAGATTCCTATTCTTTAGTCAACTTCTCCTACTGACTCCTTGTGTTGCTTTGGGCAACCCATCTAAATGTTCTGTGCCTTAAAGTTATCCATCTGAATAATGAGGTAGACTAATTAGGATTTCTTCTGAATTAATTCTGATCTGGCCAATCCAGATGGAAAAGAGTGGTCTGGCTGTTTCTGTGCAGATGGGTGTGGTTTCTTCCATGCTCAAGAAATTTCCTAATTCCTCAGTGCTCTGGCTTCTCTTTCCTTTTTGCTTTTTGTATCTGAATAATGTTTGCAAGATCTCCAAGGAAAGTAGGAATCAACGTTCAACATATCATGACAAATGTTTGGAATTCTTGGCTGCATTTTGAATGGGGTACGAGGGTATGAAAATTAGCCTTCTAATGTTCTTGATCTCTTTGGGAACGAGTTTAACTTGGCCCAAACCATGATCCCTAATGTAGAGCATTTATGGCATTCTTCCCATCATAATTACCACTATTCACTATTTTGTGTTTTCACTCTGAATCTTCTGCTCTTTTACTGGATCACATCTCTGCTGGATTACAGGCTTTTTTAGCCAACCCCTTTTTCAGGGAGATTTCAGTTCTAGGGTAACTTATGCATATACTGTTTTATGATTCCTAATACTGTAGAGCTACTTGAGAGTCCAGGCTTGACTGGGGTTTAGGGGGAAAGAGCCATCCCCCTCTGCCCAATTGTCTCTATGTCACATTGATTCATTCTCTGTTGGTGTCTTTTCCACTGGAAAAGGAGTCTCTGTCCTATAATAGGTTCCCACTACCCCTAGTTTCCCTAGACAAGCTAGGGAACTCCCCTTTCAGGGGAGACTGTAGAATTTCCTCCCTCTCCATCCCCCCTTCCCCCTCCCCCTTTCTCATTCCAATTCCCTTTTCCTAGTGCCCTTAAAATATCATATGAAGTGCTATTAGAGGTCATAGGATCAAAGACAGAGAGCCAGAAGGGGCCTTAGAAACCATTATTTCCAACCCTTTTATTTTCAGATGAGGTTAGAAATGAAAAGTGACTTAACCACTTACCATCACACAGATGATGGTTATCTGAGGCAGGATCTGAATTCATGCCTTTCTGACTCCAAGCCCAGCACTACATTCACTGCACCACCTAGTTGCCTTATAAAGGGCAATTTACAACAAAGCACACCAGGAGAAACGTTATGAGAAAGGATGAAGGAGGAATGTAGTGGGAGAAAGACTGCAGTATGGATGAAAAAGATTCGGTTTTATTTTTCTTTCTTTTTTCCTTCCTTCCTTCTTTTCTTCATTTT
The DNA here is from genome assembly GCA_028646515.1 of Pseudochirops corinnae. Classification (NCBI taxonomy): domain Eukaryota; kingdom Metazoa; phylum Chordata; class Mammalia; order Diprotodontia; family Pseudocheiridae; genus Pseudochirops; species Pseudochirops corinnae. Next base: position 165,067,512 of record CM053591.1, read on the forward strand.
TTCCTACCTCCATCCATCCCTCTTCATTTCTTTTCTTTTTTCTTTCTTTCTTCTTTTTCTCCTTCTTTCCATCTGTTCCTACCACTTTTTTTCTCCTCCTTCCTTCCTTCCCTTCCTCCTTTCCTTCTTGCCTTTCTTTCTTTCTTCTTTCCTTCTCGCTTTACCTCTGCATTTCTTCCTCTTTATATTTCACTCAGGCTAAAGTTCAGTGGGCACTCCCAGTGCAATCTCACTATAAATTTTCTCAGAATCATCACCTACAGAGTTTCTAACCTGGGCCAGTTCATTCCTCCACAGGCAGCCTGGTCGCCCCTTTCCTCAGAGTTTTGCTGTATTGACACAGGACTTTGTGCAGGCATCCAACCATCTGTAGCTCTACTACAGCTCAGAATTCCTGAATTGAACTGATCTATCAGCCTCAGCCTCTCGCAGTAGCAGGAATTGAATTATTGGAATCATTACAGGTATGCACCACCATGCCCAGTAATTCTAATCGTTTCAATACATATTAAAATGGAGGCTGAACCAACATGGCCAAAGTACAGGGGGCAACACTGTTGGACTCTCCTAACATTCCCCTCCAAACAACTTTAAAATAATGCCTCAAATAGAATTCTGGAGTGGAAGAGTCAACAAAAGGTCAGGGACATTTTTCCAGCCCAAAACAACTTAGGAGCTTGGCAGGAGAGGTCTGTGACATGGGGTGATGGCAAACCCAGAACAGAGCCATGGCAGCACCAGCAAGAGACCTTAGAGGCAGCTATAACAGTGATAGGAGCAGCTTTGGGAGCTCTTAGCCCACAGAAGGTAATAAGATTAATAGAATTTGGCAAAAGTGAAATATGGTAGATCTTGGGAGAAAATTGAATGGAAATAGAAAATACATACACTTTTTTTTCAGCTCAGAGGACTTTCACAAAAATTGACTAGGTATAGGACATAAAAACCTCACAAAAAATAAAACTAGAATCTGGTTTTATGGAGAAAAACAATAATGTAGATAAACCATTGGTTAATTTGGTTTAAGAAAAGAAACAAGTGAAACAAATTATCACTATCAAAAATAGAAAGCATGAATTCATCAATAATGAAGACTACATTAAAGCTATTATCAGGAGCGATTTTGCCCAGTTATATGCCAATGAATTTGATAATCAAAGAAAAAAGAAAAGGAAGGAAGAAAGGGAGGGAGTGAGGGAGGGAGGGAAAGAGGAAGGGAGGAAGGAAGGGAGGGAGGAGGGGAGGAAGGGAAAGAAGAAGGAAGGAAGGAAGATGAGTGACTGATTAAAAAATAATGTAATGTAATAGAAAGCATACTGGACTGAACAATCAGAAGACTTAGCCATCAGTCCAATACTATTGTTAAAAATCTGTGTGACTGGTCAAGTTATTTATCTTTTTTAATTTTCTTATCTCTAAAATGGGGACACTCCCTCTCCCCTCAATTTCCATGGTAATTTGTTTGCTCCTCTCTTATTGCATTTATTCCATTATGCTTTATATTTGTTATTTGTGTATGTGTCTTATTTCCCCTATTAGACTGTAAGCTCCTTTAGAGCAGAGACTGTGTTTTATTCATCTTGCTATCCTCTATAGTACCTAGCACACTAATACATAGCAGGTGTGCAGTCATTCCTTGAATCAATTTATGCAGGCAAAGGAATTAGAGAATTGAAAAAAAAAGATCGCATATAATTGTAAGAATAATGATACATTACATTCAGTATATTATTTGGCATCACATACATTCTCTCACCTGATTTGAATAGAAACTTGCATTAGATGACCTTTTTAAGACCCTGCTTGCTCTGCCATTTCCTACCCTTTGCAAGTCACTTAAATTCTTAGCCCTCAATTTCCTCAACTGCAAAATGAGAGTGTTAAATTGGACAGACTAAGGTCTCTTCAAGATTAAATTCTCTGATTTTATGATACTTCTAACCCTAAAAGTTTACGGTTCTATGATACTTATTTCTTTCCACATTAAAGGGAGAAAGAGAGACGGAGAGACAGAGAGACAGAGAGACAGAGACAGAGAGACAGAGAGACAGAGGAAGGAAGGAAGGAAGGAAGGAAGGAAGGAAGGAAGGAAGGAAGGAAGGAAGGAAGGAAGGAAGGAAGGAAGGAAGGAAGAGAAGGGAAGAGAGGAAGGGAGGAAGGAAGGAAAGAAAAGAAGTTGGGCAACTAGAGCAAAAGGTGGCATTGTCATACTAAGTGTGTGGAGATGGATTTAAGGTTTTTCTCCCAGTCCCAGAAAAGGAATGCCATGCTGCTAAATCTCATATAATCATGAGTAGACTGGGAAAGATATAGTCATAACCTGCCCTCCCCCAGATGTTTATAAATTAGGAAGGAGGGGGAGACTGCAAACTATCTGAGACTTCCCTTTCCTTCCCTTTATCTCCAACAATTTTAAAGACATTCCACTGCATATCATTCAGACAATTTTTATATTACCCAAATGATATATAATTTTAACATACTGAGAAAATCTCCAGTGTGGGAATTACCTCTACCAAGCAGAGGGCAAGCCCTCTGTGACCCAGTGGATAAATTCAGGGGATTGACTTGAGATTTAGTGTCTGATAAATGTTGTGCCTGGGGCTCCACTACCAACCTCTGTGCTTGAGGGGCTGATATTCTGATGGAGGGAAAGATACAAATACACACACACACACGCACACACACACACACAGACACACACACACACACACACCCCAACACTAAAAAAGCTTAAATGAATCTAGGGTATTGATTAAAGAGTTCCCTCTAGATTTAGATCACAGCTTCTGTACGTCCTGTACAACCTTTATCTGTGTTGTGCCAAAAGTCCACAACATGGACTCCACCCAACAAACTAGAGGTCTTCCTCTTTTTATTCCAACCTTGATCATACAGGTAGAGTGCTTTGACCATCCTCTGTTATTCCTTGTCCTGCCGTGTTACAGGGCCATCTTCTCTTTATGCCATACAATTCTTGGATGGCATGCTTTGCCATCAACTTTGTTCAGAGTTCCTCCCTAACTAAATGTTGCAGCCTGCTCATTCCCACCATATGCCTTTTCACTGTCTCTGTCATGTTCATCTTTCATTCTTCATGAGGCAGTGGTGCTCCAGGTCTACCTACAAAAACTATAAAAAGTGTTGGTGGAAATATTTTACTACATATGGGACCTTTATTTCTGACTTCAGGGTGTATGAGTCAATGAGTCAAGCAGTATGGCCATTTGAGTCATTTTCTTAGCTCAATTCCAAATTGCTTTCCAGAACGGTCATACCAATTCATAGCTCTTCCCTAGCAACACCAGTAAAATGTATGTATGGGGGGGGGGGGAGGGGGAAAATAGCCTTTGCTGTATTGGGAAGATTGGAGTCAATAAAGTTTTTTTTTACAATTTTTCAAATTATTGCATTTGGAAATACAGGCTCCATTCTTCTACCTTTTCAACCCTGTAGCCAGCTCACCTTCCATCTATATCCTCTGTCCCACATTGGGATTTAACCTAATTCTTACTAGCTCCAAGTTCAGCACTCACCACTAAACTACACTCCCTCGATTTTATTAAAATGTCCTTTTAAAATTCATCTCCAGCTATGATTTTCTTTATTCTTTATGTTCAGAACCACCATGAAATGATCTTGCAAGTCATTCCTTTTCCTTAAAAAAAAAAAATGGAATATTCTAGTGAAACAACAATTTCCTCAAGGAGACTTCTCAGTGATGATTTTCCTCTTGTCTCAGAAGTATTGTAATTATTTCCATGTTTTGTTTACAAAATGAAAAGTTAATGGTATAGCTAACATCCATTTCTTACCTCTGTGATTCTCTTTTTCAAACAATTTCTGACATAAAAGGACCATATGTTGCCTTCCAGTCGTAAAATGCCTCTGTCACCAGTGATCATTCCTAATGTGTTTCAGCCTTTTACGGAACAATAACAGGTTTGTAAGAATAGTTTATTGTAATATTCCAGAGAGAGATACGTGAGCCAAATAAAATAAGTCTTCTTCTCAAGAACAAATAGAGAGTATAGAACACTAACTGATACTCTTCTACTATGAAAACTAATGCAAAATTATATGTATTACTCTGGTGCCCACTAGCCATGGAACTCTTTTGACTGTACTCTCTTGAGCTGGGAAGTATTTGTGAAATCCTATGGACTAGGGAAGAGATTCAGAGATTGACAGAGACAGATAATTCAGCCTTTCTGTACTTTATTTAAAATTAAGTTACTAATGTGTTAAGGCAACAGTTCTTACCATTGGTTGTTTTCTTTTTTCTTTTTTTGTTTTTTGGACTCTACCATAAAATAATTGACTACACAATGAGTTCTGCATCTGAGCCAGAAGGCATCAAAATCAATTATCTCACGGTAGAGACACTACAAAAGGGATCTTGTAATTAGCATATATGCATTAGCATGGGCTGTGAATTTTACTTTATTGTTCTTTAAAAAGTTTCCATATCCTTTAGGTCTTTCTCAAGGCTTTTTTGTTTTTGTTTTATTTACAGTTGTTTTTTTTTAATTTATTTAATTTGAGGGGGGAATATTTTGTGGCAGAAAGGCAGCCTGACTTCACAGGAAAACACGTAGCCCTGGAGACAACATGACTTGGGTTCAGTTCTGCTGAAACATATTTGCTAGGGGACCAGAGGTAAATCACTTAACTTCTCAGTGTCCCAGGTAATGCTCTTAAGACTGGAAGTTACTGATAAAAGGTCAACATAAATCAGTAAAAGGAGCTTCCATATTAAAAAAAAAAAACTTTCACCCGCATAAGATTATGGTTTTCCAGGAGTATTAAAGTCAGTTTGGGGAAGCCTACTGTTAAAATTTCAGTGTGAACATTGACACCTCTGAAATCAGCAGAGTTTCAAATCCAGACTTGATTTGCAGTTTTATTATCTAAACCTGAGAAAGTAGAGCAGAACATGTTAAAAGTGGAGATTAAACTTAAAAGTGTCATATTTTTTTTTTCCCAAAGCTTGTTGTTAGCTTTATTATTTATTAGGACACACATGGTCTTGACCCGCCTACTTTACCATCACCTTCAAAAAAAAATTGTTATGATGGAAACTCGAATGTTCTCTGGGCAGAAAAATCATATTGTCAAGTTAAAACATCTGTTATTATTCTACATATTTCACCACAAACTTATTCAATTGTTTATAGAACATTCCTCAGTAGAAAGAGAATGAAAGATGCAGCCATAAATTGAAAATGACTCAGAGTAATCATTGCCTAGAAAATCAGATCACATTCCATTATAGAATGAGCATGTTGAAATGACTACCAGGCTGCAATTTCAGGCAGGAGGTTTTGGGCTCATATCCCACCTCTTTCTGACACTGTCTCTGATATTGGCGAGAAGTCACTTCACTTCCTAGCCCAGGGATGGGGGAAGTTGTGACCATAATCCTAAAGGATTTGTTTTGTAAAATTTGGATTCAGTCAAAAGGTCACACTTAAGGACCTAGAAAGTGACATGTGGCTCTATGGTCACAGGTTCCCCACCCGTGTGCTAGCCTCAGGAATCTGTCTTAAAGGCTAGAATTTATAAACTGGAGAAAGGTTTATCCTCACACCTTGACTGATTCAATTTTCACCAGATATTTCCTTTTTTTTTTTTCTTTTTGGAGGGGGGAGGGCAGGGCAATTGGGGTTAAGTGACTTGCCCAAGATCACGGCTAGTAAGTGTTAAGTGTCTGAGGCCGCATTTTAACTCAGGACCTCCTGACTCCAAGGCCGGTGCTCTATTCACTGCGCCACCTAGCCACCCTGAAATATTTCCTTCTAATGAAAGTGTATACATGTTTACGCTTGTTTCATATTTTCTTATCAAATCAAATCTTTAGGCTGTTTTTGAATGTGGTAGCCACTTCAATATAAACTTTTCCAATCTACATTCAGTTTCAAGAAACATACCTTGTAAGTTCACAAATCCCACTATATTGACGTGCATACACACATACTACTGCATGTACATATACGCTTATATGTACATATATGTGTATGTATATAAGGAAAAATATTCTCCCATTTTCTAGGTGAGGAGAATACTGAATCATGTAATCAAATTAAAATAGATCTTGATTTTGCCAAATTTCATTGCTTCATTCTTTCTCACAGCCATGAACCTTTAAAAACAAGCGATCTGGGAGCAGCTGCAAAGTTATCAATAGTACAAGACACATTAAAAATAGCAAATTTGTGACAACATTCATACTTTTGCTTGAAAGGAAAGATATTTGACTTCATAGGTCACAGATTAGGACTTGCAAGGGACCATTGAAATCATTTAACCTATGCTTTGGGAATTTACCTTTTTTTTTTTTTTTCAAATTTCAGTAACTGTTTCAATATGAGATTTTCCTTTATAATCCCAGTATTTCAATTTTGTGCATTTAAAAACATTGTTCTGAGAAGGAGTCTATGGGCTTCAGTAGGCTGCCAAAGGGGCCATTGCCACAATAAGATGAAGAAACTCCAATCTAACCCAACTGGCTCATTTTACTAATAAAGAAACTGAGTCCAGTAAGTAAGTTATTTGCCCAAAGTCTCATAGTTAAGTGGCAGAGCCCAGATTTGAATTAAGTCCTGGGACTCTGATGCTGCAACCTAGTCTAACCCCATCCCCATTTTACAAGTAGAAGAAACTGAGTCTCAGAAAACTTACATGATTTGATTAAAGTCACTTTCTATTAGCATGTAAGTGACTAATTAAGGAAACGAAATTAAGTTAGTAGTTAAATCAGGCCTCAAACTCAGGCGCACTAACTTCAGAGACAGGCTGCAACGTGTGCCTAACGCATAGTAGGCAGAAGTGTAATAACGGTTTATTGACTAACATTAACACATTGCTTCTCCTGACCTACCAATAGTACAACTGAGGAATGACAGCCTCTCTTTTGAAACAATGCCATTTTACTGTCAATCCTCGACCTCAATGCATGGGATAAGATTTAATTATCCTCACCATTATCATCCCCTCCCCCCACCAAACCAAAAAACATGACGATAGTAGACATAACAGACCCTCCCCCCACACCTTGCAGCTCTAGTTGCATCATTTAGTCTGTCAGGACGTTCTATAAGTCTCCAAAGGGGAATAGAAAAGCCAAATGTTTTTGTTCTCATGCTGAGGCATTTTGCCAAATTGAAGGACTGCCATGGCTGCTAAGCCAGGCAAAGCATGGATCCCAGAGGTAAAAAAATGTAAATAGTGAAAGGATGAAAATTAAATTATAATTCCTTAAAGCTGACTCAATCTCAAACAGGCATCGAGGAGAAAGGCAGATGCTTTATGGAAGTTTCCTAAGCCATGAAATTGGAATGGGGGGGGGGGGTGCAGTATGGATCCAAAAACAGTCTGCTGAGAGTCTCCCTTTCCTCTATCCAAAAGAAGCTCCTGCTTTAATTCATTTGGTTGGTTTGCAGCTTGTCTCCAAGGGTCTCTTGATGCCTCTAATTCATAGCAAAGTGAGAAGTTCTTCTCTGGTTCCTGAAGCATAGCACAGAGAGGAGCTCAGGATTTAACATCAGAAAGACTTGGGTTGTTCTGAGTTCATTCTTTATCAGTTCACATAAATTCTTTGAAGCTTCTACAAATTTCTACAAATGCTTCATAGCCCATTTTTCTTATGTTATTCTGTTTTATTTATGTACTGCAATTTATTAAATCATTTCTCAATCAATGGACTACCACAAAAAATGTTATTGGGAATATTTTGCTATATATGGAACCTTTATTTCTGTCTTCAGGGTGTATGTATACTGAATCAATGAGTTAAACAGTATGGCTGTTTGAGTTATAGCTTTAGCTTAATTCCAAATTACTTTCCAGAATGGTCATACCAATCCATAACTCTACCAACAATATTAACTAGTGTTCCTGGCTTCCTCCAGCTCCTTCATCTTCTATCATCTTTGCCAATTTGCTATATGAAGAGAAACCTCAGAGTTGTTTTGATTTGAATTTGATATAATTGGTTCAGAACAATGTTTGTATGGTTATTAATATGTGACAATTTTGATAACTATTTGTTCATAGGTTTGATAACTTATTTACTAATGGATGCCTCTTCATCTTATATATTTATGTTAATTCCATATATATATGTATTGCACATGTTTTTTCCCTTAATCCATAGTTTCCCTTTTATCCTAATTACATTGATTTTGCTTAATCAAGTTTTTTTTTTCAATTTCATGTAATCCAAATTTTATCTCTATTTTTTCCCTTGGTTAAGAATTCTTCCCCTAGGCATAACTCCGAAAGTACCTGGTTCTTAATGCTCCCTCAAAGTTTTTATAATATGACCTTTAACATTAAAGATACCTTTTAACCAGTAGCAATGGTTTTCATTATTAGTCCTTTATAATATAACTTGAGGTCTTGAAACATTTACCTTGAAATTATAGTCCATTTGTTCTTCAAAATGAATTTAATTGTTTTACTTAATTCTATAATATATCCATTGGCGATTTCACTGAGATAGCACTAAATCTGCTCATTAATTTAAGTTACATCATAATGTTCTGAAGAACTATGAGTAATCAATATTCTATCAATTCTTAAAATAATTATTTTTAAATGAACATTTCAGAATTTTATTTATGTGTTGAGTGTGCTTTCTAA
>CM053591.1:165082655-165127169 GCA_028646515.1 Pseudochirops corinnae
ATGTGAAAGTATTTGCAGATCCTATACACGATTGCACGCCACCATGGGGGGGGGGGGAAGGGAAGAGAGAAAATCTGAAACTCAAGTGATTGTGGAACTGAATCTTGTAAATTAAAAGTAAATGAGCAAATAAAAAAAAAAAGAATGATCTCTATACTTAAGGACATATTGCTGTCAGATGAGATGACATATATGTAAAGTGATATGCAAACCCTAAGACACTATGCTAGTTTACCAATATCAGCAGCAACATCATATGAGAAGGCAATAGGAAGATAGAAAACTATATTCTACTGAAGACCATATCTTTATAGTCACATAACTGATAGATGTAGAATATAAAGTCTCATTATGCATATTGTTTGTTGACTATAAAAAAGCATTCAATGCAGTAAACTACAGACTTGAAGGCTCTCCTCCAAAGAGGTGTTTCCTATGGATAGGTTAAAATTATTTAATAGATATGAGGTTTTTTTTATATAAGCTGCTGTTCTCAAAACCAGGCATAATAAAAACAGTAGACTTAGACCTACAAGTAGTATTTGCCAATGTCAGGGAGGATACCCATTCCAGAGACTAAATAGAGGAGGAATTCCCTCTAGATGATATGGTCCTTCCTATGTTCCTTTTGGTGATGACATTAGTCTGATTGCATCAAGTCCTAGGAAATTGGAGAACATTTGAAATGTGATTCACATTCATTAAAAAATGTTGAGCCTAACAATATATAAAATATACATACAAACACACACATCTAAGTGGATGAAAAGTGCTTAGTATTCAGTTAATTATATTTAGTGATGTGGGTAGCCCACTAAGATGGTTCATCAGCACTTTTATCTTGGATAGACCCTGTAGTTGTACAATAAGTTGGATTTCAAATTGAACAATAAGAATAGATCATGGTGGATCACATTTGAGAGTTGCACAGTGTTTTCCACAATCCCAAAATGTTTTCCCCCAACAATACATCTTTTTAGCAGCAATTCTGCCAATGGTACTAGGCAGTCTGTGAATAATAATCTTCAAAAGAATAAAAATTGCTGGTAACCCAAAGGGCAGTTAAGAGATGTATGGTTGAAGTAAATAGGCTTCAACATATTATCCATGATAAATTGAAGGCAAGAAGAAGCATAAAAAATAGCACAAAAACTGTTTTCCCAGCAAAGTAGGTCAGTAACTTGTATAGAAAGAACAAGGAATGAAATAGATAGTCTACTTGAAAGGCATCTAGAGGAACGCCTCCAGCACAATGAGGCACCCCCTATGGAGGATCAGAATGATAGGCTCATAGCGTGGCAAGTTAGGAAACTCTATGTGGAGCAAAGCACCTTGGGGTCATTGGCAATATTCACATTTATGTCCATTCCTTAGCTTGCCACATGACTAATTCTCTTATTTAATTTTATCATCCTAAGCTCGAGAGCCGCCTAGTGGTAAATTTTTAAGTATTATTTCATATCATTAAAATTATAACCTCTTTCTCAAAAATTAATTAATTTCAACCCTCAGGCCAATTGATTAAATTATTTAATAAAACTGGAGAAACCTCTTTTTCTAATAGTATTTATTAAGACTCTATTATGTGTCAAGTACTGTACTACAATGAAAGGCAAAAGATAGTCTCTGCTCTCAAGAAGTTCACAGTCTAACAAGGAAGACAACATGAAAACAACTATGTGCAAACAAGATATATATATATAGGATATATTGAAGACAATCACAGAAGGAAGACACTAGCATTTAGGAAGATAAGAAAGGTTTTCAGTAGAAGTCAAGATTTAGATAGAATTTAAAGGAAGCCAAGAGATGCAGGCAAGGAGGGAAGAGAATTCCAGGTATGAAGATGGCCATTGATGAATTAGAGAGTCCATAGATGAATTAGAGAAACAGCAAGGAGGCCATTGTCATTTAGATCATAGAGTACATGGAGAGGAGTAAAGTGTAAGAAAAATGGACACTGGTTATAAAAGTCTGTGAATGCCAAATAGAGAACTCTATGTTTGATCCTAGAGGCAATAGGGAGCCACTGACAGTGATTGAAAGAGAAAGGTAGATTGATATGGTCAGACCTGTACTTGAGGAAGATGAATTTGACAGCTAATTGGAAGAAAGATTGAATTGTAGAGAGATTTGATTCTGAAAAAACTACCAAAAGACTATATTGCAAGGAGGTGATGAAGCCTTACATCAGGGTGGAGGCAATGTCAGAGGAGAGAATAGGGTGAGTATGAAAGATGTTACAAAGATAAAACCATCAGAACTTGGTGACAGATTGGATATGGGTGGTAAGAATGAATAATAAAAGATAACACTCAGTTTGTGAGCCTGGGCAAATGTAATTGGAAGATCTGGAGAAGAGCATTTGTGGGGGACTTAGGGAAGGCAAAATAACGAGTTCGGGTTTTGTACATGTTAAGTAAAAGATATCTATAGGACATCCAATTTGAGATGTTCAATAGGCAGTTGGAGATGTGAAACTGAAGGTCAGGAGGGAAGTTAATTGCTCTTATTTCTCTCTAATTAAGTATATATATTAAATTGCTGAATATTTGCATCTGCTCATAAACTCAAGAACAGATAATACATAATAATTTATATCATTTTGACTTGTGAAAAGAATCTCTACCAAAATCTCCTTAACCTTCACTATATCTCCAGATAACTTATCTTCATTCATGAAACCTCAGTCCTATACTATTAAATTTCTCTCAGACATCAAGCAAATACTCTTCTCAAAAATCTTCTTTGTAATAGAAACTTGAAAATAGTTTCTTTGGAAAACAAGGTCTCTCCACCTCCTTTCTCTCCCTCTTAATCAGCTTTCTCTTGACCATGAGAGGAAATTCTTTAGTTTCTCTCAAACTATCACTTTTAATAGTCTTCCTCCACAGTTTATCTCACATATACTCATTGAACAAAAGTATATAAAAATATATACCCTATCCCTGATTGCACAGGAAGAAAAACTTTACAGTAAGACAATATTCAACTTCAAAACTACGAGCACAAGCTACTATTCTCAACATTCTATTTGACTTTTAAAGATACAATAACAGTTGGTACAATCTCTATGAGAGAGTCTCTTGAAACCTGGATTAGAATAGGATAATGGATCTAACGTGTGAACGTACCTCAGAGGTTATCTACTCCAATTCCTCCATTGATAGTTGAGAAAAATTGAGGTCCAGAAATAATAATTGACTTGCCCAATCACATAGATAATGTCAGAAAAGGGGGCGGGGTGGTAAGCAAGAGTCTCACAGGATAGAAAGACATGAACATGTGAAGGACTGCACAATTACATGGAATATTCCACAAAGTATGATAGAAGACTCTATCAGTGAAACCATTGAGCCACTGAAGTATAATGTATTCAAAAACATTCATTAATGTTTCATTTAATGGACAAAGACCTAGGGATACAAAGTTTATTAAAATCATATATACTTTGCTTTCAAAGAGCATATATTCTATTCAATTCCATTGTTTTAAATATTACACATCTGTAGATAGTTGCCTGATTATTATTCCAAATCACACCATAGTGAGAAAATAATGAAAATTTACTTGGGAAATAAACTCCAATATTCAAATAGAATCTCTTTCATTCTCACTAGTTTTTAAATGAGAAAGGATCAGATAATATCTTTCCCATTATTTATATCTGCATGTATATATAACATATATACATATATATGAAATTAATTTCAAAGTAAAGAGATACCTTAGTTGATAAAACTAAGCTCCCTTATATCAAAGTTGTTATTTTAAAAAATCTTGTGATTTAGTTATAAACTGGGGGCAGAGGGCATGGAGCAGTGTGAAGAGAGCTCCTTCTTTACAGCTGTATCTGTGGATGCATCAGGAGATAGAGTAGTATTTGATACTCTCTCAGGTAAGTATTGATAGACTGTTTAGAAGCTGGACCTTCAATCCATGGAGAAGGGGGTACACAGAAGGCTGTGGTGTTCAGAGGCAAGGCTAGTGTTTTGTCACCGAGGGAAAGCTTTGCAAAATACCCTGCTGACAAGCGGCACAAAGCATCTCCTCAAATTATTTTTTAAAAACAAATTCTTTTGGTGATAGGATTCCCAAAGACACCATCAGTGAATGTGTGATGGGTACCTCAGAATATTGCTAAGCTGCTACTGTAGAAGTCATAGAATGGAATGGAGAAACCCACCTGGGATGGGAACACTATGGAGAAGAAATAGACCATCCAATAACTTCCTAAGTAATGATCCTTTCAACTAGGTTCTAAGTTCGGTTATTTTTACCCTCTTGGAAGATTCTAAGTGCTATTAGGGTCCTCAAAATTTCAAAAGTCCAATTATCTTGCCTAAGCTATAGTGCCAATGGCATGAAGAAAGTCTACTATGTTGAGCAATGTAACGCAACACCGTGTACAGGAGGGATGAAAAGAGAAAGACCAATTCACTTGGAAAAAGTCTGTTTCAGGGGGCCAGCCACCTCTCACTCCCTCTAGCTTTCCTCTTTTTTTCCTGTCCCTTCTCTTCTCCCATCCCCCCCTTTCTTTTAATCTTCCTTTTTCTCCTATTATTTCTATCCTTCATTTCTCTTTTTCTCTTCTACTTCTTCTCCCTCTGTCTTTCAGGCAATATTAAAACCCATTTCTGTCTCTGATATTAGTTTTACCTCTGGTAGCAAAGTTTTTGACTACAAATGGCATTGCTGATGCCACTCCATTCATAGAGTACTAATGTACTGAGGTATTAATGTACAGAGTCAGAAGGAGAACTGTGATGAGAAATGAGGCGGGTTCAGTCCGTTCCCAGCTTTAGACAATCCTGCCTCCTCTCGCAGTTATCAGGCAATTGACCTTCTCTGTATATGGCATCGAGCCTCATGAAACTTTATTCTTCCAATCCTAGCTGGGTCCCCGGACTCTGAGCCTTGCTATGATTTCACACATTTCCATTATTGTTTTATCCTCGTGTCAATGTGACATATTTTTCATCAGTCCCTTGCTGTTTTAATCGGCATTTCAAAAGAGAAAGAGATATATAGGGGCTCTGTTTGGAGAAGAGGTAATTTAGAGCAGTGTTGCCAGGGGTCAGGTAGGCTTAAAATGTTCATTTGTCATTCCCATCAAGCCCTGAAATTATTCGACTGAAACCTTTCCCCGAACAGATTTTAGAATGTTTGGAAAAAAAAATCTGTTACAAATGAACCTTGAACATTTGAACCGGGTGCTTCTTCCCACACATACAAAAGGGGCAAGGGATAAAATACGCAACTGCCTTTCATCCCTTCACTTTTTAAAACACTTCTCCACTTGTTCTGTTATACATCATTCTTATTTCTCTTCTGAGAATAGGAAAATGGGAGACATTTTAAGGGATTTTTTTCCAATTAAAATGAGTTGCAGAAAACTAAGAAATGTAACACTTCATTAGCAGGCATTTAAATTCCCTCGCTTTTTATTTTATTATTTTTAAGAAAATGTAAAAAGCCTTATGCTCTCTGGTAGCATTCATGCTTTTCAACTGTAGCATGCATTAGAACCTCCAAGTTTTGATAAATCTGAGGTATTAACAAAGGACTCCAGCCAGAACTACTAAGTGTGATTTCTGTCATTTAATGCTGATGAGTCTGGTTTTGCTCAAGAAAGCAAAAAGAACAATTAAAAGGCACATCATGGATCCTGAGTCTGTAACAGTTTAGTTTTGCTAGAGGTTTAATGGATGTTAGAGATTGATGATGGATGTAACACCAGTATTCTTCTCTTAACGAGATCAGCTGTAAACAAAGAAATACCCACTTGCTTTTAAGATCTTCCATTAGAGAAATGATTAACCACATCTGAAATGTTTAGGTTTGATTAGCTTATTTAGTTCCTTCCAGAATTTGGTATCATAAAGTCATTATTTCTCCACAACTGTCGGTATAATGTTAGTCTACTTCATTCTTCCCCTCCCCCATGTCTACCACCAACACTACCCTAACCTTCCTACTAAGTTCCCCTCCTTTTTTCCCCTGTTAGGCCAACACAGACCCTGTATCTCCATTCCTGCTGGAAGGAAACGAGAATCAAGAACCCACACTTAGTCCTACTTCTTCCTTCCTGTTCCCTCCAAACTCCTTGTCCTGTGGGTCATGGACCCTACAACACAACCCTTCTATGTTTATCATTTCTTCTCCAACTCATTTCACAGATAAGGGACGGAGGCAAACAGGGTCAAGTGACTTGACCAGGGTCACACAGTTAGTAAGTGTCTGAGGCCAGATTTGAACTAAAGAAGATGAGTCCTGCTACTCTATCCACTGCACCACCTGGTTGCAGTTTAAAGAATTAAAAGATGGTAAAATTCATTTCCAACTAAAGCTAGATTGAACATAACTTAATCATCTTTTGATGACCTCTTCAAGCTCTCATGAGTCCTCAGGGCTGTCATCTACTCCAATCATATTACAGACTCCAGAAGCTGCTTTTTAAAATAATCACATTACATAGATGGGCACACAATGACTGTCATTTTTTTTCCTTTGTATTCCAGTGCCTAGTACAGTGTGTAGCTTAGAATGAGCACTTAATGAGTGCTAATTGATTAGTTGTTGATTGGGCATAAATTTGAACTGACAGAGACTTTAGACATGGTACCTTCCAACCACTTTATCCAAGTAACAAAAACATAGGATGAGATATTTAGAAATGAAAAGGACCTTGGCAGCCTTCTAATAAAACCCCCTTATTTTAACAAAGGGAGAACTGGAGACCCAATTCACCCAAATTTATCTGGGAATTTAGTACCAGAACTGGGTTTCAAGCTCAGAACCTTTATCTCCAAAATCATCTTTCTCCCCAGTATGTCCTATCCTTGCTAAATCCAACTTAATCATAGAACCAAAGAGTTTAAAGCAATGTTAGAAGTTATCCAATCTAGCCTTCTCTTTTACAAATGTGGAAAATGAGGCCTGAAGAGATAAAACATTTGCTTACGATCACCCAGCTAGCCCATGACAGAATCAAGGCTGACTGGATGTCAGGCCTCCAGACCCACAGGCCTGCATTCTTTCCAGACTGGTAAGTAATCTTAGAGATTATCAACTTTATTTCTGAGAGGGACCTCAGAGATGAGCTTCCCTGAAAGGTGAGGAACCTGAGAAACATTAAATGATTTACCTAAATATGGGCAGCAAGTTAGTCTTAGAGCCCAGGTCTCTGGATAAAAAGATAAAGATACTGGCACACAGGTAGAAGTCTTATCCCTTGGTTCCTGAGATCTCAAAGCATTGGCTACTAAGCAATATGAAATCATGAGCTGGTTTCTACTATGTCTGGAGAAAGCAGGATCAGACCCTTGTCTTACAGATATTGCTCATGTATAATGTATGTCCAGAAAAAGCTTCATAAGGAAAAAAAAAAGAGAATTACCAAAGAGTGACTTCCATATACTTAAAAATTCATGGCATTAAAGCACTTTGAGGGTGGCGATGGGGGTGGGAAGAAAAAATTAGTCTGGAGCACTGAGAGAAATTAAATGATTGTGTTCAAGTTCATACAGGCTGTATGTGACAGAGGCAAGATTCAAACCCAAGTTTTCCCAACTCCAAGATCAGCTTACTGTCCACCATGCCACACTTCATCTCATTGACCACTCAACATTATTCAATTATTAATAAAGAAATTGAAGAATAACACCAAATGAATCCTTCCCTGATTCCCTTTCCACTCTATCTTTCTGAAAATGGTCTCTCTCTCTCTCTCTCTCTCTCTCTCTCTCTCTCTCTCTCTCTCTCTCTCTCTCCATCCTTTCTATTTCATCTTTTTTCTCTTATACCAAAGGTTATGAATTGACCCAGGAGGTGTGAGCTTAGGAAAAATGTTTCTTTATGAAAAATCAATTGATCTATTTTATTTCTCATGTATAACAAGCCAGAATTTGTTTTATAATGCATAGGAGAACAGAAGAAATAACATATCTAAAGTGTCTAAGCACTTTAAAAACTTTTTAAAAACCTTTATAAAGCCTTAAACTGCTACCTAAATGTTTATTACAATTATCAGTGGTATTACTGTGATTATCATTCTATTAGGGAGTATAGGAAGGTTGCTGAAAGCCCTGAGTTTTAGATACTGACCACTGTTGGTAACCCTTGCTTTACACAGACAGAACCAAGAGCACCTCATATACAGGTTTTAGTCTTTAAGGGAGAACTAAAACCTTTATGTTTCCCATGTGGCATTTTGCTCATGTGAGCATATACGAGCACCAAAATACAGACTGACATAAAGACTAAACTCTGGAAACTGCACCTGCATGATCCCAAAGGCCGACTGAGGCTAGCTGCCATTTCTATGAGCTTGCTTTCAAATGAAGCTTGACAAAAGTTCCTTTTGGGGGGGAAATAAAAGCCAGACTTCCACTGTAGGTTTCAAAGCAAAAGAAAACACATATTTCCAAGAAAAGTCTTAGCTTCATTCTGCTGTTCTATAGTCAAGGACCACTGTTGAAGATTCTACAGGACAAACTCAGAAATCTCCCATAGATCTTTAATTCAATGTTTCTTTCACCTTTATTTCTTCTCAATACAATATTTTATATCACCTAAGTCTGAACAAATACAGGGAAGAGTTAGTGACAATTTAGACACCAAGTATCTGCACTTTATAAGCTGTCTACAAAAATAAAAAAAAGAAGAAGATGGAATTTCTGGCTGAATGTTTTGCCTGCCACTTAGAATTCTGAGAATAATGGCTGGTAATGATAGAAATCATACTGACTAATAGCACTATTAACATCATCCATGTTAGTTTGTATTCCTTCTCTATATGAATTCCTGAAATATTTTTTTAAATTTATTCACTGTAGTTCTCTTTGCCTAAAGGAAGTATAAAAATGAATTCCAGGAATTTGATTCATGATGCAAAGTAGTTCCTTAGCTAGTGATTTAGCCTAGTGTCTTTTGGTTTTTGTTTGTTTGTTTTTAATAAACCGGAAAACATTGACTTCATCTAGGGTTATTTGTTTTCTTTCTGGGAATTGGTGTTTGTGTATATGTATTCAAACTTGCACCTGGTATATGAATCCTCCAGAGATGCTCTGGGTGTGGCCAGATCATGCCAAGAAATAACATCTAGATTGATTTCATGTAGGTGGTGATGTTTGAGCTTCATCTTAAACAAAGAAGAGTTCATGAGGTGGAGGTGGAGAAGGAATTCATTGCAGGCATAAGAATTCAATGCCAAGGAGGCAGGAGGTGGGAGTGTTACATGTGCAGAGCAGAGACAGATGTTTTGAGTAGAGCAAAGCATGGAGGAAAGGGAGTACAGCATAATAAAACTAGAAAGGTAGGTTTTGCAGTATCTTGTGAAGGACTTTAAAAGCCAAACTGAGGGATTTCTTTTTTATCCTAAAGACAATAGGGAGACAATGGAGTTTACTGAGGAAGAGACTGACATGGTGAGATCTGACATAAAGGAAATCATATAGGCAACTGTGTGGAGGATGGATTATGGTGGAGAGAGATGTGTTGGCAAAGAAACTGATTAGGAGGCTAAGAAAAGTAATGAGGGACCGAACTAAGATGATGGCTCCATGAATCCAAAGAATGATCTGATGCTAGAGATAGTCTAGACTAGAGGGTGAAAAAGCAAGTTTTGACAACTGATTCAACATGTGGGGTGAGGGATAGTAAAGAATCAAGGATAACTCTATAGTTAAAAACCTAAAAAACAGAAGAATTATGGTGTATTCATCAGAAATGAGGAGTCTGGAAGAGGGGTAGATTTGGGTGAAAAAATAAATTCTGTTTTGGAAAGGTTGTATTTGAGATGTCCAACTGGCAATTGAACTATGCAGAGAGACTAGAGTTTGATATTTAGATCTGTGAATCGTCTGCATAAAGATAATAATTAAATCCACAGGAGCTGATGATGTCACCAAGAACGAAAGAAGAGAGGAAAGGGAAAAGGAGGGAAATAGAGGGGAGGAGAAAAGAGGAGAAGAGACAAGAGGAGAAGTCTATCTCATAATCCTTTGAGACAGGTCATATTGAGCCCATTTTTACAAATGTTGAAATTGGGGTTCAGAGAAGTTAAGTCCCTTCCCCATTGTCAGAGAACTTATAAGTATCAGAGGTAAGATTTGAACCCAGTTATTCCTAAATGCAGATCCAATATTCTATCCTCTATATCATGCTGCCTCTGAATCATATGCTCTTTCTGTCATATTTGCCTTACTTTCTTCAAATGACAGTTGTGGGGATCAAATAAGACCAGGTATATAAAGCACTTTGTAATTGGGAAGTGCTATGTAAACATAAGCCATTTTTATTATTCCAGAGGGTACAATTTTCTTAGACTAGCTGTGCACTCATCATGGGACTATAATTCAATATCAACTTTAATAGACCTATGTTTTTATTAAGGACTCACAAATGGTTAGAGATCTCTACTGGAAAATAAAACCAAAAGCTTCCGGGGATGACTTTTGAAGGTCAGAATATCATCAGAAGAAATAAATTGAATTCCCAGACATTTATATCAATCTTTTCCTTATGAAGACCTGAAGCCCAATTTCTCTTGACTAGTCTGTTTCTTATGACAATCTTAAAATCTTTTCAGGAAATACTACTTTTAGATCTATTGAGTGAATGCACTGTTTCTTGGTCCAGAACTGTAATTTCATCAGTACAGACAGGGAAAAACCCCATCTACCATGTAACATATGGCATGAGAGTTTACTGGGGCCAGTTTTTGTGTTCCAAAGCAGGATCTGGATTCAAGACTTCCGTATTTTAAAGCTACGTGTAGTATTATATGGTAGGAAAAGTCTTGGTTCTGAAGCCAAGGTTCAGAAGCTTGTATCTGACATTTGGTAGGTCAATCAATCTTCCACAGCCTCAGTTTCCCCATCTGCAAAATAGAGACTGGACTAAGAGGCCCCTAAGGTCCTTCTCACTCTTTTTCTATCATCCTACTACACCATACTTTCTCTCAAGACAATATTAACAGGATTGTAAAAAGCTTTGTTTCTTGAAAATGAGAGTATTTGGATGCAGTCATACCTCTGACAGAAAAGGAACTGCTTCTGGTAGAGCTATAGATGAAGGTTTACTGAATTTGGAGTCAAAAGACTCGGTCCATGTCCCCACTCTACCACATTCTACTACAACTTAGACTGGTCTCCTGCAGGGTAGGGAGGCTGCAGCTTTAAGGTCACGTGAGGCCTTCTAGGTCCTTGGGTAAAGCCTTTTGACTATATCCAAGTTTTACAGAATGAATCCTTTTAAGGGCATTTGTTCTGTGAAGGTTGGATTCGGTCAAAGGACCCCACTTGAGGACTTAGAGGGTCACAGGTAGCCTCGAAGCTGCAGGTTCCCCACCCCTGATCTAGTGAAATATGAAATGAAAGGGTCATACAATGTGACTTCTAAGGTCCCTCCCCAGTTCTACTACATCTATGACCCTTATTCACTACAGGCCCAATTAATTTTTGTTTCAGTTACCGTACAAAAGAAATCCTCAGATCATGAATAGGTTGTGTTCCAAAGGTTCAGATAATGTGGGGACTTGTGATGATGGTGGTTGTTTGTTTGTTCCCCATAGATATCACGTTCAGTCCGGTGGTCAGCTTCTCCGAAAGCAAACCTACGCTTCAATTTCAGGAGTATTGGTGAGTCAGGTGAAGTACTCCTTCATACTTGGAAATACACAAAACGTGAGGCTCACTATTTTATTTAATTATTTGAATGGACATGTTATTTTTAGCCCAAAATAAATTGAGTGAATGTAAACTGGTGTATGATAAAACCTTAGCGAACCAGATCCTAACTAACCAGAACCCTCAATTAACTGAGATATAATCACAAGAAAATAAGGCCTTATTGGGGGATTTATTCAAAGGGCAACTTTCACTTTAATGCCTGGGGTCTGTCAAGACTGGCCTTACTACTATTCTTGATGGTAAGGAAAAGCAAAGCATAAGGCATGCTGAATCATCAGAGCCTGGAGCCAGATTTAATCTTAGACTGGTTGCCACTGTGACTGGGAAAGGCTGGAAGAGATCCCAGGCCTACACACATTGTCCACAATGCAAAGAGACAAAGCAGATCACCAGCCTGAGATTCTTGCCCTCCCAGAACACAGATAGATAGGACCAGCTCCCTGCACTTCAAATTTTAATCAACAATTAGTCAATTAATTAATTTTAAGCAATAATTAATTAACACCAATATGTACTGTGCATGCTGGCTATACAGATACAGAGAATGAAATAGTCTCTACCAGCAAGAGGCTTGCTATCTATTGAGGATATGAGTTTTCCACATAAGAAAAACCCAGGCAGCTACAAAAACTCACACCAAAAAGATAAGGCACTCATATCCAAGACTTCTGGGAAGGAGGACTCCCCCTCATTCAGCAACCATACTGTGGCATAAACATCCAACCTCACCTCTGTGGTGCTACCTGCTCATTCCAGTTGCTTTAGATGCAAGATGGTGAGCCTTAAAGATCATCTTCATCAGAGGAGAATTACAGATTGCCTATGGCTGTCAAGGAAGCAAGAAGATCCGGATTCTGATATTTACTAATTGTGAGACACCAGACAATTCGCTTGACCTCTATGTAGCCTTTATACACTTGAGGTGTCTACATCCAACTCACGGGCATACGGGGGCTCCCAAAGTAAGGCTACATCTCTTCCTCAGAGTTCTAAAGGGTTAGGAATATGTTTCTCCAGCTCTACTGACTCAGCTCCCTACTTTCGTGTTCTCCCCAGTACGAGTCAGAAGTGATTGGCAGGCACCCTAAGTATCATTTGACCAGTTAATATCGATTAGCCTGTGCAAAGGAATATTTACTGTGTAGATACAGCAAGAACAGAAGTCACAAAGAATTCCACCATGGACCAGGTGCCATACTCTGCTGCTCCTATTCAAAGCTGTTTCTACAAAGTGTTTACCCACTAAGTTCACTTCCAAATGTGGCATAACTGATGAATGAATCTTCATCATTTCTTCTCCCTGGGGCTGGTTCAAGCAGGTCAGCATTGGCCATAGTCTCAGCCTCAGACTTCAGCAAATCCTAGGATTTCTGGCGCTTGCTATACTGACCAGGTTGTTAACTATCTTGAGAACTCTTTTGCCAAAAGTCAGAAATAGACCCAAAAGTGACAATAACAGCAGCAGGGTCGTGTGTTCATGGGCTTCAGCGGGGAGATGAGTGGTTGAGGCCTCTCTCTCTCCACCAAAGAGCAATTAAAGCAATCTTTGCCTCGTCACTCAAACACAGCTGGGTGAGAAAGAGGAAAAGCCTCAGAATAGTGAATGTCTTTGGAATGTATTTTCAGTTCTGGCTCAGCAAGTCAGGGAAAAGGTTCTTCTTCCCATGGTGAATCATGATATCTGTGCATTCTCTGAATCTGGCATGAGGACCTTTCCACTGCTGATATCATGTCTCCCTAGAAGCAGGTTCCCCAACCTCAGTGGGCTGGCAGCAGGCAAAGCACCCTGAGTGGGTTCCATCCATCAGCTTGCCAATACACCTGTAAAATTAGTGACTTGGTCTAAATGACCACTAAATTCCCTTACAATTTTAAGAGTGGGATCTGACTACGAATGATACTGAGTGGAGGTAGAGCTGGATTAGAAGGATGAGTCAGAGGAGAAGGGGAAAGGAGAAAGAGAAAGAGAAAAGAAAAGAAAAATGAGAAACATTTGACTTGGCATTGTGGCTGTGTCAGGGAGCATCCGGAGCACGGACACAGAATCTAGAAAGACAAGAAGAGCAGTAGCCTTGTCAAGATCAAGATCCCTGGGTTCAAGCTCGGGCCCCTTCACTTCCAAGCTTCATAACCACAAGCAAGTGACCTCCCCACTCTTGAGCTTCAGTATTCCCATCTGTAAAATGGAGATAATATTATATTATATTATATTATATTATATATATACATAATATAATAATAACATATATACCATCTACCTTATAAGGCCATCACTTGGCAAATCCTAAAGTTTCACGTAAATAGGAACGATTATTATTCTCATCTCATTTCACCAGTTACAACTTAGTCCACAAACTCATGCCCAACTACCAAATGAGAGCACACAAAAGGGCGTTAGAGGGCAAAAAGGATCCACTGAGGAAGGAAACAAGCAATTATTGAGTACCTACAACGTGCTACAGATCATGCCAAGAGCTTCACAAATATTTAATCCTCACAACAATCCTGGCAGGTAGGCACTGTTCTCATCCCCATTGTACAATGGAGGAAACTTGTGCAGTCGGAGGTAAAATGACTTATCTAGGAACACTCAACTATTAATGTCTGAAACTGGATTTGAACTCAAGTCTTCCTCACTCCAGGCCCAATGCTCTATACACAGTGCCACCTAGCTAATAGACTGAGGCTTCTGTATTATCATCCAAGAGAACACGAACATCCTCATGTTCTCCTTTCAAATGGTTAAACCTCATTTATGGTGCTAAGTTTGCATTCTAGAAAGAAAGCTATGGATATGCAGGAAATAGTATTGTTGAGGGAAAGTCAATATAAAAGCTACATTTTTTTTTTGCTCTTTTAGTCTTTCAAATGTATAGAATCCTTTCTTCTTTTAAAAAAAAGATCTGATTCTATATTCAAAGTGAAAAGGAACCTTCAAAGCCAGCAAGTTCCAGTTTCCTCATTTTTACAGGTGGGAAAACTGAGTCTCAGAGTGATTAAATTAATTGCTGAAGGTCACATAGGTAGTAAGTAAGCAAGAGGTAAAATATCTTTCCCCAAGTGTTCTGAATTCAAATCCAGGGTGTTTTGGAAGATACCGTACCTTCTTTCACAAAGATTCTCAAGTTTTTCTATCATTCTGGTAGTTCTCTCTGATTGCCTGTCTCTCTGTGAGCTTTTCTCAGGATTGTTCTATCTCTCCTCATTTAAAACAAAGGAGCTAGACATAGTAGTCTACATGTAACTCCAGTGTCAGCTTTTTAAATGCTTTAATAATTCCCTCTGCTTAAATGAGATGCCTCTTAGAAGTGGTTGGGTCTTTTATTACCATAAAATCTTATGCTGAAACTTTTATGTGTTTTTCTACCAATACCCAGAGATCTTTTTGCTCTTAAATGTTTTGTAACATATGGCTACTGAAGACACATTTCTTTTGAATTTAGTTTCTAGGATCATTACTTTACATTTCTGTATATTGAGTTCCATAGACCACTTATTTACATGTGCTCTTAGTCTAGTCAACCAACCAATTCACTCAAAAATTTTATTGCATTCTCCATGCTTAACATCCTCCACCATTTTAAATCATCACTGTATTTCATTATATCAATCCATGTTCCACTTTGCAAACGATGGTTCCATTTATGCTTTTCTCTAACGTCATTAATGCTTCTTAGCTTCTCCAAGTTAATTTTTGTAAAAACCCAAAGATCACATTTGGCTGACTACGGCATCCTTCTAGGGTCCTCCCTTTTAAGTTTTGAGTTCTGGTGAACACTTCAGCATAGCATGCCTTTGAAGGCAAGAAAACAGACTCATGATTCATTGAAGATTGTTCAGCCAAAAGTTAAAAATAAACAAAGTAATTCTTGAATTAGCAACCTCTTTAGATCACCATCCACAGGACCACCTTATCCTGAGAGAAGGTCCATTTGCTACTCAGTCAGAGTCTAAGACAGATTCGCTTCACAGAGAATTCCACAGTACAGCAAACTGGGATTCTTTAGCACATTTAACTTGGCACTGATTCAGTTATTTTTGGAATTCCAAGTGAATGAAGGACTGTCATTGTATTTACACTTCTATCTCTACAGGAAATTTTTACAAGTCCTTCATTTGAAGGAATGTTCTTAATATCTACATTTTTTCTAAGTATTTAATATTATTTGAATTATCACCTTTCGAATTTTTCCTGTTACATAAGCAAGCTTAATGATATTGATGTCTGATGACCTGGCACATTCTAAATTAATACAGAAAAACAAGCACATCTTTCTCAATTACTAAATTCCTTTCTCCTTTGATTCCTTAAAATGTGGTACATAGTTCCTGGCATACAGTAGGCACTTAATAATTGCTTGTTGATGGAATGATTAATCATTAAATATTGGTTCAACTTCCTTTAGTCCATTCAACTGGATCCACAGTGCACTAGGATTTAATTTTACTTACCAACACTTCCCTTTCACATTCTGAATATCACATTTTCCTAATTTCTCCATGATTTTAAAAATTACTTGCTAAACAGAATGAAATTTATTTTTGCAAATAAGTAATATAATTGGTATAAACAAAGCATTGATTCTTAGAGTAGGGAAGGAAATTTGAAATAATCTAGTTCGTCCAACCCTCTTACCATGGCATTATTGCTTTTACAATATTCCCAATAAGTAGTAATTCAGCTTCTGTCTGGGTGAAAGAGCAGTGTATTGGACCTAATTTCTCCATGATTTATCCTTCAGTTTCCATCTCAGAATTCTCTTTCTTATTCGGATATCTCTTCAAACATCTTTCAATCACAATTTCCTCTGACTTGATCCATACTATTTTGATATGGTATAGGAATGTTGAAATGTCATTGTCCAAGAAAGAATTTTCACATCATTAATGAAAGGCGGGAGAGTTATGGATAGCCACCCAGCCTCAGCGTCAGAAAGACCTGGGGTCAAGTCCTACTTCTGGGTGACCAACAACATACCCATAAACCTCAGTACCCCTTAAGGAACCCCTTAAAACCGTATGTTGCAAAATATGTGTCAATCTTCATTGCTAGAGGGAGTTCCTCACCAGAAAGTTCCCTACATCAATGAAATCACAGGTCCAGACCCTACCACAAAAACAGTTGTTAATAATGATTCATCAAGGGGATCAAGTACTTATTAAATACCTATTACACTGTGATAGGTCCTTTACAAATTATCTCATTGGATCCTCACAACAACTCTAGGAAGTAGATGCTATTATTATTCTCACTTTAAAATTGAGGAAACTGAGGCAAAGTGGTTGGAGAAACAGAGATTAAGTGACTTGCCCAGGGTCACACAGCTAGTAAGCACCTGAGGTTGGATTTGAACTCAGGTCTTTCTGACCCCAGGCCCAGCATTCTATCAAATGTGGTACCTACCTGCTCTTAACACTAGTACATATTCACAAAGTAGGGTCAGATCAATTTTCTAAGTCTATTGTTTGGCTCTTTCTCACTCAGTAAACCCTTTTAAAGAAACTTCAAAATCCTAATGGTATTAAAGAGAAGGAAAACATCATTTTTAGCATTTAGCCATTTAGCACAAATCACAACGTCTGTGGCAATACTGCCAAGGCTCTAATTTACGTTATTATATTTCTTGCTACAGCTGAGTCCTGACTAAATCGATCCCCTGAAGTAGATACATGTATTCAAACTCACACTATTTGGAGGTAAAATTCTGTAAAAATATGGCAAATATTTTACAATATTTACTATATGGAAAATATTGTTCCCTGCTCAATGGAAGTTGGTGGTGTGAATTCAAATGATGAAACCATTTAAGCGAATTATTTATTTATACTAGTCCAGACTTAGTTGATAAACAGAAGTCATTAAATGCATTAATGCTTCTGAAGGGAACAAATGCTTTGGCTTCTCTCAAATAAATTACTCTGCAGGCTACATCTGCTCAATTCATTTCAATGTTTACTACTAAATGGGACATGGATTGGAATTCCATCTCTGCCACTTATTCCATGTGACCTTGAACAAATAATTTTAATCTCCCTGAGCCTCAGTTTCCTAAATTGTAAAATAGAGAATAATAATAATATTTGCAATGTGATCAGGTTGTCGTAAGGATGAAATGAACTAATGTAAAGAATTTTGCAAACCTTTGCATAAATTTTAGTTCTTATTACGATGCCTCCAGATCTTAAGTTCTTACTTTGGAGGAGTGTGATTAGATTTTCTTCAATATTTTGTCCATCTCTGTGTTTTATGTTGGGTGCACTGAGAGAAGAAAAATTGGGAGAAGAGAAATACCACAGTTTGGGTTTGACGTCTGTGGATATCAACTCCAAGCAAAATCCAATAATGAATGATGTTTCCATCTCAGATGCACCATTTTAGTTCTGAGAAGTTTCTTGATAGCAAAGACAAGGTATGACATCTACTTTTGTCTCCACAGCACTAAGGACATAGGAGATGCTTAAAAATTACTTGCTGAATAGAATGAAGTCAATTTTTGCAAATAAGTAATATAATTAGCATAAACAAAGCATTGATTCTTAGAGTAGGGAAGGAAATTTGAAATAATCTAGTTCATCCAACCCTCTTACCATGGCATTATTGCCTTTACAATATTCCCAATAAGTAGTAATTTAGCTTCTGTCTGGGTGAAGGAGCAATGTGTTGGACCTGGTATGGTAGATGATTAATAAATGTTTGCTGATTCAATGAATGCATAACTGAATGAAGAGGTTAATGAATTAATGAATGAAAGACATATGTAAGAATAGTGTCAGAGAGCTAACATCTTGAAGGAACTGAAGGATTACATTTGGGAATTTTTCTAACGTTAGAAGTTCTTAATATAGTGGTCCAGAACTTATCAGTGGTCCTTGTTCTTCTCTTTGGAACTACACAGAATTAATTTAATTCCTCTTCCACATGACAGACCATTGAATACTTCAAGATAGTTACTTGAGTCTCCTCCTGGTTTAACATTGCCAGTTCTTTCAGTCTTCATATGACAGAATTTTCAATTTCTTCACCTTAATGATCACCATCCTTTTCTGCCAGTTAATTTTCCTCCTGAATTATGAGTCTAAGAACTAAAAACATTAGCCTGATCAGAGAACAACACAACTATCACTCCCTTATTGTCCCAGGCACCAAACTTCTATTAATGGATGCCACGTTGTGTGCTGTGACCAGGTTTGATGGATTCAGTTAGCAACCGTGTTGAGTATTTTGTTTTGTCTATCACCTTTTAACATCCAACCAGCCATTCCAAGGAAGAGGGTTGTCCTTCCTTGTTCTTCTTGCCCAGAATGGCTTTAAATTCCTTTTTTGTTGCCCCATGTACTTTACATACATTGTCATTAGAGTCTTTGAAGTACAAAACTCGTGTTATTATATTTATATTCTATACTTTATTGCTGTATGTATGATTATGATTTATTATAAGAATCATTATTATTTCCCCTATTTTTTATAAATGGGGGGGAGATATCAATTTGTCCATCAGTTTCCTCATCAGTAAAATTTGGATAATAACACCACTTACCTCTCAGGGTTGTTGTAAGAATCAAATGAAATTAAATTTGGAAGTGCTTAGCCTAGTGCCTGATAAATAGTAAGCACTTAATAAATCCTTATTCTCTCTCTCCCTTCCTCCCATCTCCCAGTTAATAAATATCAGAGGAGAGACTTAAACCCAGGTCCTACTGGCACTACACCCAGCATCTTCTCAAACACCAAGAAAACCCCATCTTCTTTTTGTCCCCATGAGAGGATACCCTTTTTCATGATGCAAGAATTTTCAATTGCACCACAATATTTGAGAGTTATAGTTCTTAAGGAGTGTAATTTTCCTTTCTTTATCTGCCCTTACACACAATAAACCTAATACATCTGGTTACTAGGGATAAGCTGCCATTTTTACATAAAAAGATAAAAGCAAGAAAAGATAACTGGGGGGGGGGGGAGGGTTAATACCTTTTATTTACTATAGCATTATAGCTTTAGCATTGGAAGAAAACTTAGGGGTCATCTAGTCTAATCCCTTCATCTGACAGATGAAGAAAACATGGCCTAGAGCAGGGGTGGGGAACCTGTGGCCTCAAAGTCACATATGGTCCTCTAAGTCCTGAAGTGTGGCCCTTTGACTGAATCATTTGCATTCAAAGGGCTTCACTTGAGGACCTAGAAGGCTACATGTGGTCTCAAGGCCACAAGTTCACCACCTCTGGCATAGAAACGTGTCCACAATCACTTTAGTAAGTGATGATGTTGTTCAGCCCACATGCCAGTCTTTCTTGACAAAGCTACTGGAGTGGTTTGCCATTTCCTTCTCCAGATGAGAAAACTGAAGCAAACAGGCCTCATTGACTTGTCCAGGGTCGCGTAACCAGTAAGTGTCTGAGACCAGATTTGAACTCATAAAGATGAATCTTCCTGATTCCAAGCCCCATGCTCTATCTGCTGCACCATCCATAAGTGATAGTACTTTAGGCAGTGCCCTCAGTCCCATACCCAGTGTCCTCTCCACTTCAACACTGGGACTTTGATGAAATTGTATGTTGTTTATTCTAACTTTCTAAGCATAAGTTTCACAATTTGAGGAAAGATACTCACAGAACGGAAATCACAATGAATGAGATAGTGAAAGAGGAACTTCATCAGAAGTCCTAAACAGCTGCTATTCTGGGTCTTCTATGCCCAGAACTATCACTAGAAATTTCAATACTAAAAACAAATAGTACCATGTATGCTCTCAACTCAACTGGGCAGGGAGTAGCAAGACGAAATCTCAGAATTTCACTAGGCTGTTATTCAGAAAGTTAACACCCAGAGAGAAGCAGGGCAGGGCCAAACAGGGAGAAGCTCACCTACTTGCTAATGAGTTTCTGTGTCACTGAAGAAGTGGAAAAAAAAAAAAAAACCACTATCAAAATTCAAATGGAATTCTTCCTGTCATGATGGAAGCCAAGTTCTTCCCTTGTAACTTAAACCATTGGAGGGCTATTCTACAAAAAACATTTCATCCCATTTTCTATTCCCCGGGTAAGGGAATTGAGATATTTATTCCGTGTTTTCAAACAGGAGATGCTATCAATAGGAGAAGATAGAAAAGACCATAGCATTATCAAAAATGAAACATTTGTCAAGAAATAATAGAGGGAGATGAGCTAGGGTTCCAAAATAAATCATATTTTAAATTGTGAGTGCTTTCAGGTGACTAAACCTGAAACGTAACTGACAGCATTGAAAAGCCATCAGCCACTTAATCTATTTCATTTAAAGGATCACTAGCCGTATTGAATGACATCCCCAAATAAACCCTTCACATACTGAAATCCCAGAATGGAAAAGAAGACAGTAGAGGCATCAAGGTTATTCTGGTGTTATTGCATTCCCTTAGAGGGCAAAGCTAGCTTCTCATTCATCATCGGAAACTGACCCCACACTGACAGGCAGTGAAAACCATTCCAAGACCGTTGACGCTATGGAACCCAAGTTGACAACCGATATTTAGCCATAATAGCAGCAAATCATTGTTTGCTTCTATAGAAATTCGAGTTACAGGCAGTTCCTCCCTTTCCTAAAGCAAGCTGCCATGGTAGGTGGTAGTTATTACTCCACCTTCCACAGAATGTGTGAAGTTTTATGTGGCACTCTCAGGACAGCCCAGGTACTTGATTTTGTACAAACTGTTCTCTAGCGATTGTAGAATCTGGCTGAGCTTTTTAAAAGGACCTGGGAGACACAATGGACTCAGACATTGATTTCGTTAGTACTCCCAACACTTACTCGTAATTATGCCTCTTCATTCAACAGTTACTCATACAAATGAACATATTCAAACTGCATTAGAACATTCCATTCCAGCATTTTTAACTTGATTTTATTTTCGTTTTTCCAAGCTTGTCTAGTAACTCGCGCTTTGTGTGTTAATAGTGGCATTAGCATTCCAATTCTGTAAGAGAAGAATAAATTCAGAAAATATACATCTATTAGTAAGAAGAGAAATACAAATCAAAAGAACATAAATTTTTATCTCACCACCAGCAAAATGGAAAAGGTGATCTGGGGTTGCAAAATAAATCATATTTTAAATTGTGAGTGTTTTCAGTTGAAATGTAACTGAAAGCATTTAATGACAATGTCCCATTGCCATGTACTGGTATGCAACACTGTAGGAGAAACTGAGGGAAATAAGGCGTGGTGCCCAGTAACTATCTTCAACATTTTGTCAAATGATGGAAATTATCACACTAATAGACTCCTGGTGGAACTGAATGTTGCTCTATTCTATTCTAGGAAACAATTTGGAATTATGTGTGAATAGTCTAAATAAACTATTTATATTCTGTGACTCAGAGATCCCACTACCAGGCAGAGATCTCAAGGAAGTCAGAGAAAGAAATGCCCCACAAATATAAAAATATTTAAGGTGGACTTTTGTAGTAACAAGAAACTGAAAATAAAGTGGTATTGATTGACTAGAAAATATGTGAGTATAACGGAACAGTATAGTTCCATAAAAATATTATGAATATGAGAAATCTAGAAAAACACAGAAAAACTTCTTTGAACTGATCAAGAATGAAGTCAGCAGAACCAGGAAAATAACATACAAAATAATCCCTGCAATGTAAACCAAAAGGCCACCAAAACAAAGCCAAAGTGTTTTGTAGATGTAAGGGTCCATCTTCATCACCAGGGAGAGATAAGGAAATTGTTGTTGTTCAGTCCTGTCCAACTCAGGCTGACATATCTGGGGTTTTCTTGGCAAAAATACCATAGTGTTCTTCCATTTCTTTCTCCAGCCGGTTTTACAGACAAGGAAACTGAAGCTTAAGTGACTTGCCCAGGGGCACACAGCTAGTAACTGTCTGAAGGCAGATTTGAACTCAGAAGGACGAGTCTTCCTGGCTTCAGGACTATGTACCCCATTCGCTGTGCCACCTGGATACCCCCGATAAGGAAATATTCCTTCCCCCTTTCCTTGGAGGAAGAGGGAGGAAGTAAGGCAATGCATGTGGAATGTAGTATTCATTGTCATTGTGTTTAACTGTTTCCTTTGTTGCCAGGGCAGATTCACTAGGTGGATGCATTTGGCATCAGAAGGGAGTATGGTGGAGACCTTACATGTGGAAAAGAACTACCTGGAAAAGACATCTATAAAAATTTTAAGAGAAAAAAAGAATTATATGCACATATGGTTTTGTACTGAATGAGTAACATCCCTAGACACGGGATCATAGGATCATAAACTGAGGCCTGGAAGGAACATTAGAGGCCATTTAGTTCAACCAAATCATTTTACAGATGAGGAAATTGACAGCTCAGCACTTTCAAGGGTAAACTGTAAGCTCCTGTATGGCGTGGATTTTGTTTTTATTCATTCAATTTGTATCCTCAGCAATTACTGCCTGGAACATGGTAAGTGCTAAATAATTGCTTATTAATCAGTTCAATAGTACCAGTGTTAAGGTAGAGACACGAGTGAAAAGCTGATGCTTTACTTCATAGGATGTAATCCCTCTGAAGATAGATTCGTTTTCATTCTATTGTCTTTGTAACCTCAGCATGCAACATGACACTGTGCACAGAGTAGGCATTTAGTAAATGGTTAAGCTGAATTGAATTTATGAACTTACTTAAACTACTTTTCTCTTCCTGGAAATGCATATTTCTAAGCAAACGATCCTCTTAAAGATGTGGAACATGCTAGTGACCTAACCTTTATAAAGTTTATACTGCGAGATGTGTTTGTTCTCGTCCACTAGAAAAGAAGATTCTTTATTATTTGGTTACAACTACACCGAGGGAGGGGGGAGGTGAGGGAGAAGGGGGGAGAGATGGGAGAAAGGGGGGAGAGAGGAGGGAGAAAGAGGGGAGAGAGGAGGGAGAAAGAGGGGAGAGATGGGGGGGGAGAAGGGGAAGAAGGGGAAGAGAGATGGGAGAGAGAGGGAAAGAGGAGGAAAGGGGGAGAAGGAAGGAGAGAGGGGAGGAAATAACCACATGTGTGTATATGCATGTGTGTATGTACATAAAAGTATGCATATATATATATACATAAAACTATAGTGAAAAATAAATATGTAACTCCCAAGAAAAAATTCATAATGATCTCTCCATTTTTTTGCATGTTAAAAAAAATAAATCCTGCTCTACCCATCCCATGTAATATCTACTTGGGACTATTTTTGTATCGAAATAAAGAAAAAGAATCCAGTAGGCAACTATGCCCTTACTCTGATGGAAATTCTCTCCATTGCCTTTTGTGTTTAGTCTAAGGCAGAGAAAACCTGCATGAAAAATCACCAGCAACAAGATGAAGGGAAGGGTAAGGGAACAAGCCTTTATATAGTGCCTGCTGTGTGCCAGATACTGATAACCACTACAAATATTATCTCATTCGATCCTCACAACAACCCTGTGAGGCTGGTGCTGTTCTTAGCCTCAGCTTACAATAAAGGAAACCAAGGCAGTCAGAGGTTAAGTGACTTGCCCAGGGTCACAGAACTAGTTCAGTATATGAGACAGGATTTGATGAAAGATACCTCTAATAGACAAATAAAATTTAAAGGATTTCATCGTGTTTGGTAGTGGGTAAAAAGTAAATGCTTAGGGTATGTCAGCTAACACTCTGCAAAGATCCTTTATTAAATTATTTTCCAAAATTCCCCGTAATCCAGGATTTCCAGCTACTCTGGCTTCAGGGTTGGTTCTGCAGAGAGGCGTCTGTCTCTGAACATCTAAACCCAGTTTCGTATGTGGACAATCCGTGACGTGCAGCAATGGGATTTCTTTTTTAAATTTATTATTTTTATTTGTTTATCCTATATGCTATATTATTTATATATTTTATTTTAATTTAATTTTAATGGGTTTTTTTTATTTTGAGTTCCAAATTCTCTCCCTCACCCCCTTCGATCCCTATTCCATTGAGAAGGGAAGAAATGTGATGTGGATTATACATATGAAATCATGCAAAACATTTCCAGATTAGCCCCCCCAAAAGCAAGAAAAATAAAGAAAGTTTAAAAATTATGCTTTAATCTGCTTTTGGACTCCATCAGTTCTTTCTCTGTGGATGGATACCATTTTTCATCATAAATCTTTCAGAAAAATCTTAGATCATTGTATTGATCAGAAGAGCTAAATCATTCACAATTGATAGTTATATAATACTACTGTTACTGTGTTCAGGGTTCTGGTTCCTTTGGCTTCACTTTGCATGAGTTCATATAAGTCTTCTCACTTTTGCGTTTTTTCTTTTCTGAAACCATCCTGCCCGTCATTTTTTATACCACAATAGTATTTCATTACATTCCTATATGGCCATTTGTTCAGCCATTCCCCACTGATGGGCGTCCCCTCAGTTTCCAGTTCTTTACCCTCACAAAACAAGCTGCTATACATATTTTTGTGCGTAGAGGTGTTTTCCTTGTTTTTTGATCTCTGTAGGATACAGACCTAGTCGTAGCGGCAATAATATTTCTAACCCAGAATAGTCCCTGTCCACTGAAATCTCAAAGCCTCCGCATAAGAACCCCTGAAACTTCTGAGCCACACTCTTTTCCTTTGGATCAATAGATTTACTTTTTTTTATGTAGTTTTTTTCAAATTGCTAACTTTGTAATTTATAAACTTTTTAACCTGAGAGTTCTATCATTATCTACACTGAAGTTATTTCCAAGTAAATGAATCTCCAAAACAAAACTGAAAACTGCCTCGAGGACCCATTAATGAAATGTTCACTTGAGAGTAATCTTGATTATTACAGCCTCAGTTACTGGAAGGCCCATTATAGACACAGGCTCCAACCACCTTACCACAGCTGCTCTTCCATATTCTCCAGCTGAGTCCTTTTTGGACCAACACTCCCCCAGAAATGAACAACATCTGTCAGGGGAGCTCCGGGGATACCCAGACAAATTGAGAAATCAGCATTTATTAAGGCTTACTATATGTCAGGCACTGCTCTATGTACTGGAAAATATAAATATAAGCGAATAAGACAGTCCCTGTCCTCAAAGAGCTTATAATCTAATGAAGGCAGTACACAAAGGAGAGCTAGAAAGGTGAGAAGACAGTGTCTGAACAAGGCATTTCTCAAAGAGAAAAATTTCAAGAGAAGGAGCTGAAGTATAAATGAGATGGTGAAGTATGTCTGGGATCTTTCTTGAAACACTGGTCAGAGAACAACTAGAAATCACTATTTCCATCCATTATCCCCCCCACCTCAACTTACTACAGAATCTCACTCTCTCTTTCATTTAGCTTGGTTTGAAGGTTTCCAAGGTTGAAAAAATATAATTTCCTACTTGAGTAAGTATTTGATCACTCAAAGTTAATCCATTCCTTTAAATAAAGTGACTTCACTGGAGAGCATTAGGCCTCTCATACCCCCAAACCTTAACATGCTACTTCTTATCTCCAAACAGTAAGCCTAGGTCTTGCCTCAGTGACACTCAGAGTGTCAATCAGGTTTTCCCCTTCCACCATTTCTCCTGACCCAGCACATGCCCCAACTTATAGGGGGAAAAAAAGCCCAGGGTTTCCTTTGCCCCACTCTTAGCCCTACTCCCTAGCATTCGAAGCAGCAACCACACTGACATATCCAGCATGGCTGCTAGCACAGGTTCTTAGATCTACTTTACTAGGAAAGATAGCTATTTAAGGCATCAATAATCTTTTTAATTACATTCACTAATTCAGGGGAAAAGTCAGCACCCTGGAAAATACAAACAGAGAAAATACAAGCAGAGAAATAAATACCAACAAACAGGGTTCTGACTGCCTGAATCAAAGCAATATTACAATATACTTTACATACCTCCCTGGAGCAAGAGAGTCTTTACATCGGAGCAGTTGGGAAATTTTGAAGATAGGGCCACTCAGAAGCTTGACCAGGGAATCACAAGATCCTTCTCATGAGCAAACTTTCACAGCAAAATATCAATTCAGAGTATATTTATTCTTCTTGGAGTCAGAAGTCATCACAACCCTCATGACTCAGTGTCTAATTTAGAAATTAGCAGAAGGTGTGAAAGCCTTCCTAAAAAGCAAGCCTCCCTTAAGCAAGCTTCCCTTAATGGGCTCCACGTGGGGCCTATTAATGGACAGGGAAGATCTTATATCCCATTAGCATTACAGCATTATAGCTCTCAATCCTTTATGCATCCAAAGAGGACTTTTTTTCCTTGAGATAGTGGAATATGCAACAGGGAAAGATATGGGTTATAATAACTGGATATAATGGTTGACAGCTCAAACAGATTCTTAGTATTTGATCTTTATCTCCCCAAAATTAGAGCATACTTGCCTATTCTCCCTAGGTCCCTCTGTGTGACCTTTGGGAAGTCACATATCTTCCCCAAAAGGGAAAAAAAAAGAAAGACAGGAGATAATAACAAAGAAAGTCTGAATAAAAGAAAGCTCATGGCAATAGGACTTAATACTATTTGTAAAAGTCCAAGAGAATCCAGTTAATTATATTTAGTGCTTTTATAACACTAGTATTAGAAAATATATCTAATGCACAGGTAAACCTCTAACCAGGATAGTAACATATCTGATAATTCAAGGACATGATCTGTCCAGAAAAGGTCCCACCCATACAAAAAAAAAAGTTTATGCCAGCATTTTTTAGAGTATCTGAAAAATAATTAAAGGAGACACTTCTATATAGAAGCAATGAAATGAGGGAAGAGGAGAAAAAGGAAAGAAAAAAATGTTTGAACTAAATTTTAGAATAAATGTATAAAATTAATAGAATATTATTGTGTCATAAGACATAGAATATGAAGAATTCAGGAAATATTTGTATGAACCAATGGAGAGTGGAGTAAACATAACCAGAAGAAGGATTTCCAGAATGCAAACCAGTACATAATGATGTTAAGAAAACAGTGCTGACAGACTTCATATCTCTCATCAGAGCAGTTTCCAAGTGTAATACCCAGGGACTGATGAAGCAAGTATTCCATTTATCCCCAGAGAGATAGCAGAAAAGAGGGAAGAAAGCTTATATTGTCAAATGGTCAGTGTTGATTTGCTTCGCTTAACTAAGCTTTCCATGGAGTCAAGTGTGCTCTTTGGCCCCTTTTTATGAGACGTGTGCTCCAAACCACCCATCTCTACACCTCTTTTTTACATAGTGGAGAAAGAATTATGGAGGAAAGAGAGTCATTGGGAAGTGATAACATTGTAAAAGGGAATCAACAAAACATTTTTAAATGACATAATGTGATGAACTGAATATGCAATTTTTTTTAAATTAGAAAATCAACAAACTCAAGCATGAAAGAGGAAATATTGAAAACTAGAGGAGAAAAAAATAAATTGGAAATAAAAGATATGATCTTTGGCCAGAAAGAGGAAGGGAGGGAGAGAGGGGGAGAGAGAGAGAGAGAGAGAGAGAGAGAGAGAGAGAGAGAGAGAGAGAGAAATTCACATCATAACATAGATTATAAATGGCGTCATTATTCTGCTATCTGCAAAAAGATGGAAAATAAACCTGAGAAATAATACCTGCCTGAAATTATTTTTTAAGAGCTAGATGTACATCATGGATATTTTCCATCATCTTAATTTCTTCTTAATGAATAAGGGGGAAAGGGCTATAAATGGAGAAGAAAAGTAAAATCCAACCTGATTACATGAGGGAGAAAACCAGGAATCCTTCCCAAGTCCTTTGTTCAGTACAATTTGAAGACAGGTGATGATC
The DNA here is from genome assembly GCA_028646515.1 of Pseudochirops corinnae. Taxonomy (NCBI): domain Eukaryota; kingdom Metazoa; phylum Chordata; class Mammalia; order Diprotodontia; family Pseudocheiridae; genus Pseudochirops; species Pseudochirops corinnae. Next base: position 165,111,064 of record CM053591.1, read on the forward strand.
CAATTTATCTCATATGGAATCTTTCATTGTTTTTTCTTCTCATAGATTGTGTTCCATTCTCCTGGCTAGTGCTACAGTGCTGTACATAAAATACATTTAAAAAAATAAAATCTCATTTGAAAAGCCCATTACCTTATGCTCATGGCTGCCAGATTTATCCTATTGAATTGAGATTTGCCTGTGGCACTGCTTTGGATCTAATTTGCCACTTTTACAAGGTGAACCTTGCCTCATTTTCCTCTGATACTGCTTTCATTTATCTAAATGAAAACAGTTCCCCTTAATGCAGAGGTTTGCTTGTTAAGCCATTAATACTGCAGATGGGCACTGAAGAACTCATAAAACAAACGCAAACACAAAAAATCACAGTAAACATTTATTGTTGTTTCACCCGAAGACACACAAACTCTTGCCTCAATAAAGCAGGGGCCACTGAGAATTTTTTCTTGAAATATGGTCTGGTTACTTTATTTCATTTCCTCAAGTAATTGTTTTTCCTCTAAGGGTTTTAAGGTTGGAGCTTTGTGCATTTTAAGTGAGTGGAATGAATATCGAAGTATGTGAAAGTAAGATCACAAACACAATCCAATTTAAGAAATATTCAAGGAAAGGGAAGGAAAGGTCATGCTTCCTCTCTATATGAATGATTTGCCTCTATGGATCTCATCTAACTCCAAAGAAATGCAGTTTATGAAAACCAACACAATTCAGAATTTCAAAGGGTGTGTTTCTCAAACAGAAGTCACTCAGAAGTTATTGAGGTGTTTTGTTTTGTTTTGACTTGAGATTCTCTTCATCCTTCATTACATGTTAAAACAGGTTGAAATCACACTATTTGTAAACTGACAGACAGAACCTTTCCCCACATGGGGAAGATAAAGGAAAAAATTTTAAATAAGTAAACTTGATTAAAATAACACTTTTATAGAGCTCAAAAACAATGAATCCCAAGATAACCAAGTTAATGAAAGTTTTACTGTTCTTGGAATTCAATAAAAAAAAAGTTGCTTTTTTTTATCAATTTCATTGTTTATTACCTCACTGTCCAACTCAATAAAAATGTTTTTAATCAACTTAATTGAATTAGAAGTTTTATTGTTTTAGAACACAATAAAATTGGGCATTTAAAAATTAAATTTAGCATTTTTAAAGGCAAGTCACATGGCAGGAGCAGTAGCAGGATACATCTACAAGCAACTTATATTCAATTGAGAGATATGTTAGAGACATAGATAAGTAGATAGAACATCTTTTGAAGAAGAAGAATGCACTCACACCTCAGAGGGTCAGGAGAGGTTTTCTGTAGGTAGTGACAACTAAGCTGAGTTTTTTCAGAAAGATAGGATGTTAAGACATGGCAGAAGACAGTACATTCTAGCAACAGAAGACAGACAGTCCATGCGAAGACCACAAGATCAGATAATGAATACCAACATTACGGCACAACACACAGAGTACATGAGGACAAGTAACGTGCAATATGTCTAGAACAGTGGTTCTCAACCTTCCTAGTGCCTCGCCACTTTAATACAGTTCCTCATGGGGTGGTGACCCCCCCCCCAACCATAAAATTATTTTTGTTGCTACTTCATAACTGTAATTTTGCTACTGTTATAAATTGTAATGTAAATATCTGATATGCAGGATATATTTTCATTGTTACAAATTGAACGTAACTCACAGGTTGAGAATCTCTGGTCTAGAAGATAATTTGTAGCCAGATTGTGGAGGACTTGAAATGTAAGGCTAAGAAGTTAGCACTTTAGCACAGCACTAATAGGGAGCCACAGAAGCTATTTGAGCAAAAGAGAGGGGCAACGTCAGAGTCATGCTTTGGGAAGATTATTTTGGCAACTATATTGAGGATGGGTTGGCCAGCGGAGACAATGAAAGAAGGAAGACTGATCAGGAGGAGCTATTCCAATAGTCCAGATGTGAAGTGATGAAAATCTGGACTAGGATTGTGACAGAATGAATGGATAGAAGAGGCCAATTGAGGCGAACGTAGAATTGGGAGGAAAAAAAAAGCTTGACAACTAACTGGATATGGAGGATGAGGAAGAGGGAAAAATCAGGGATAAAGAAGCATGATTCAGTGGAAGTATGCTAATTTTGAAGGCATAGACTTGGTTTTAAATATTGCCTCTACTATCTATTGTTTGCATGACCTGAGGTAAGTCATTTCTCTCTGTAGATCATCCCTAAGAGGAGGGTATCAGAATGTATTATTTCAAATACTTACTTTCAGCTCTAAATCTAGGATGTCATAACTCTGAGGTTGTAGGACTAAGTGATTATAAGGCTGTTCAGTCTTTCAATGACAACAGGAAAATTGGAGAAGTGGGTTGAGAGGGGAAAACAGTCAGTTCCATTTCAGATACATTTGAGTTTAGAATGCCAACGGGACATGCAGGAGGAGATGTGGTGGGGACCAACATATGACTGAAATGGAGTGAAGGTGAATGTCATGGAAGTTAGGGGATCTCTAGGGGCACATAACAGTGGGTATTAATATGTATATTGACATCTCCAAGTATGAAATAAGTATGAAGACAGAGGTGAAGGTAAAGAGGAAAGCTGTGATCACACTATATACCTCACTGTCATTATCCTTGAAGAGTGAGACCACTTTCACCAGGGAGCTTGAGAAAGCAATATGTATGCCTTTAACATTTACATCAAAAATCAAATTCAGCAAACTCCAAAAAAAATAAATGCCTGATAAAACTCTTTCTGGCATGCAGTCTCATTACAATTTTCTCTCATAAAATGAACAGTTTAATGATGGTTTGTTAACAGCCTCTTCTCAACAGTCTTCCAAGTCTCTACAAGAGAGAATTAAAAAAAAAAATTTAAGTGCAAGCCATGAGAGGTCACGGATATTTTTATTAATATTAATATCTGATTGTCGAATCTTCTCTTGGCTCCTAGAGAGATTTTTTTTTAAAGGAAAATTAGTTTTAATGGTGCTTTCTTAGCTCGTAATTGAGATACAAAACTAAAAGTCAATTTGAAGACATCCTTTGGGGTGGAAGGATGGCAGCAGAGAAGGAACTGAGGGAGAAGAAGAGGTTGGAGATGAGATAAGGAGATTGTTATCTGCTACGTAGATCAAGAAAAGAGAAGTCCACCCAGAAGAAAGACCTTATGTAGAAATAGTGGTTTCTTGAAAAATCCCAGAAAGGACATTTTGTAAAATGATAGTGGAAACTAAAGAAATGTGTTTTCAACAAGAAACATATGATTCTGTTTGCTGTAATTAAGGTAGAACTAGGAAGAGGAGAGAGGAATCAATTTAAAAGATTGATAGCTTTGTAGAAAGTTAAAGAGACTGTAAATAAAAGCAAATTTAATTTGTTTAAGCCTAGATTTAAGAAATCCCTGGAGGATCATTTCAGCCAAATGACAATTATTGCCTGAAGATTTCTCCAGAGATTTTCTTGGAAACAGCATCTACTGGGAACCCTATAAGATAGGACCGATACTGGGGAAATCTTACTCTCAAATTTCACAGAAAAGTCAGCTGGCAATGCCATGGGATTTCCTTGACTGACTTCTATCCATTTGTTTGTAAAAGTTGCCTCCTTTCTTATCTACTCTTTTTTTACCCACTCAGAATTTCAATGAATTGGTATATATTTTGTTCTCATTCCCATTCTTCCCTAATGATGCAATGGGATACTTTTAACTAAGGCTTGTTAAATGAAAAATCTAAATAATTTATGATTTTTTCAAAGGTTAACCATATGAATCTCCTGAAATAACAGGTAGCTTCTATTGTTATTACTACTAGCTTTTTCCAACTTTTACTATTATTGAAATAAACTGATTTTATAAGTTCTCACGAGTTGCGTGTTTTTTCCCTCGGGAGGTTCTGTGCATACAATTCTGGTTTCAGCCACATCCTCAGTTTGAGGTGATTATTTTAAAGGCTAGAGAGGGAACCATTCCCTCCTATTCACTCCCTCCCCCCCCATCCCAATTGAGTAGCAAATGCTCTTTAAATGGACAGTTGAGTGGTAAGAATTATTACCTCACCACTAAAAAAGGAAAATGGAGTTCAATATATAACTTACATGTTACAAGTTTATTGAAGGATATAGCATAGTTGTCCATATCTTGAAATGATGGAGGATGCTAGAATATGACTGAAATGGATTTTTCTCCTAGGACTGTGATGAGTCTTCATCTCTCACCTCCAGCCACCTGTGGAAGACATTCACAAGTGAATCTTCAGGAGCCAAGGTCTTTGGCAGCAGTGACCTTTAAGAGTATTGTTTCTTTGGCACAATGTATTTTGAAGCTAAGCAGCTTTGGGTTATACAGGCGCCCCTCTGGACTATTCCACCAACCTATACTGGCACCTGAAGACTGGGATCCCCACAGGGTGATTACCACTCCTACTTGGAATTCTAAGAGTAACCCTGAGTGGCTGGATTTCTAATATTTTTACTCAAAGGTACCCACCAGTGTGCTTCTCATCTGCGCTGCATAAATCTGCCAAGCTTAAACTAGGTTTTAGAAAAGAGATTTACAATTCAGCATGAACAATTGGTACAACAAAATGTTCTCAAAAAACCTGAGGGCACACTCTCCACTTGTACACAGTAGATCTTTTGGGAGAATGGTCTCCAACAAAGCACAATAGTAATGAGATGGAGATTTAAAGAATGTATGTTTTGAAAGAGGAACTCACAACTCCTGTATACTGAAGGCTTTGGTACTTCTTTAGAGTTCTTAGCCAGCACTTCTTTTCTGGTGTAAGGGGTCATGCTCCTTGAAGCTGTCCTCTTCTTTGGGTGACTATCTTCATGGTAAGTCTGCATCTGTCCTCAAAACAGCTTTCTCTACTCCTGTCTCTCCAATAATATGAGTGGAGAGGAACAGAGAGGGTGAAGAGAGCTCTCCTGGTCTACTCCAGCCTCTTCCTGCCCCTCATAAAGGTGCAAGGGTCTCTCTCCTCAAAGTGACCCCAAGTCCTCTACCTCAAAGCTGGACTTTCTTCCACAGACACTCTTCCAGAAATTTAAAGCACCTCTGCCCCCAAGAGACATGATTAGCTATTCCCCTCTTGACTCAATCAAACAGGTTATGAACCATCATAGAACAGATCCTTGATCCAATCCTTTTAGCTGGATGGATAGAGTACTGGGTATGGAATCAGGGAGATCTGAGTTCAAATATGACTTCAAACACTTACTAGCATGGTAACCCTGGGAAAGTCATCTAACTGGTCTCTCCCTCAGTATTCTCAACTATAAATGGGGGTAATGATAGCATCTGGGGCAGCTAGATAGTGCAGTGGGTAAAAGGCAGGGCTTGGAGTCAGGAAGATTCACCTCCATGAATACAAATCAAGCCTTAGACACTTACTAGCTGTGTGACCCTAGAGAAATCTGTTTGCTTCAGTTTCCTTATAAGTCAAAATGAGCTGGAAAAGGAAATAGCAAACCACTCGGGTATCTTTGCCAAGAAAACCCCAGATGGAGTCATGAAGACTCAGGCACAGTTGAAACAACTGCACAACAATAATAATAATAGCATCTCACACAGCTCTTGATCAAATACGATATCTGTACAGTGCTCAGCGCAGTGACTGGCACATAGCAGTCATTTGTTTTCTTCCTTCTTCTCTTCCTCTTTCCTTCCTTCCTTTATCCCTTCCAGAAAACTGCAGAAATGTTTCTTACTTCCCTATGAGGCAAGAGATTGCACAAGATAAAGGCAAAGAAAACACAATGGACCTTCTAGCTAACCAGAAATGCTGGGAAGGTCAACTAAGCCACCCCCTCATTAGATCTACCTCTAGCTTAATCAGAATGAATGGTCTGTCTGTGGATAGGATGAATGGGTTCTAAGCTTTCTGTAGAATGAAAGCCATAAGGGAACTGAGACCAACTAACCCATATCTCCTATCTAACACTTACACAAGCCCATTGAGTGGAATGGGAGAAGGGATGGGGAGAGCATCTTCTAACCATTGCAATATTTTCCTCTCTTTCTGTCAATGAACACAGTAAGATAAATGTGTGGCATGTCACTCAATAGGGTTAGCAGTATGTGTGCATGAGCGTGAGAGCCAATGTGGCAAGGTAGACATCTTTAAAGTTAGTAAGTCTCATGTTCAAGTAAATTAACTGTGTGACCATAAGTAAGTCATTTCACTTCTCAGCAACCACCACCCCTGCCCCAAGTAATTTTTTTTTTTTGCTTTTTCATAGGTGCAATTGGGGCTAAGTGACTTGCCCAAGGTCACATGACTAGTAAGTGTTAAGTGTCTGAAGCTCGATTTGAACTCAGGTCCTCCTGACTCCAGGGCCAGTGCTCTATTCACTGTGCCACCTAGCCACCCACCTGAGATAATTTTCTAAGAGTTTAAATTACAGACAAATTGTCTAACTACACCAGTAGGGATTTTCTCTAATGCTTATGAAATCATGGGTCATTAAATATGGGTATGTGTGATGACATAATTATGTTGAATTTCTTTCCTTCTAGTAGATCAATATTTCAAGGATCACTGATGTTCTAGTGTAGGCATTTCCTTCACTGGGACATTCTAGGGAGATGGCAGACTAGGTCAGAACTTTCTATGCTCTCCAGATTTCCTCCACAAACAGACAGAAAATCACCATGAAATGAACATAAAGCAGTAGAGATAAAGGGGTAAAACGGTTGTCCTGCTTGGCCTTGGCAGACAGCCTTCTAATTCACTCTATCCAACCTTCTGGTGATAGCCCCCCGGTACACAGGCACCGTACCATGCAGCTTTTGTGTTTCTCTACTGTTTTCCAATCCAGGACTTTACCTCTTATTTGCTAACTAGTCAAATCCTATCATCCTTCAAAAACATATCAGTTATGCCTCATCCACAAATACTTCTGTGACCCTTAGTTTCTAAAATCCCCACGCCCTTATTGTCCACAGTGACCATTGGGCGATCCATCACATAGTAACTTCAAATGCTATAACAATCCATGATTTCATCCATGTAGTAGATGATCCTCTCACCAACGAAGACTTCCACTCCTCACTAGATGGTTTCATGAGTTACTGTTTCCCCCTCAACCACCCACCCCAAAAAGGCATTACCAGGTAAGAACTGTCTAATGATGTTCTTTTCTAGATTTAGCTAGATTTATCCTCAAATAATAGATGTGCCATCCATCTTTAGGTCCATTCTCAAGCCCTTTCCAGCTGGGTATGCCCTGTCAACATGACCTCTGCTAGCAAAGTTCTGTAGAATCACAGATTACTTCCTGACTATCATGAATCACTTCTTCTACGTCATGATCACGTATCAGGATAGGACTTCAGTGAAGAAACTCTCCTGAAGTGGGAACTGAGAAATGGATAATATAGCAATATGTAAATGAACAATGTTCAAAGCAAACAAAATATCCAGAGCTAGATTGACTTCACCCTCCTCCATATCAACCATCAGTTTTTGTCAAACTAAAGCTCTGCTGTCCCCACATTCTTACAAATTGTCATGTTATCCTTATTTCTTACCTCTAAAGGAAGAAGCTATGGCATCAGGACTCTGACTTTCCGTACAATGATTTCTTTATGAAGCTAAGCTGGGGGCAGCCACCATTTCCTAACACCTCCAGAGGAGACGATGGACAATGATTCCTCAGAAACAGACGTCTTGTCTCCACTGACATCTAGGAGATGTGGTTCAATGGAAAGGCTTGGAGTCATGGGACCACAGTTTGAATCCTGGCTCTGCCACTTACTTGACTCACCAGGCCTCAGTTTCCTCATCTCTGACTCGGGAGCCCGCTTCCAGTACTAAGTCTATATTCCAATCTCTTTCATCATGCAGTTCCGTGGTTTTTTTACACCTTGCTTCTAAGTTTAGGGCCTATGCTTTGTACATAGGAAGTGGTTAAGAAAAGCTTTTCCGTTCATTCATTCATTCTGCATCTTTTTTTTATATATCCTGTTGGATTTGTCCTATGCCTCAGTAATCAAATTGGCTTCAATTTGGTTTCAGCCTTGACCTGCTTCCTTAGATAGACTATTTCCAGCTCCAGCCCCAGCACCTCATTTACACTGCCTGATCTCTAGCTGATGTTGACGTCTTTGACATGTGCAAGCTTCCTAAAACCCTTCTGACCAAAGTTACTGGTTATTAACTCCTTGTCTCTCCTTGTGTTTGTACCAGTCTGACACAGACTAAAGTTCCCCCTCAACCACATCTCTTCTTCTCTTGTACATTTCATAGAACTCAGCATAATCAGTCCCCTTCTTACCAAACACAATTTTCTCTGGCCCCCATTTTCTATTCCCATCCCAAAGTAACTAAATCTCACTGTAGGAAATAGCTGGAAGGTATTTAATAAACCTCTAGTTCCAGAGAATCAGGGATTCTTGAATTTTCCAAATCCCACCAATTCCATGGGCTTTGTAACAAAGAGCAAGCCCACGACCCATCCATGCTCAACTGGGCACTGAAAAGTCAAGTCTTGATACAGTGCCATTAACATAACTTAAAAAGTAGATAATGTCGAATATCATCTAACAATGGCTAGACTGATATTGTGATTCAGAGAAATCCAAAAGGAAGGACATTCAGGGATAGCCTTTGTCTCGGGATCTCTTTTAATTTATTTGTCTTAACAAGGCAAAGCTTTATGAATATGGTGTGGAAATACTCAGTATCCCGTGAAATTGTCCCATCATTGCTTTAAATATTCACTTCTTTCAATCCTTTGTATTTGAACCTGGGGATCTTCAAGTGTTGAATGCATTTTCTAAATAAATTAAGAAAATTACTGGCATAGTAGGTGGTTCAATTTAACTGATGATAACTTGTTTACAGTGACATCCTACTTTCAAGATAAAACAGTTTTTCCAATTTACAGATGTATCATGCATGGGGAGAATACGATGGTATGAATTAGTATGAAGCAAATATATCAAAGAACAAAAATGATTTAAGTAATTTATGAAAAACAAGATTCATATTCTTCATGCTTCACTGATCACCATATTGACAGTCCTGTTGCTTGGGGCTTTTGCAATTCTTTATTCATTGAGTTGCAGTTGCTGACCAGTTCCTGAGTCTAAATAGAAGAAAAGCAAAATGACAGGATGACGGCTTGAATTCAAGCAAGATCAATGTTAACGGTTAGGATTCTGGTGATACTTGTCTTTATTTTAATGAGCTATTCCCTTCCTCCACACCACCACAAAAGGAAATATTTTATTATATATTTGTATATACCCATATATGTGTGTATATATATATATATATATATAAAACTATAAAATCTCCTTAATTTGGGTTTATTTTTTTTCTGGTATACATCTAAACTACCTCTTTGTATCATGGAGCCCTTTGAGAGTTTGATAAAACCTATAGATCCCTTCTTAAAACACTTAGCACTGTGCCTGACACATAGTAAAATACTTGTTTTCTCCCTAAAATACATAGGATTGCAAAGAAAATCAATTATATTGAAAAATAGTTATGAAAATATTAAAAAATAAAAACAAGTTTGCAGACCCCAGGTTAAGAACCCTTGATCTAAACAATACTAATAAAAGGACAGTTGTAATGTAACTTCATTATTTGTGGAGGGGGGGGAGGAATTTCAATGCATCCTTTAATATCTGAAGTCTCTTAAAGACTGTAAAATCACTCATTTAACTGTTTTTGCTACTCAAAATTATTGAGAGACTTTTTATAGATGTATACGTATGTACATATTTTGTGATTTTTATATACATACATATATATGTATGTGAAATTTTAGAATTAATATTTGTTTGTGTTCAGTTGTGTCTGACTCTTCATGAACCCTTGGGGTTTTCTTGGTGGAAATACTGGAATGGTTTGCCATTTCCTTCTCCAACTCATTTTACAAATGAGGAAACTGAGATAAGCAAGGTTAAGGGACTCGCCCAGGGTCACACAGCTAGTGAGAGTCTGAGGCTAGATTTGAACTCAGGAAAATGAGTCTTCCTGACTCCAGGTCCAGAGCTCTATGCGCAATGGTACCACCTAGCTTCCCTAGAATTGATATGCAGTTTCATTTGATTCAGAGGCAACATAGCACACATAGAAAAAAGAAAACTGGCCTCTGAACCATGGAGACCTGGGTTCGAGTCCTTTACCTCTCAGTCCTTCAGGCAGTTCTCTAAGGCTAGAAGTTACAGAAAAGAAACTGACCTGCTTTGGCAGAGGGAGTTCAACCAGGAGTTCCCCATACCACTGAAATCTCAAGTCTGGCTCCTCTCCATTATCAAGCCTTCATTGACTTAAAACAAATCAGCTGAAGGGAACCCTGAAATTTTTCCCTACTTAATAATAATGGCCACTAACCTTCATAGAAGTCTGTGTCTATAAAGCTGTCTCTCAACAATTCTGGAAATCACAAGAAAAATGAGAAATAAATAAATGTGTGGTTACTGAGTCCTCAAATTTGATTTTTAAAAAACCAAGTTCCTCACATTAAAACCGCTTTAAAAAGTAATCTGAACAGTTTGTTGATACTTTTTAGAATGGATACCACAAAAAACAATGACAACTTTTAAAACAAAAACTAAATTGAGAAATTCAGGATATCGTGTAGATACAATCCTAATCTCAAGGAAAGAAGTAAAAACATTTGATAGGATCAAAGACATAGAGCTAGAATGGTCCTTAGAGAGCATGGAGTTCAACGCTTTCTTTTACAGATGAGGAAACCGATGTATAGAAAGATGATGTGATTTGCCCAGGGTCATCTAGCTAAGAAATATTTGAGGGGGAATATGGACCCCAGTGGTCCAGACTACAGAGTACCTTGTCACCTGGCACGCTCGCCACAGGGTCAGTCCCAGCACCCAGATCCTCTCATTAAGGCAAGTAGATTAAACAAATAATTACAGGCTTCTGAAGTGTGATGACCATAGACAAATGAACATTTGAGCTATTGACGTCTCTTTCCCCTATTTTTAATCTCCTTTGTGATTAGGCCTCTTTGGACAAGATTAAATTAGGGGGCAGCTGAGCCACAGCCTTGTAATGATTTTTCTTCTGAATCTTTTTTTTCTCTGTCATTCAAAATACTACTTATATCACACTTCTTATTCCTTATTTCCTCCCTTCCCCTTCCAAAAACACCAACTGGTTTGTTAATCTTTACATGTCTAATTGCTCTCTCTGAGCACTGGTCTCAAGCCAAATCCGCCCATTTTTTTCTCCATCAATAATTATGGGACAAGGTTCACAGCTGGGAATGAAATAAAAAATCATTAAAACAAATAAGGTGAGAATGGGCAGGTGAGAATAACTCTAAGGAAGGAGAATTTCACCAAAAACCAGCCTCTTCAAACTCCTCTCTCCTCCCCCAACTATATAGGAATTGTCCAAAAATGTTCATTCTTCCTTGACTTTGTCAGTCTTTAATGTGTTTGAGGATAAAATGTCCTTTATGTTAAAATACTCTAATATACTTCCTCCAGTTAATTTATTATCATGTAAAAAATGTTATCAATAATCCATGATTCATCATCCTATCCTAGTAGTACAATAGTATGTTTGAAACTACAAGTTCATTGGTATAGGGAAATCCAGGTGATGAAACTCCCTCCACTAATATCTAGTAGCAACTGCTCTACAACTCATGGCTTGGAAAGTTGCCTGTCCCCCTTCCCCCTCCCTTTTTCCCAAAGTCAAGGGGAATAGAAATAGAACTGGAACACAGATCTTCCTGACCCTGAGGTTGGTTTGCTATCCATTACACTCCTCCTCCTCATTTTTATCATCATCGTCAATCAGAAATAAATAACTGACATTGACATAGCACTTTGAGGTTCATAAAGTATAAAATATAAGATATTTGAGGGAAAGGACATTTTCTTTTTGTCTTTATATGCTCAGCATGTGGTACAGTAATTAGTGCAGAGTAAGGGCTTAACAAATGCTTCTAACTTGGGTTAGATAACTTAGTAATAAAGACTCAGAGAGTTCCCTGAGTTTCAGTGCATGGTCACACAGTTAGTGTCTCTGGCACCAAGTTTAGCTTTCAAAGAAGAATAATGATTATGTTTCTGTAAAAATGGTGACTTGTTATGTATTTCTTTGAGTATCAACGAACATTATCAAAACATCTTTATACCTCTGAGAGACAAAATAGAGTGAAGAAGACCTAGAAATAAGACTTGCCTATAGCATAAGCTATCATGTGGCTTCTTTCTACCCCTTGGAAATTCCCCTATGGGTTTGGAATCAGGAAAACCAGAGTTCAATTCTGCATTTCACACTTAGCTATATGACCATGAACAAGTCACTTAAACCATCTGATCCTTAGTTTCATTTGTAAAATTGGAAGAATCAGACTAGATTGTTTCTAAAGTCCCTTCCAGCTTTAAATCTGATTTTATGATCCTAAATTTCCTATATTTATCAGTGGAAGGACTTTTCCACACTGAGAGTAATTACTAATGAAATTAAAGGTCCAAACCTAAATAAATACATGAAGAAAATAAATAAATAGGTAAATAAGTGGATGAATAAATAAATGAACCAAGTATAGTCTACTAGCATACTGAGACAATCATCATGATATCATTATATAGAGATGTCAAAGAATCATACTGCATAGAGCAATTAATTCACAGAATCTCAGAGGTGGAAGGAACCATTAAGTGCATGCTGGATAAGAATTCTCTCCCTAGCATAGGCAACAAGTAAGACTAAACTATGGAGCCTTAAGCTTTTCATTTTTATAAAGCATCTCCAAAAGTTAAAATTAAAATAAAAGTAAACAGAGCTCATTAAAACCAAAAGAAAATCTCAAGATACAGCAGCCACAAATGGATTTGCGTTGCAGTATACTTTAAAGCCCATTAAAGTCCCTTCCCTTTTCCCCTAGGTACAAATGTCTACTGTAACGTGTTATTAGCGCAAATTGTATTTAAATTTGCTCTCTTAAAAAACCCCATGTTTTATGTTAGAAGGGGACAGTCTTTAAATGATTAACTACACATTAGTCCCATACCGATTTCAGACACTATTAAGCAATGTAAACATCTTGGTGGTTGAGAAATCGCCCCAACCACAACTTACCCCGCAGAATCCACTCTTTACAATCGCTGAAATTGAAAATCACAACTGCTTTGGGTCATTTACAAAAAAACAAAGGGAAAACAAGTCGAGTTGTTAAGATAGCAAGCATGCCTTTTAAATCAATCGGAAACATAAAGGGCTGCCTTCATGAAATTCATTTTTCCTGCAGTTTTCTTCAGCTATAAAAAGGTATAATAAATGTGTGGCATGACCATGGGGATTGACTGATTCAAAAATCTGGGGCAAACCAAATTTGGGTTGGCTACACTAAGCACATTCTTAGAGGCAGCTGGACATCATACTTCCTTGTACTTTGACTAAGCTGTAGAGCCTAGGGGAGCTTACATGGCAGAGTAGACAAAAGGTTGGCCATTGAGTCATGAAGACCTGAGTTCAAATCCTCCCTCTGATACATCCTGCCTGTGTGACTCTGGGCAAGCCTCTTAACCTCTAAGTGCCCAAAAAGAGTTCCCCATCTGCATTTCCTCACTGAGATCACAGATCAGAAGTCCAAGTCCAGATCTAGGAGACTCCTTGAACTACCTGCATTCCAGTAGTTGGTACTTAAACTCTTATAGTTTAGGCTGACTTCACACCTGGCTCTCAAATTGAAAGGAATCCTAGGAAACTCATGTATTTGCTTCCATATTCCAAGTGCCAAATGAAAACCTTAGACTGGAAGCAGCACAGTTTTTAGTTTATTCAATTTACCAGTGCTTTATGGAGTTTCTCTGTTCAAGCAAACATAGTCATCTAACTCTAGGGGAAGAAACTCGGTAAAAGACATTTTGTTTTCTCAGCATTGTTGAAAAATATTGGAATTAGTCAGGACTGAAACGGAATTTGGGGGATCTTTGCTAGATCAATGGTTCATTTTATAATAAAATACAACATATTCTTACCTTTCATCCTCCACGCCCAAAACACACACACACACACACACACACACACAAACACAGACACACAAACACACACATCTTAAGAAACATGTGGAAACATGTACCTATAGCCTCAAAATAACATGATCATAATTTTAAATATATGGAAACATGTAGCTACAATCTCCAAATAATATGACCATAGTTATAAATATATGGAAATGTGCAGCTACCACCTCAAAATAAATCAAAATATGATCATAGTTTTAGTGGTGGATAGGGGATATTAAAAGTCACCCAGACCAAACTTCATTTTGCAGATGAAGAAGGTGAGGCTTGGAAAGGTTCAGTTAAAAGTTACAAAGGTAGTAAATGACAGAAATAGGATTTGAAACTTAGTCCTCTGACTCCAAATCCAGCTTGCTGATGTCCTTCCTAAGATGAAGAACCCAAGAAGTGAATTCAGTGCTCCAAATGTGGGCTGATCAGGCAAAACACAGTGGGACCATGACCTCCTCATCCCTTCTCCTCTCAATGGAGTCTAAAACACAGCCATTCTGGCTTGCCATGTTATACATTGACCTAAATGGAGTTTAGAGCCCACTAAAATCTCCAAGTGGTTGTCTTTGGGGGTCATTTTGCTATTGCTGTTTTCAGATAAAGTACCAACTAGTCATGACCTGCCCTCTAATCTTTTATATGATTTCATGTTTATCCCTCTTAAATTTCTTCCTAAAAGATTTAGCCCAATGCTCTAGCCCAGGAGTGGAGAACCTGCAGTCTTGAGGCTACATATAGCCCTCTAGGTCCTCAAGTACCCTTTGGGTTGCAAGTTCCCCATCCCTGCTACCTGTCAAGCTCGTTGGGGACTCTATTTCTGTCATTCATTGAGTTAGCTTTGTGACATCTGCAACTGACAACACACAACATAAGCAGAAATAATAAAAGTTACCATTTATAGTGTAACTCAGCCATATCCAAAAACCTAGGTTCTAATTCCATTTCTGTAACTAACTGGTCAAGCTTGGACAAAACACTTCCTCCCTCTAGGCCTTCATTTCCTCTATCTGGAAAGTAAAAGAGTTAAACTGAATCTTGTCAAGGTCAGTTCTGGTATTTTACAGAGCTCATGAGGATAGAATAGGGGAAAGAGTGTTGGATTTGGAAGTAGGGAGGGGAGCTGGCTGTAAAGCCTGGCTCTACTATTTAAAGCCGTTGTCATCCTGGATAAGTCATTTAACATCCGGGCTTTAGTTTCCTCCTGTGTTAAATGAGGAAGTTGGATTAGATGATCTCTAAAGTCCTTCCAGCTCTCAAGCTTATGGTAGTGACTAAGTTACCACCTTAAAAAAAAAAAAAAAGGTAAGCAATTAATCACATTCTACTTTAGTCAAGTAACATTTTTTTTTTCCAAAATCCCTTATCATTTGACTTTACATAGAGATCTCTTTTGGTCAGTCATACCATCTGGCTTTGGTTGATTGAGGAACACTAATTAAGGGTAGTGATACCTTGATTAATTAATCCTCCGGGGATGGAGCACCTTATATTCCAAAGTTGGCCACATTAAGCTAACAGAGAAAGTCTTCATAAATCACGGGAAAGAGCGTTGGCATACTGTAACACGATTAAGAGTAATGCTCCTGCTTTGACGATGTAGTGCCGCTTGTGACAAAAATACCTTCGTTCACAGCTTTCCTCTGCCAAGGCACATGGAAGGTAAACGGTGGCTGATCCTAGACATGATCATGAAGTCAGCAAAGTCCATCTTCAGCCTTGCCAGCCATCTCTTTTTGTAGCCATCCTCTCACCTCTTTCTCAAATCTCTCCTCCACCTTCAGCCTCTCAGGACCCTCCTGTTTGCTAATCTTCTCCTCACTGTCAAGATACAAAAGCAGCTGATGGAGAAGAAGCCCAGTATGATGAAGCCCATTGGAAAGACGTAGAATAAATGTAGCTGTGCAATCTTGGAAAAGGTCTCTTCTCTCTCATTTTCACTTTCCTAAAATGAGAGCATAGGATTCAATGGCCCCTAACCTTCCTCCTAGCTCTGACTTTGCAGTGAACATAGAGACATGGGTTCAAATAGAAAATGGAGGCATAAGATGTCAAAATCATTAACTCTCATGTGGCATGGATATCACAGGCCATCTAGTCTAACCCCC
>CM053591.1:165134148-165162585 GCA_028646515.1 Pseudochirops corinnae
TTCCAAATAAATTTTGTCACTATTTTTTCTAGCTCTATAAAGTAATTTTTTGGTAGAATTATTGGCATGGAACTAAATATGTAATTTAATTTAGGTAAAATTGTCATTTTTATTATATTAGCTTGACCCAGCCATGAGCAATTGATGTTTTTCCAATTAGATAAATTTGATTTTATTTGTGTGAAAAGTGTTTTGTAGTTGTGTTCATATAGGTACTGAATTTGTTTTGGCAGGTAGATTCTCAAATATTTTATCATGTCTACAGCAACTTTAAATGGGGTTTCTCTTACTATCTCTTGCTGTTGGACTTCGTTAGAAATATATATAGGAATGCTGAGGATTTATGTGGATGTACTCTTTTTAGAATAAATTCAAAGATTCCAGGAGTCTACTAATATTCACAGTTATGGAGATGATCACCACACACCTCTGGGAATTAGATTATGGGAAGCAGGACAAACTGTCCAATTTATAGTGAGGCAATGATTGTAAGTCATGCAAAACTGGTATGATTTACAAATGAGAAAGTATGGGGAGGAGGAAAGCAGCAAGATAACTGCTTATTCTACTGCATTACCTTCTAATAATATTCTGAGTTCAAGAAATAATGATATACTAGTTGAATGTTATTTTAAACACCACTCTAATTCCTCAGCCCATATAATTAATCATCCTCAGCTCTAACACTCTCACTTATCCCACATGTCCAATCAGCTGTCAGATCTTGCTATTTCTATCCCCACAGAGCTCTCATGTGCATCTCGCCTCCACTCACATAGATACCACCCTAGTTCATGACCTTATTATCTCTTTCTTGTGTGGTATTGCAATAGCCTCATAACCTCCACATACTCACCAAAGTGATCTTCCTAAAGAGTGGATCTGATGATGCCATTCCCTGTTCTAACAACTCTCTACTCCTTTGTTTTGTTTTTCACCTGTATTTTCATTGGTGTGGGGGACTCTACTCAGTCAATGGTGGTGAATTGCCACTGTCCTACATAGTTAAATGATTTGCCAAGTGTCACACAGCTGCCGAGTGTTCAAGGTGGGTTTTCAACTCAGGTCCTCCTGACTCTAAGACTTGCTTTCCATTTATTATTCTATGCCACCTTTTATGTGACCTCTAGGATCAAGTACAAGGTCCTCTATTTCACAGTTAAGCCTTTTCAGAAACTGACCCTTTCGTACTTCTCTGGTCTCTCTTATGTGTTACTTCCCTCCAGGTACTATGTTCTTTAGACTTCCTGGTCTAGTAGCTTTTCTTCACATCTGACATGACAATACATCTCTTATCCCTCTGCCTTTGCACTAACTGGAACATTCTGCCTCCTCATCTTCACTTTTAGTTCTTGGCTTCTTTCAATTCAATTCAAACACTGTCTTTTTCAAGAAAACTTTCCTAGTCCCCTCAGCCACTTGTACCTTCCTACCCATGGTTGTGTCTGCTTTGTAGAGGACTTATATGTACTTAAAAATATTCATGTTGGCTCCCTCATAGAATGTAAGCTCCTTGGGGGTGGGGGCTGGCCCATTTTGGCTTTGTATGTCTTTCCAGCTCCTAGCACATATGCTTGTTTATCAATTGATTGAGCTGTTTTTATATCCTGACCAACAATTCATACCATTTCTGTGCCTTTGTGGAGACAGTTCTGGAGAGAAAGAAGTCTTGTATAACAGATGCATTTGGATCCTTTTTCACCTACCTGTCAATCAATTTTTTAAAGCTGTTGTCTAGTAAAGTATAAATTCGTAGAGGATAAAAACTGACCATCGTTTGGTTATCTAGCACCTTGGACAGTACCTGGGGCATAGTAGGCACTTCATAAATAAATGCTTATTGATTGATTGTCCTTTTGATGAGATATATTGTACCTAACAAAAAGAGCATTTTCTTTAAGTAATAAGTGTATTTGAATACTTGAACAATGCTACTTGACATTCAGATTTTTTAACTGCTGAACTGTGCCAATCATCTTTCCCATCTGGTCCTGTCCAAGGTGGATCTGCCGAAAAGGACAATCTCACTGTCCTCCATGGTGGACCGTGACAAAGTCCAATTGGCCTAGCTAGTCATGCATGCTAGCTAATTAACTGGGTTGGTTTGTTTGTTTAGTTGGAATTTTTAGTTGCTAAAGACTTCAGTCTGACTGCATTTGGCCACACGTCAGACAGCTGGAATTTGGTCCAGGGTCAGACTGTATACTAGATGCCTAGATGCCTAGATGCCTAGATGCCTAGATGCCTAGAGCCTAGCCTGAGAGGTGAAGAGTTGTTGGATTGACATGCAATTCTGATCATAGAGTTACAAAGATAGGGACTGGGTTTAGGCTAAATGAGGATCCAGAGGTACTTAATAGGTACGTAACACAGAGAAACAAAACAAGCTGAAAGGACTGAGTTTGCTTAGCTGAGCCCAGGATGCTCCACTCCAGATTACAGCAGCCAAGCAGGGTGCCAGCCTCCCCTACACCATCTCTACCACTCAGACTTATGAACAGCAGCTGCACTTGCAGGCAGTAACAGACAGTGGAACAAGAGATAGATGGGGGAGGCAGCTGCCTGGAACATATATTGCAGAACACCTCTGGAAACACTTTGTAATATCATTCTTCATAAAACAGGCAATTAGGTGGCACAATGGATAGAGCATTTGGGCCTAGAGTTGAGAAGATATAAGTTCAAATCCAGCCTCAGACACTAGATGTATGACCCTGAAGAAGTCATTCAACCTATGTTTGCCTTAGTTTCCTCATATGTAAGATGGGGATAATAATATGTCTATAAAACTAAGCTAATTTGACTTTTAGCCATTAGATTGTAAGCTCCTTGAGGGCAGGGACTGTCCTTTGCCTTTCTTTGTATCCCAGACTTAAGCACAATGCCTGGCATGTAGTAAGTAGGTGCTTAATAAATAACTAACTGGAATGGAGAGTAAATGAAGGAAAAAGCATGAAACAAAGCTAGAATAAATATATAAAATAAAGCCATAAATATGGAAGCCAGATAGCAGTGAACCTTAAAAATCAGGTGGAAGGTTTTTCATCCTAGAGGTAATGGGTGGAAGGAAGAAGAAGGGAGAAGTACTAAAAAATTCTGAGGGGTAGGAGAACATTGTAGTCAGAGCTATGTTGTAGAATGCAATCAAGAAGCATTTATGAAGGATCTTCCGTGGATAGATGGTAGAGGTGAGAGACTGGAAGCAAGGAAACCAACTAGGAGGCTTTAACAAAAATAGAGATCGTACAAATAGACAGATGAGCACTATGGTGAAGATAGAATTGACAAAATTTAGCAGGTAATAGAATATGGTGGAGATACAGAAAGAGATGGCAGAGTCAAGGAGATATTGAAAGTCACAAAGCTTAGGTGATTGGAAGAATGGTGGTATAACTTGGCAGAGATAAGGAATTTTGGAGGACCAATGGGTTGGAGAGGAAATAGAATGACTTCTGTTTTATATGTGTTGAATTTGATAGTCTTATGTCCCTCAAGCATTTGGTAATACAGAACTAAAGTTCATCTATACTTTGGCCTCAATGTATAGATCTGGAAGTTATTTGCATAGAAATTATCATTGAACCTATGGGAGCTACTGGAATCACTAAGGGAAAGATTATACAGACAGAAAAGGGCTTGTCTGTACCACTTCTTGAGGTAAAGAGATATATAAACCAATGCAGAATAAATGTCATAAACTAGAATGTGGTGATATTTGAGTGTGTTCACACTTTTCCCCTATATGATACACTGTTACTGAATTTACTTCTTAAAATGGGAGAGCTTTTCTCTTGGTGGAGTTATGAACTGATCCAACCATTCTGGAGAACCATTTGGAACTATAACCAAAGGACAATGAAACTATGCATCTATACCCTTTGATCTAGAAATGCCACAACAAGTCTGTATCCCAAAAGATCATAGAAAGGGGGAAAGGACTTACATGTACAAACATATTTATAGCAGCTTTTTTGCAGTGGCAAAGAATTGGAAATTGAGGGGATGTTCATTATTTGGGGAACAGTTAAACAAGTGGCAATATATGAATATAATGAAATACTATTGTGCTATAAGAAACGATAAGCAAAATGTTCTCAGAAAACCTGAAAAGACTTACATGAACTGATGCAAAGTGAAGTGAGCAGAGCCAGGAAAACACTGCAAACAGTAATAGCAATATTGTGTGATGAAGAATTATGAACGACTTACCTCTTCTCTGCAATACAATGATCTGAGACAATTCCAAAGGACTCATGATGGAAAATCCTATCCATATCCAGAGAAATAACTGATGCAGTCTGAATACAGATTGAAGAATACTATTTTCTTTATTTTTGTGTATTTTTGTTTTTCTTTTGGCCTGTTTCTTCTTTTATAATTTGACTAATTTAGAAATATGTTCTACACTATTACATATATATAACCTATATAAAATTGTATATCATTTTAGGGAGGGGAAAGGAAACAGAGGGAGAAAGAAAATTTGAAACTCAAAAATTTTTAAGTGAATGTTAAAAAATTGTCTTAACATGTAATTAGGAAAAATACTATTTTAAAATAGATAAAATTAGCCTAGCTAAAAAAAAAAAAAAAAGCAGTGGAGCATTAAATTTAAATATTTCAGACAGAAAAATATGTGCACTATCATGGATGTTGTCCCGAATAACTGACTACTCTTACACTTATCACATTCTAACTCCCATTATAGTTATATATTTGTGGTTATGATCCAAAGATTATAAATGTTGCAAGTAGAAACCATTTATTATTCCTCTTTGAATGAGAGTAAGCATTCAATATATGGGACTGGGGGCACTTGAAAAGAACTCACTTCCACAAGCATGAATTTCAAACATGAGTTGCTGAGGTACAATCGGATGATCCTAATGTTTTTTTTTTTTAATGGACCTTAGTTGGAAACCCCACAGGGGTTGGTGGCCAGCCCTAAATCGCAGGGAGATGTCACTATATTTCATCTTACTAGCATGTTGTAATATGCTGATGGAATAGAAAAAAATCAACTGTTGGAAAAATCCTATTTATCTGGCTAATGTTTCTATCAATTTCTTGGAATTTCCTTCTCATCTGCATATTTTCTGACAGCAAAATATCATTTACTGTGAGACCCCACCCTCTTGGGAGGGCTCACCCATCATAACTCAGGATCTAGCTAAAAAACAGCCTTCTTCAGTAATACTGTCATTCGAACAGAGATGGACTGGAGTCCAGGGTTGACTATAATGGCTCATAGCACCGGTGTCAGCTTCTTGAATAAGTTTGGCTGTTTATTTTGGAAGTCACGTTGCTGCTATGTGGCTTTACCCCACTGAGAGGATACCCTGAACTAAATTATTTCCAGAAAGATGTTGGATGACACAGGACCAAACCCTATGACCCCATGAAGCAATCCTTAAGAAGAGTTTAACTGGAAAAAAAAGTGAATAAACAAATAAATAAAAATTCAGCATCCCGTGTTGCACTCCTGATGGGGAAAACCAAATTTTCAGCTAGGAAGTTATTTTATAAGGGGGAAAGGGAGAAAAAAATCTTTTCAAATTACAATGAAACCGTGCATACATACCCTTCAGTGTTCATGGTTGCTGAGAAGGATGGGAAGTCAGAAGGCAAAACCTGAAGAAGAAGATTATTTGTTTGAAATTTACAATAACATTTAGAAATGGGATACTTAGAGTTACTTAGCTCCAGGAAAGAAGCATGGTTTTCTAGAAAAAGCCCATGTCTCTTCCCGGGAGGGGGGGTGAGGAGAAAGATGAGGATCTAGCATTATACAATTTTACACTTGGAATTTTGGAAATTATTTAATCCAAATATCCTGCTTTCCCAAATTAGGAAAACAAAGGAAAAGATTTGTCCAAGGTCACAAAACTGGTGACTTTATGTTCTATTTATTTATGCTCCTGTTGTCTCCTCTAATAAATCATAAGTTGTTACAGGACAGAAACGTTCATTTTATTATTTTTTTTCCAAATGCCTGGCACATAGCAGTCACTTACTAAGTGTTTACCATTTGAATACTGAGTAGAACCCAGGCCTTCAGACTCCTATCCAGTGTTCATTGTGCTGTACCATACTACCACTTCTACGATAATACTTGGAGATGCAGACATGCCTCCTAATAGTACCTATCAAGGAAGAGAAATGGCTCTTTGCCCTGGAAGCCCAACACACCACATCTCTTCTGTCCTTCACAGCTATGAAACAGAAGAAGGTGGGAGTGGTAAATATTGTAAAGTACCCCTTAAACCATTTTTAAAGTGTTTTGAATTCCCTGACTGAAAGCAGTCTTGAATGCTGTATATATATATATAATGCTAAGACTCCATTCAAAGCCTATGGCATTTTCAATTTTTCAAAGAATACAGTAAAATACAAGTCTGCAACAGTCTTTTACCTTAGTCTCTTGTAGCTACTGATTTTTTTTTTTCAACTTCCAACTCAAGTATCCTTTGATCCCTTACCCTTGTTTCTAAATGCTTTTGGTCTCTCGAGATGCCCAGCATCTATTCTTGGGGAGTTAGAAAATTAATTTGGCCCCACTTTTTAATAACTTGGGAGGAGATAATCTCTTTTGATTTTTTTTCTCTACATCAATTAGCACTTTGCCTGGATTTAGCTTTTATTAATTTATATTATTAAGGAGAGTGAGTGGACCTGTTCGCCTGTTGGTATGTAAAACTCACTCTTATCAATTCAAGTTGGCATTTTCTCCTCAATTTACAACCATAATTGGTCTCCTAGAGCACTAGGAGGTTAAGGAATGACCCCAGGATCACTCAGCCAGTATGTGATAGATGCTGGATTTGAAAATGGGAGCTCCTGGGTTCTAATTATTAATAATTATTTCTATGTTCAAATTTATAATGTACGGATACAGTGTCCAAAGGGAACAAAGGTAACTGGCCACTGCAAACTCAAACTTAGAAAAGAAATTCATCCATGCACCCTGGCTTAAGGAGAGGAAGGGAACAGAAGTTCCAGCTCCAGCCCGCAAAGTTTCAACTAGACATTGGGAGGGAACAGAAACACAGTGTACCATAGACAGCCCCAGCAGTCCCCTTTTGATGACCCCCTCCTGGTTGGCGGATGTGATTAGATGAAGTGGCTGATTAATGAGGCGTCTCGGGGCTGTGATCGCCTTCTGGGACGGTCCTGGAGGGACTCCCGGAGGAGGTGGGGAGGGGGAGGGGAGGAGGCAGTAATCCTAATGCAAACCCGAGCCGCGCCCCTGGGAAGCCGGCTGCGCTCCACAGCTACGCCCCTCTCTATAAAGGGATGCAGCGGTGGCCGCCTTGACAGCCCCTGCCCAGAAGTACTTCTGGATCAGGCGAGGCAGCGCTGGGCTGGACTGGACTGGACTGGGCAGCGCAGAACTGAGGCCAGCGGAGTCATCCCTGTCCCGGGTCTGTCCCGGGCAATGATCGATGGAGGGGAGCAGCCTCCTCTGCCCGGCGCCCGTGTGAGAGGGCGAGCCCAGAATTCCCGCTGCTCATTGCACAACCGTGGCTGCCAGCTCAGCAGCCCGAGCCGCCGCTGCCACCGCCGCGCGGGACCCCTGGAGCCCTGGAGTTTGTCCCTTCGGTCCCCGAGAGTTACTTTGCGAGGCTCCTTCTGCTCCGGCGCTGGTAACTGACAAGCCCGGACGCCACGGGCAGTGAGTGCAGCCCAGCCCCCAGCAGGGGCATTGCCAAGGCTCCTGCTTGGGCCCCTGCCTCAGAGCCAGGTAAGGAAGGTGTGGGGAGGGATCGTTTGTCCTTGAATTGTTTCTCCTTACACCCATTTTCCCTCAAGGAGAGGGAAACTAAACTTACTCTGGGTTGTAGAAACAAAGTTGCTTTAAAAAAAAAATTATCAACTATGTCATAAGACTCTAAAATGAAAAGACCAAAAATGTGGAAGAAATTGGGCGTGAGGGTTGAAGCTGTTTTTCCCACCACCCCCGCCCCTCAGCTAATTCCTCTTGTCTAACCTCACCCTCTGAGCCCTTCATTTTTTGCCTTGAAATAACAGTCCGGTCGTGTTATGTTACCTCAGAGAAGGCTTCTTAACCTGGACAGATTTGTAGATTTCAGGGGGAACCATGAACTTGGATATGGAAAAAAAAAAAATTACATCTTTATTTTCACTAAACCTCAATCTGAAATTTAGCATTTCCTTTAATTATTTAAAAACCGTATTCTAAGAAGTCCATACATAGCCTTCACTAGATGACCAAAGGGGTCTATGAAACAAAAGTGATTAAGAATCTTTGCCCTACAGGGAAACTGTAGATCAAAGTCCCTCCTCACCTCCATAAGTTTCTAACTTTTAACATGCTATATTTCACCAAGCTCCATATGAAAAGTATGTATTCTATTTCTCATTGAGAGCCAGAGTTACAATCAATCAACATGTGTTTATTAAACACCGATCATGTACCATGCACTGTCCTATAAACCCATAATTTGTATAATTCTTATTTGGACTGCACTTTGCCATCCTTGGAATGGTCTTTTATTTTCTCAATTTACAGTCAGGCCATTAGCACACCTAAGGCATATATTTGTTTGTTTGTTTGTTTCTTAAGACTGGGTCTCCCCCATCTCTCTTAACTGTTAACCATATTCTTATACGCCATATCTCACTACTGATAAGCCTGGGACCTTTGACATGCTCTCTTTCTGACCTGGACAATCCAGATGGATCTCAGAGGCCATACTTAAAGTGACCACCTGATCGACAATATCCCACCACAACTCCTAAGTTCAAGAGATGTTCTTGCCTTGCTCTCCCCAATAGCGGGGATTACTTCTACCATGCCCAGTTCAAGACTGACTATCAGCCAAAAGTAGTCAGCTGCCCAAGTTTAATATGGTAGTCCTTTGTTCTGCCCAAGTCTCCAACTCTCCAAGTTCTCCAACATATACACCTTGGGCAGATTTTAACACCCACCAGAGCTGGGAGTTTGGTAACCTGTACCCTAAAGCTTAATTTCCTCTATTTATTGAAACAGTATGGTGCAGCATAAAGAATGATGGATATGGAAGCAGAAAAATCTAACTGCCTTTGTGACCTTGGATAAGTCTTTTTATCTCCTTTGGCTGCATTTTCAAAAAAAAATAAAATGAAGTGAGATTAGAAGTCTCTGAGGTACCATTTGGCTCCAAATCTATGGTCCTTAAAAGGAAAGGGGGTTCAAGTTTCCTTTATTTCCCCCACATTTCTGGGGCCTTATCCAACTTTCTTGGGCTATATTCCTCACCTATCTATGGTTCCTCACCAGTAGACTCACCCACACACTCTTCTACTGTTTTCCTTCAGGAATATTCTCTACTCTTAGCAGCTGGGGTAGAATAGATGCAACTCTGACCCTAGAGTTGGGATCACCTGAGTTTAAATTCAGCTTTGGACACTGCCTAGCTATTCCACCCTGGGGAAACCATTCAGCCTCTGTATTCCTCAGTTTCCTCATGTCTAAAATGGAGATTTTACTCCCAAGGTTGTTGTGAGTCTTAAATGAGATTTTTTTTTTTAAAGCACTTAGTATAGTACCAGCCCATAGTAGGTGCTATATAAGTTTACTCCCTTCTTTTGTCCTTTCCCCAACTTCCTAGCAACCACAAGCTTTATCTCTTCCTGAGAGAGATCAATAGCCTCTGTGAATTTGCCCCCAAAATTACTCTCAGCTACATAACTAACAAAAGTTTCAAGGTCTGTGCAGTCAGTTGGCTCTTCCTGGGAATCTCTAGATCCACATTTCTCTGAATCCTATCAGGAAAAATCAGTACTGTAGATGCTGTTGCTGTACAGACACCATATGTATCCTGCTAGTATTCCCAAGCTCCATTGAAATCCATTCTTATTATGTCTGACACCAAGGGGATTTTTTTTCACTAATGACTTGCAAACTTACCTTAAATGCAATGATTAGAAATTGTCACAACTTCAACATTAGGTGTATATATTTTTCCCATGTAGGAGAGGCTCGTCGTGGAGGGTTTTTGTTGGGTTTTTTGTTGGGTTTTTTGGTGATGAAATCTTTCAGTATTGTTTTCCTCTGGGACTGTAGCTCAGGGCTTGGCTGCATTTTCTTTTTAAAGGGGTTTTTGGGCAGGATATTGACAAAAGAAATGAAACAATAAGTTTCTCCTATTCCAACATATTAACTGGTTTCTCCCTTTGCCTCTCTGAGCCTGTTGAAACTGTATAGTTGTTTCATCTTCTAGTTGTCATCTTTCATTGTTTCCACATTGGCCATTATATCTCCAGGTCCCAAGTCAGAACCTCACCTAAGTTAACCTCATTTATAAGATTAAATATGGATATGACCTCCAATGATGCAGATGATAACCACTGATCAGAGGATCTCAGATGCTAGAACTTCGAGGACCAACTAAGTCCAACCCTCTATTTTATAGATGAGAAAACTTAGGGACTTAGGTCCCTTAAAACTTAGATAGGTAGAGTGACTTGTCCAATGTCACACAGTTAGTAAGTATTTAAAGAAGAATTTGAACCCAGATTTTCTGGATTCAGAATCTAATACCCAATCCATTATGCCAGGATTTCCCAACCTGAGATATACATGTTCTAAATGGATATGAGAAGCACTTTTTTTGGCAGGGAGAGGGGCTATCAGGAATTAATTAATCTATTTTATTTCATATGTGCCTATGTTTTTCAATACTTTTCTTTTCATATTGAACCTCGTAGAATTTATTTTATTTCATCCCAAATGGGGGTTTACTGAAAGCCAAGGGGTAAAGGACTCCTTGACCAATACTATTCTACCTCTCAACCCATCTATATCTGCCCATCTCATATAACTGTATTCGCTGCTAGGAATCTTCCTTGAATTCTCCTGGCCCATTAAGATGTCTTCTTGATTTGGCTATCTAGCTAAGGCATTTTTAACTGGGAGTCTTATGGGTAGATTTCAGAAGATCAATGAACTTGGATGGGAATACAATTACATACTGATTTTCAATAACCTCTAACTGAAATTTAGCATTTCTTTTAGTTACTTAAAAAGCATTATTCTGAAAAAGTGTCTAGGCTTCACCATACTGCCCAAGGGGCCTATGATACCAAAAAGGGGGAGGAAGTCTTGATTGAAATACTTCTCCATACCTGTCCCTTTAATCAATCTCAACCCCCTCCCCCACTTTTAACTCTTAACTTGCTTAAAAAGGACTGAGTGCTTCATGCAGTCATTGTCTCAAATTATCTGATACACTTGAAACTTTAGCATTCTAAGCTTTGGTTCATCTACCTCTTTTTAAACATTTTTCCTGGGAATCCAATCCACCTTTATTTTCTCTGTTTAAATCATCAGTGGCCTGTATTTCTGGTTCTATCTGGTCTTACACTGATTGAGTCATGCCTTCCACCTTGACAAATGTTGCTGCTGAAAACTGAAAACTTGCTTCTCTGGAAAACTGAAAACTTATTTCTGTCATTACCTGTCCCTAGAGCTTCATACTACAGCTTTCTTGTCCCAGCATTCTGAATCTCAGTTCCAAGATGTTGTAGTGAGAAAAGAGTCTCTTAAAAAGAGTTTTGACTTGTCCAATTGCTTATGTATTTTCCAAGTTTCTGGACCCTCTTTCTTCAATGCTACATGATTCTTGGCATTTCACTTCCAAATAGGAAGAAAAATGTTCCCTAGTCCTTGAAGCCCAATATATAATATCTCTTTCATTCTTCACAACTATAGGCATCCATCAGACATGAGATTGAGGGTGGGGAGAGCAGAGAAGAGAGGAGAACAAGAAGGAACAAGAAAAGCAAGGAAATTTGAACCTGAAAATTGGTGACATAAAATATTTGGTGAAGGAGGAATCTGAAAACACTTAGTTAAGATGAATGATATCAATAAAAATTTCCACATAATTTTTTTCAAACCTTTCTGAAGTAAAAAAAACCGAGAGATGGCTATATTTTGCTTTCAAACCTGTTTTTCACAGTGATACAGACAGTGAGGCATAAGGCATATCTTAATTGTTCTTAGTTCATTTCTGTATTAAAGTTCTTATTGTTTAATTACCAGAAATTAGTTCCTACCCACAAGGTACGTAGTTATATGGATAACTATTCCTTTTCCCTTTGTCTGCCCATTATACCCATTGCTAATGACCTCCAGGGACACTCTCAAAGCAAGGATTCTTAACCTGGGGTCCTCAAAAAGGGTAAGGGTATAGATTTTAGGGGGACTATGAACTGATACAGGAAAAATTTACATCTTTATTTCAATAACCCTAATTGAAAGTTAGATTGAAATTTAGCATTTCCTTCTATTATAAATTTATGCCCAAAAATCATATTAGCAGTGCTATAATGATCTCCTTGGTAAGCCTATGAATTTTATTTTATACATTTAAAAACATTATCCTGAGAAGGGGTCCATAGATTTCACTAGATTGTCAAAGGAAACCATGACATGGGAAAAAGTTAAGAACTCCTGTCTCAAAGTAGTCTTTTTTTTTTTTTAATCCTACAGGGCCTTGAGTCTATTTAAATTAAGTCAGAGGTGTCTAACCTGGCATCCATAGACTCTTAGATTTCAGAGGATCCATGAACTTGAATAGGGAAAAGTTGCATCTTGATTTTCACTACCCCCTATCTGAAATTTAGCATTTCCTTCAGTTATTTAAGCACTTTATTCTGAGAAGGGGTCCATGGGCTTCACCAGACTGTCAAAGGGATTCATGTCACAAGGGATGTTGAGAACTTAAAGACGTCTTGAGGGAGAGAGACAGAGAGATAGAGAGGTAGAGACAAAGAGGGACAGAGAGAGTGAGAGTGTCTCTCTCTGGCCATGAGTACCCATGGAGATTCAGTGAAGGTTCCAAGGCCAGTTCACATCTATTTCCATCAGGGCTTGCCTAATAAATGTGCCTGTAAACCAAAAAAGTTGCCTTGCCAGCACATTAGAATAAGGCATAGGAAATCTTATCTTCAAGGAAAATTAGCAGAAGTCAGTGAGTTGCAAGGTTGTCAGTTTGCTTTTTCGAAAGACTCTCAAGGTGAGCCTTCAGGAAGCCTTTACTGTTGGCCAAATTCTTCTTTGCCTCTAAGTACACTTTTTAGGATTCTGTTTTCCTTTTATCATTTTATCTCTGTTCCAGAATGGGGCCACAAACTTATTTCCTCCCAGTTTTGCTTCCAACCTGGCATTTAGTTGTTATTTTTTTTCTGTTCTCTCCTTTTCTGAATTCCATTTCACATCTATAAATTAGCTTCTAACATTTAGACCTTAGAAACGCAGAAAGTGCACATAGGAATTTAAGATGGAGTCACCCAGATCCGCTCAAGGACCGCTGCTGTTACTGAGTGATCTTTAAGAATACTTTTAAATGATCATGAAGTCACAAGGAATTTCACAAGCTAGTTGCTCAGTTAGTATCAAATCCAGTTTGACAGTTGGGAATAGTCATAATTTTTTAAAGTGAATGTATTTTTTCTTTTACAAAAGAGCATCTTGAAAACCTTAATTGTTAAGATTGCAATAACATCCAAAAGAACATTTTCTTTTTTGTCCATTTCACTTAACGGTAGATTTCCATGCAAAATAATCCCCATTTAAAAGCAAATTGAGTCACTGAAAAACCAATGAAGGACTCCAAGAACAATGATGTATCTTCCCCTTAATAACAGAAAGTCAGGAGACTACTAAAAGAGAATATTATAAATGTCATCAGATGTGGTTACTGTATCAGATGGTTTGCTTAATTGTTTTTCTTTGCCACAAGGAAGAGCTCTGTTTGGAAAGGAGATGAAGTAACTGAGAGAAAGACAAAAGACATCAATAAAATGTATTTTAGGGAATAACAAAATATTCTTTTTCATATCAAAGTTTTATGTTTGCCAAATTCTTATTAGAATGCAACCATGCTTCTTTGAGAATTTTATTTTATTTTAATGAATCAGCTTAATTCTAATGTGTTTTGCTCCATAACAGAGAAGAGAAAAAAACCAAATTTTTAAAAGGAATAAATATATGTAACTTATTGGTCTTTTGCTAGTAACATTTTCTTAAAAAGAAAACAGGTTTTTTAAGTTGTTTTGTTGGCTTCCTATAACTTGACAGCATGGAAGATATGTGAGACACAGACATTTTGTTCCTTTCCTCATTGGCTATAGATCTCAATTTTTAGTTCAAAGCCTTGATCACGACTGTCAAGTAACCTAATATAGAAACCGGAGCTCAGGTCATAGTGTTTTAGAGTTGGGTCTTTGAAAATTCACTTAAATCTACATTTCTATAACAAACTAACTACTTGAGCTTTCCAAAGGCTATGTTTTACCTGTGGAAACAAAGCTTTGTACTTGTTTCCTGCACTACATTTAAAGTTTTTTGTAGGACTTGTATATGTAATTTTTTTTTTCTCCAAATTCGATGAATGAAGGAGAGGTTTAGTTACTTGAGGGATGAATGGAAAAGCAAGGCGAGAGCAATATCCAGAAGAGTTCTCTCAGTTAGGATTTACAGTGATTGTTAAAAGTGGTTTTTAGAACTTTTCTTTGGATACTTAATTCTTTGTTTTAAATCCTTTTTTAATAACCTCATTACACTTCTTCCTATTCTGTCAGATAATATAAAAATCTACAAATGAAGTAAATATGCCCATCATGGTCTACAAGTGGTCATTTAACTCCAGCTGAATGTTGGGTGTGGTGCTAAGCATTGCGGACACAAAAATTCAAAAGATATGGCTCTTATAGAGTTGGCAAAACAGGATATAAGCTTTTATGTACATCTATTTAGTATTTGTTACTATTTTCTATAACTTTTATTCTATAAGAGTTTTTAACTCCCTGTATTCTCATGTGTATAAGTATACCTACATATAGATATGTATGAATTTAATTTTATATGTATATATGTGTGTCTGTATATATATATATAGATAGATGTGTTAGGGTATGTATGCATCCACATACATCCATACATACCCTAACACATCTAGTTTCTTTACTGGGATCTTCTCTGTGCACAATCTATTTTTTAAAATTAGAAACAGTTTCTTGCTAGTCAATTCTCTGAATATGAATGGTGGCCCCCATTTAAGGAATGCCCAGGCACTTAGCTATTTAGATCTCTCCATAAAGACATGGCCCCATGGGGCAGTTAGGTAGAGCAGTGAGTAGAGCACCAGCCCTGGAGTCAGGAGGACCTGAGTTCAAATGTGACCTCTGACACTTAACACAAAAACTAGCCATGTGACCTTGGACAAGTCTCTTAACCCCAATTGCCCTCCAAAAAGCAAAAAGGAAAAAAAAAAAAAGACATGGCCCCATATATAAAATTTCCTGTGATTTTTACAGCATGCATTGGTATAGAGTGGGAAACAGATTACATGTCTGTTGTCCCAACACTACCCTAGCTAAATTCAAAAAAGGTCCATCCTCAGGCTGGCCACACAAAGAGAAATTTTCCAGTTATGGAAACTTCTGAAGTTCCTATGTTATTATCCAGAAGGGTTTTCCTCTAAGGCAGAGGCCCTCACTCTAACACAATGAGATCCCAGGAGCCTTGGATTCACACCTTGGTGCAGAGCAGACTTTTATGGGGGACCAGGGGGGAGATGGTCTCAAGACCTCCATGAATTCAGGAGGCAGAAATATTCCTGAGTCTCTAAGGCTAACCAGGATAGACTTAGGACAAAAAAAGGGAGCACTCAGGAGAAATCAAGCGTAACCTCTGACCTGGTCACTCATGTTTTCTGCTTGGATCCAAATCCTTAGATGGACGAGCTGGAGCTGTTTTGTATGACCAAATTTTGCTCTGTAAGTTCAGAACAGAATGAAGCCTAGTCCCTGCAGATCAGTCATAGGTAATGGAAATTAGGGAAGAAGGAGGGGTGAGGTGGGGGAGGGTTCTTAGAGTTCATGATGAAGGAGAAATGTAAAGTGTAGACATAAAGCAATCAATCAACAAGCATTCATTAAGCACTTCTTGTGTACCAAGTGCAATGAAGCAAACCTTACTCTCAAGGGTAATTCTAATTTTTGGAGATGGGGATAGTACAAGTACATAGTAAATATTGAGTAATAAATTTATGTAGTATTTACATGGTAAAAAAAAATTACATAGTAAATTAAAATATCATAAATATAAAGTGAATAAGTACAAATGTGTTTGTATACATATACACAATAGTTAAATAGGAGTTAGCTTACAAGGGAGGGCACTGGGGAGTCAGCAGGAATCCAGAAAAATTTTTATTCAGAAGTTGGTGCTTAAACCTCATATTAGAAGGAAGAGGGGGATTCTGAGAGGATGAGGTAAGGCCGGAGTGCATGCCAGGCACCTGGGACAGCAGGACAAAGGCAGAGACAGGAGACGGTACGTCCTGCGTTTGAGGAAAAGAAAGAGGGCTAGTTTGGGTCCCCATAGGTTTCTCTTCTGACCCCGTGTCCTGCCAATTACACAAGAATCTTGAGGGTGGCTACTGTGGTTAATAAGGACTAAAGCAGAGTGACCATCTCTGCCAGGACTTCGGAGGATGGATTCCAGATCTCAAATCTGCTCTCTCTACTCGGCCCTGTCATGAGAGACAGTACAGCATAATAATAGTGAGCACTTATATAGAGCTTACTTTGTGCCAGGCACTCTGCTAAGTGTTTTACAATGGGGACCTCATTTGATCCTCACAACAACCCTGGGAGGAAGGAAGGGAGGAAAGTCAACTAATCTCTCTTATCCTTGGTTGCTCCATCTGTAAAAACAGAGCCAATTATAGCACCTACCTCACCAGGTTGTGCTGAGGCTCAAATAAGATAATGTATATGCAGGACTTTGCAATCCTCTATATACTCCAGCTGTTATCAAATTACCCATTTTATCAGGACACTTTTTTTAACTTTAATGTCTTGTCATTCGTCACTGATGCATTACACATGCTTTCAGATCTATGAGGTACCATAATTAAAATGTTCTGTTAAGTTACTTTTCACTCATGTCCAAACCCTTTCCATTCAAATTATATCTTTGTATACAGATTACTTAATCGGGTGATGTCTCCCCAGCCCTTAAAGAAGTGACAGTAAACTGTGTGGCTATTATCTAAGGATGGAAAAGCATGTTAAGTGACTCCTGTATAATAACTACTTGGTTACTCGGTGCCCTTTTAGCCTACTTAGGCAACAAAATAGATAGGAAAGAGCGGTGTACACCCATCCAGCTCTGAAATCATTACTAATGGCTTCAGGTCCTGTCTGAAGGCGGTTTGTGATATTCAACATGCCACAAGTCAGTCTCGTTCTTCCTAGAGTTTTAGAAAGGTCATTCCAGGAAGGGCTCTTTATAACTTCCTGCAGGATTAAGTATCAGAGCTACCTTCTAAGTGAAGTTCATGTATCATAAAGTTCTTTGGGTCATGAATAAATAAATCACTGGAGAAAGGTTCAAATCAGACACATTTTTTGATGAATTTTGTCCTGTAACAAATGATGCTATAATAAAATTCTGTACATGTTGCAAATATAGTTGATCTATAATCCTTCAGGCAATTTCTTCATTTATGTTTAAATAATAATGGAGGCGTAGGCATTCCATGGAATTATATATTTGGCTAGTAGCAGAGTTTGAGCATCTCCTGGAATCAGAGGACCTGGATCTGAATTAGTGTTTGACTTATTTTCTGTGAGACCTTCAGCAAATTATTTAATTATTTGTGGGTCTCATCCTCATTCATATGACATGGGGTTGGATTTGACAGCCTCTAAGGTCTCTTCCAACTTTCTATCTAAAATCCTAAAATGTGTTGGTGGAAGATAATATTTTGGTAGCAAAGATGTAGCAGATGCTACAGGTGATTAATGGAAATCTTACAGCCAATTGACCTATGCCATTCTACCTAGGATAACTGACATCCACTAAGGAGTTGGAAGACAGAGTTGGTTATGAGGTAAGGCAAAGAGATTTGAGAGCAGGCTTTCGTAAAAATCAAAAGCTGCACAGCTGAGCTTGTGCCTTATTCAGAAATCAATTCTGTTTCCTAAGTGGATCAAAAGGCATAGGATCATTAAGTGGCAAATACACAGGAATCCCTTTACATGCTTTTCCCTTTCTAGCTATTCTTCCTTGAGGTTACCATCATCACCTTCTGGACCAGGAAGAATTATTGGACAATAATGGTGCAGGGGAGAGTCGATGCATCGGGAGTTATATTAAGCAATCATATTTCTTCTGAAATCATATATCATAGAAGCCATTTTCCATATCTTCTAGGTATCTGGTAGATCAGGGTTCAAATTCTGCCTCTATCATAGCTATCATAGCCTTCCATTAACTATGGACAAGAAATCTAAACTTTCTTCCTGCCACTCCCCTACAGACGACCCTCTTAGACTCTAAATGATAAGGGAGTGGTCTATCTACATCAGTTAAGAGAGTTCCCACATTGGAAGTCCATATACTAATAAAATCACAGGTTCATCCTAAAAAAAAATCATACTTTATAGATCTGAAAGCACATGCAATGTTCTCTGTGAAATTTTCTCCCAGAACTTTCCCACGAAATTCAGAACAGCAGAGAACTCAATCCAGAACTCTTATCAAACAGTCTGAGGAACATTGTATTTGAAAATTAAATGGTGATGTGTTATTTATTTATAATCATTGTGGCTGAACAAGATTCAGGTTTTTAAATTATAACAGATTATTTGTGCCACATATAGTACAGCTCTCAGTATTTTTCCCATGTAAATTGAAGATTTTATCCATAACGTGTAATGAAAGCCAGGTCTCTTTAGCCAATCAAAAAATTCTGTCATTCTAAGGAAGTGGCTCCCAACTCTTTAAAGTATTTTTAAGTTCCACTTTAATTAATTTGTTTGTTTTTAAACAACCTTATGTTCCAAATATATGCCTTCTTCCTTCCCTATCTAGCAAGCCATAGCGAAAGGGAGAGGTATTAGACTGGAACCGTGATTTCATTGGCATATAACATTCTCAAGTGAGAAGATTCCCTCCACCATTGTATCAGCACCTTCTGTGCAACTCAAAAGAAAGTAATAATGTTAATAATAGTAATCATGAAAAGGACGAATAGTTCATCGAAACCCACGAATACACCAACTGAGTCTAATAGGATATGCAATGTTTCATGCCCATCATCCTTTACCTTTGCAAAGAAGAGAGGGAGACACATTTTTTTTCCTCACCTTTTCATCAGTGATGAGTTTGATCATTTTAATCACAGATCATTCATTTTGGGAATTCTTCATTTGTTTCCATGTGCAATGTTGTGGTCCTTATGTATATTATTTTCTTAACGTGAGATCTTTTTTAGCATAAACAAATTGTCCAACTCCAAGCTTGAGAGCAGTTGAACTATTAGTGTCTAAAGGTTGAAAAAAATACACAACCAAAAAAAAAAGAGATTGTGAATTCCATGATGCTTTTCAAAGTTTTTTTTTATTTTTATTCACCATAGCAGCACATATAACACTTGAAAAAATGGAAATACATTGTGTGATATTATTTAATCTATATCAAATATGTTTGCTTATTTATGGATTTTCAAACCCTTTATAAAATCTGTGGTCCCTTAGGATGGCAAAGCATAGAGATATGCTGTATTGTTGAAGATTATTAGAGAAATAAGTTGTACAAAGTCAGAAAGTATTGGTTTTGTATTTACTTTTAATATTACTCTTCTATATTCATATCACGTCCCACAGTTGAATGTAATCTCCTTGAGAGCAGCCTATGTTGAATTTTGTCTTTTGTACTCCCAAGGAATTGCATGGTGCCTGGCATGACAGGGTCTTAATAAATGCTAATTTAATTAATAATTCAAGGCAATGAGCTGTTGATAAGTAAAAGAACTCAGTGTTAAATTAAGCATCTGGACAGTGGAGGAAAAAAAACTAGATAGTTGACAAAGGATTTTGTCTTTGGACAATCCTTCTGTCAATCTTTCCATCATATTCTTTAGGCACCGCCAGTCCATTTCGACAAGCATTAATACCTACAGACAAGAAAAAAGAATACATTGACGCAACAAGCATTTATTACTACAAATAACAAATAGAAATAAGATGATACAACAAACATTTGTTACTATTTGCCAAGCACTGGGTACATAAAGATCAAATGAAACCCAATTCTTGCCTTCAAGGAGTTTGTACTAAGCAAATGACAAGAACTTTGGAACTTTTTGACCTTCATACTTAACATTCTGCCTACAGCAAACTTCGAAACATTGAAAAAAACACCAGAGTTAGTTAGGATGCTTTTGCCTCCAGGGTGATAAAAACATTTTTAACCAGCTTGGAGAATTCAGTATACCTGGATTTTTGATAGATAAGGCAAGCTTTGAATCTTGGGGCATTTTTAGAACTGACCTTACTTACAAAACAATCTGGAAGCTAACTGGGAAGGCCATCCAAAACATGACTTTGGTTGTTGACTGCTGTAGGACTCTGAGCCCTAGCTGTTTGCCACAGTGCTATTGATTTAATCCAGGGTGATGCAATTTGAAGAGTTTAGCTCACAAAGCCAAAGAACATTTAAATAAAACCATTTAGAGCAAATGAGGAAGATCCTGCTAGTACATTTAATAGAGCAGCTGAAATGTTCTCCCTAGTCGTACGTTCCACATTTTTAGATATCTCCTTGATTTTTAGGGGGTGGGGAAGGTGGGCATTTGCTTTTAGCTTAAGGTACATTTTCATGGATTTCTTAACAGAAACCTAACCTATTTGACATATCTTGTTTCCTTTCACCACTTCATTCTTCTCTATATAGCCTACTCTACTCCCTTTGTGGGGAGGAAGAAGAGGGCAGGGAAGAGAGGAAAAGGAAGGATTACAGTTTCTGATTTCATTGGTGTGAGGAACTTTTACATGAAAATTCCCTCCACTGATGCAGCTCAAGATATTGAGAGATTAAGCGCCTTGATATGTGCCAGAGGCAAAATCTGAACCCAAGTTTTCCTGACTCTGAGGCTGTTTCTCTAGCTACTGTACAGCATTGTCTGTTGTGCTCTCCCTAGGGATTGAGACAGCTAGGTGGCGCCATAGTGCACAGAGAGCTGGACTTAAAGTCAAGAAGACTCATCTTCATGAGTTCAAATCTGGCATCAGATCACTTACTACCTATGTGACCCCAGGCAAGTTACTTAACACTGTTTGCCTCAGTTTCCTCATCTGTAAAATGAGCTGAAGAAGCAGATGGCAAACCACTCCAGTATCTTCACCAAGAAAACCTCAAATTGGATCATGGATAAACTGAACAACAACAAATCTCCAATTTGTGTCTCTTCTTCTACTATTGTATGTATATTAAAATATAACATATCTGGGTTTTGGACAGATTTTTTTGTTTTTGTTTTTGCTTTTCAAGTTGAAGCTTCTTGACTTAAAATGATCAAGAAAAGTGCTACATGTGACCTTGATGAAATCATCTTATCCATCTGGGTCTCCATTTCCTTATCTATAACCAAGAGGGTTGGAGCAGATGACCTTTGGGTTCCCTTCAAGCCCTTAAATATGTGCTGTTCTATTCAGGCTTGTAGAAAACTAAATGGGAAAGGACAGAGATGTACATCTGTTGATCAGTCTTTCGTGGCACATTTTTCAACATTGCTAATAGGTAAAACAAGGAAGAATTTAGCAGAATTTTAAGGAATTGCTCATTTGTTTCACTACTCACTTTTTTCAAACTACAAACCTAGATAATATGAATATGAAAATAATGTGAACATATTATTATAGCTGGATAATAGTTTGAATTTATATGCTTTAGAGTTTGCAAAATGCTTTCTGCTTTTATCATCTGATTAGATATGCGGATAGCTTCCTTCCAACTCCTATTGACTTGACTGATGTGTTGCTTAATATCATGAAAGGAGCAACAGATTTAGAATCAGGGAACCTGGATTTGAAGGCCATTCTTGCAGCTTATTAGCTCTGAGACTTCAATCAAGTCACTCCAACTCTCCAGTCTTTGGTTTCCTCCTTTGTAAAATGAGTTTTGACTAGGTGCTCTAGAGGCCCTTCTGCTTCCAAATCCTGTGATCTTAGATTTCTACATTTAAAAGATTTTCAAATTTTAAAATACATTTGTATTATTTTATTCAGGACTCTATTTTCCCTTTATGATGCAATGGAGAAACAGTCTCCATTATCGTCTCTTCTACCGTCGAAAATAGTAGTTTAATTTAATCATCAGCTATTTTTAACTAACAAAATTCCTGTGTGTGTATGTGTGTGTTTGTGTGTGCCAGTTGTTGATGTTCTTGCTCACCATATTTACACCAATATGATCCCATTAATAGAATGTCAACCTCAATTACTTTTCAGTCACTCATACCTAGTGGTTCAATTACGTTTGGCTCCTGGACTAATGGCTGTGTGTTATTCAAGACAAGAAATTAAAAATAAATTTATCTCTGAGTCACTGAAGCATTAAGTGTTTGAAATATCTCAATAATTAGCTGAGAGGTGGGGAGTGATATGTATGAATTCTTTTTTTTCCAGGTTCTGGAACCATTCTTTAATGGTTCACTCCGCAACTTTTCAGTGTCAAAGTGCAACTAGGCAGGGAAAAAAAGATTTTAGAATGATGGGAGTTTTTGTTTGTGACTTGCAGCATCCTATATATAGATGGGAGTGCAGAGCAAATGTTACCAAATTCTCTTAATGGGAAAACATCTTTTTTTGTTGCTCTATAAACATTTTAAATTCCATTATAATATTGTGAGATAGTATAATATTTCATTCTAAATAACCAATAAACATAATAAAAGTTCTCTAACCAGGCTGCCAAGTTTGATATAGCTGTGCCCTAATGGGTAGCTACATTGATAGATTTGGAGTCAAGAACCCCTATATTTGAATCCCACCTCAGACACTTACTAGCAGTATGAGCCTACGTAATGGCTTTTCTCAACCCCCATTTCCTCCTAAGTGGTACCTGTAGTACCTTCTTCTCACAGGTGTTGTGAGTTTTAAACGAAACAGCTATAGTGGTGCCATGATGCGTAGTACTCTGGATCCAGAGTCAGGGAAACTAGTTCAATTCTGGCCTCAAACACAAGTCACTTACCTTCCGTCTACCTAAGTTTCTTTATTTATAAAAGAGGGATAATATGAGCACCTACTTTACAGGGTTATCATCATAAGGATAAAATGAGATAGTATCTGTATAGTGCTTTGTAAACCTAAAAGCACTTACCATATGCTAGGCACTGGGGATTCAAAGGCAACCAGGAGACAGTCCCTCCCTGCCTTTTAAGAACTGAACATTCTACTGGGGGTTATGGAAGATACAAAAATGGGGAAGACACAAGTTAGTTGACTTGCCTAAGGTCACACAGCTAGTAAGGGTCTGAGGCTGAATTTGAACTCAAGTTTTCCTTACTCCAGGTCCAGAGCTCTCTTCATTTCTCTATCTTAGCTATTAGAATGATCAAAATGAGATAATCCATGTAAAGAGTTTTGCACACATTAAAACTCTATCTAAATATCAGCTAGCATTATTGCTGTTGCCATTTCAAATCTAATTGTTGGTGAGACTGGTTATAAATGTTTGCTATGCATATTTAAAAAATTAGAAATCTTCTAAGATCTCCCAGCTTCCAAGTTAAGAAGTTCTCTTTTGGGAAGTTTTGAATTTTAGAATTGTAAGTGGCTTCACTCCCCAACAGCCAAGTGGTCCCTTTAAATTTGTTTTAAGGTTTGACTGAAAAAACATCCTGGCCTTCTGAACCCACTAATTGCTGGATGGTCTGGCACATGTCACAACAGAAGATAATGTTTAATCTTCAGGGTATGTAAAAAATGAATCCATGGTTCTGGTCCTTTGGCTCATGCCCAGAAAGTAAAAAAATTCTAAAATCTTCTCTCAGGGTTCCATTGGACTCTGAATGGGATTCCCACCACAGTGATCCCACAAGTTCACACTCTAAGCAGGACCCATGTTGCTAAGCATTAGGAGAGGGTGGTCACAGAGAACTTGGTCTCCAGTCATTTCTGACTCTTCATGACCCCATGTGGGGTTTTTTGGCAAAGATACTAGAGTGGTTTGACATTTCCTTCTCCAGCTAAATTTACAGAAGATGAGTCTTCCTGATGCCAGAACTGGTACTCTATCCACTGCACCACCTCACTGCCCCCCACAAAGAACTAAAATAACTTAATTTAAGGTTTTTGTATTTGACTAGGCCCACTTAAAGGTAAATAAGGCAGCCCAAGGCAGAATTTGGAAAAAACTACACTTCATTTCCGAGGCCTCTAATTAAGTTTGACAAATATGTATTTAATGCCTGCCATATGCTAGGCACTGGATACTCAAAGACAAAAATGAAACAGTTCCTCTCTGCCGCTGAGGAACTGAGCATTCTACTAGGGACGGGGTAGATGACTTGCCTGGAGTCACACAACTAGTGAAAGGTCTGAGGCTGGATTTGAACTCAGGGCTTCTTTACTCTATGTCCAGAACTCCATTCATTTCACCATTTAGCCAGAAAGTAATTTCAGAAAGAAAGATACTCCCAGTAGGGGGGAAGGAGAATACTGAGAAATACCTTCAATAGAAGGTATGATCTGATCCAAGTCATGAAGGCAGCCAGGGAAGCTGTGAGGTAAGGGTGAGGACTGAGTATTCTAAGAACGGAACCAGCTGGTGACAAAACATGGTGTCAGGATGTGTCTGTGTGTGTCTGTGTTTGTGTGTGCGTCTGTATGTCTGTGTGTGCATGTGTGTGTCTGTGTCTGTGTGTGTCTCTGTGTGTCTGTGTGTCTGTGTGTCTGTGTGTGTGCATATGTGTGTGTCTGTGTGTGCATGTCTGTGTGTGTGTCTGTGTGTGTGCGTGTGTGTCTGTGCCTGTGTGTGTCTGTGTGTGTGCGTGTGTATCTGTGTCTGTGTGTGCATGTGTGTGTGTGTCTGTGTGTGTCTGTGTGTCTGTGTGTGTCTGTGTGTGTGCATGTGTGTCTGTGTCTGTGTATGTGTGTCTGTGTGTGTCTGTGTGTCTGTGTCTGTGTGTGTCTGTGTGTGTGCATGTGTGTGTGTGTGTGTGTGTGTGTGTGTGTGTGTGTGTGTGTGGAACAGCAAATCCTAGGAGCCTCATCTTAGCAGAGGTTCATAGAACCCTAGAATGCAACCAAAAGATTGTCTTCCCCAAACTTCTTATTCTACAGCTAAGGAAGTGAAGCCCAGGGAGGTTAAGGGTCAACCAGTAAGTGGTTGACAAAGCCAGGGTTCATTCATTCATTCAGAAAACATTTGAGCACCTGCCGTGACCCGGGTTTGGTATCTAGGTGTGACGTCCACGGTACTTTTGTTCCCTTTCCTCCTTTCGAAGCCTAAAGATTCCCACATGCTGGGAAGCCAGATCTCATTCTTACCCTCATCACTCCCAGCAGAGCCTGATATGATTCTGCCGAAACGACTGAGAGGGCCATCAGCTCTCTACCTGTGTCAGAATTCTTGATGCTGCTGTGCCTCCATCTTTCAGAACTGGCCCTCAGGTAGAGAATGGGCAATAAGAAGTTACTCCAGGTGTTGCTTAAGGAAGATCTTCCAGTTAATAAGGCAGGGAGCTTCAAGGAATGGGGAGGTAAGGGGATATTGTCCCAGCTGGATAGCCCAATTGATAGACCAGTGCCCTTGGAGTCAGGAAGACCTGAGTTCAAATCCAGCCTCAGTTATTTACTAGCCATGTGGCCCTGGGCAAGTCACTTAACTTTTGTCTGTCTCAGTTTCCTCAACTATAAAATGATGATTACTAATAGCATTCACCTCACCTGGTTGCTGTAAGGACCAAAGGAGATAATATTTCGAAGGTGCTTAGCATAATACCCAGCACTTAGCAGGCGCTCTAGAAATGCTCGGTCCCTTCTTCCTCTTCTTTGTCTTACCGGTCAGGGAAAAAAGGTGGAGAACAGGAAAGCAAAGGGCCCAAAGTCAGACTGATCAACAATAATTTTTTTACTTTTTAATCTATTTTGTTTTTAATTGATGAAAGCATTTCCGTAACACGGTATAATAAAAAATGTTTTCATATGAAACTGCAAATCTGTTGTGTACAACTTGCTATTACTTTTAAATATAAAGTAAAATTATCACGTACGTTTCTTCCTTTTTCCTTTTCCTTTTTTTCTTCCCTCCTCGTACTCCACCTTAGAGATGGCTACCTGGCTGCCATCAGACACAAATACGTATATAATATATATATAGATATATGTATGTAAAATCATTCCATACACACTTCTACTTACCAGTTCTTTTTCTGGATGAATGTGCTACGTGGTTACTATATGCCAAGCTAGCATTATGCTAAGTGCTAGATCAATTATATCCTTTCTCTGATCCATCCTCCACTCATCTGGAAAAAGTCTTCCTAAGACCTAGGTCTGACTGTAGCCAACCCCCGCTTTGACACTATCGGTGACTTCTCACTGTCTTTAGGATAAAATGCAATCTTCTTATCTTGGCATTTATGATGCTCCAAAAGCTGGCAGTCCCTTGCCTTGGCAGCTGGCTTCCCTCATGAGCTTTATCTTTTAGACATACTAAATTATTAGCTCCAGCCCAAACTTCACTTGCCCCACATGAACATTTCAGAGACACCCTCCTTATTTGCCCTGCTCAGAATCCCTGTCTTCCTCAGCTCAGGGGGTTCCTCTCATAAAATTTCCTAAAACCTGTTTGTAATTTGTATCATTTCTTCTACTGTAGAGGTAGAGGCAAAAGGAAACAACTTTTATTTATTGTAAAAATCAGAAAATTATAATTTCATATCATTACCAAGCCACTTGGCATAGAATTTTTTTTCTTTTAAATCTCAAATATCCTATTGTTGCAAATCTCTAGGGAAGGCAATTCCATAGCCTTCCTTGACAGCCTGTTCTAATATTAAAGAAGCCTTAAGCCAAATAGAAAGATTCATCACAGAGGAAATTTTTATTTGATGTATGTAATTAGTTTTAGTTAACTTTATTAATAAAATGTCGCAAATCAATTAGGTTTGCAATAATCAGAACATGAAGGCCCAAGAGGTATTACCACTCTCACAACAGGGAAAGATAGAGTTCCGTTTAGTTGAGAGGCAGATGTAATTAGATTAGATCTGAGGGATGCCACTGGTCTGAACTCATCACTCTCTGTCCTTGGGCACATTACCCAGTCTAAGTGGGTGCTTACAAGGGTTGGACGCCATTAAATAGTGAGACTTAAGTTTTGGATTTTTTCTTATAGTGTTTTGCAAAGGATGCTCTTCACACTAAAATAATTGTTTCATCCCATAAATGTTTCACTTATCTCTCCAATATGTAACAAATCCTCCCTTAAGTTGGATCCTTTATTTCATGAAAGGGGTTGGGGGAGGGGAGATTCATGTTAAGTCTCTATTCTACATGAGACTTAGACCATGAGCTAATTTAAACATCTCCCCACACACATGTGATTCTATGGTCTGCATGCTAGATCTGAAGGCAGGTTACCTCCATCATATGAATCCATCACTAATATCTGTGGGATTTGAGTTAAGTGGGTTAATAACCTCTTCGAGAATCATCGGCTTCCTCATCTGTTAAGTGAAGGGGCTAGACCTAAAATCTTTTCCAGCTCAAAACATTTTATCCTAAAATCGCATAGAGGTACCCCATTAGCAGAAGTGTGGTGATTAATGTTTAACAATCATCTCTCCAAGGCAAAGAAATGTATGCATGGCCACTTTTAAATTTAATCTGCATTATATATTTGCTGCATCACTTTCTTAAGGCAACAGAACAATAAGTTAAGCCTAATTTGTAGCATTTGCCCATTTATTTTCCAAGGTATAAATACTCACACTAAATATTTAACAGTTGACTCTCACAAGCCAATTTGAACTGGCTCCATTAAATATTTAAATGGATATTGGAACAGGAAGCTCTAGATGAGAAAACTTCTACCGATGCAGGGAATCAGCTCAGCCCCTTTCAGAGTTGCCCAGGGCACTGAGA
The DNA here is from genome assembly GCA_028646515.1 of Pseudochirops corinnae. NCBI lineage: Eukaryota > Metazoa > Chordata > Mammalia > Diprotodontia > Pseudocheiridae > Pseudochirops > Pseudochirops corinnae. The sequence goes on from CM053591.1 coordinate 165,162,106, forward strand.
AGTTCATGTGGAGGTACTCGCCCGGGGTCCTACAGGTTCTCATGTCAGAGGTGGGACGTGAACTCAGGTCTCCAGGTTGACTCTTTATCTACTATATCCTATCCCACTCAGGTGTTATTCTTATCCTCGATTTAGAGATGAAGAAACAGACTCGGTTTTGTCAAATGTCTTCGCCAGAGTTACCTGGCTGATCAGTAAGTGTCTGAGACCAGACTTTAATTCAGTTCTATCAACTGCAAGTCCAGCGCTATCCATTTCACCGCCTTGTTGTTTTTGTTGTTGAGTCGTATCCAACTCTTCATGACTCCATTTAGGGTTTTCTTGGCAAAGATATTGTAGCGATTTTAGCATTTCCTTCCCCAACTCATTTTACAGATGAAGAAACCAAGGAAAACAGGGGTCAGTGACACACCCAGGGTCACACAACTATTAAGTGTCTAAGGCCAAATTTGAACTCAGTAAGATGAGTCTTCTTGACTC
>CM053591.1:165162685-165192343 GCA_028646515.1 Pseudochirops corinnae
TATATATATATATATATATATATATATATATATATATATAGAAACAGCCCAATTTCAGGGAATGAGAGAGAAAAGATTATCTCTCAAAATGCTAAAGAGGTTTGACACTTAGCTGTCTCTAAAACACGGCAGCCACAGAGGAAATGTGGATCTCAGATTTAATAGCTATAGATCTGAACTGGACATATGAAAACAGGCACTTGGTTTTTTATGACAGCAATACAAGTTGCTTTGTTTTAGAACCCTCAGCTTTCCTAACAAATACTCTATGCCTCACTGACCTTCTGCCTCCATGGGCCTGACAACACAATTCCTCATCCATGAAAGACTCATCAATGAAATGGCAACTAGGGACCATTCAATTATTTTTCCCTAGGTTTTAGTGGGTTTTTTTTTTCACTTAGACAAATATTTTTTAATATTAGAGCTAGGAGGGAACTTAGTACCCATCTCATCCAATGCCCTCCTTGTATAAGTAGGATGCTGAGTCCCATAGAGATGAAATGATGGGTCCTATCTTATATAGTGGTATATAGCTGAAAACTTTCCCAATAAAAATTACCAGGGGAGAAAGACCTCTTGGATTTCCGTAAAGACCCCTTTACTGAAGGTAAAATAGGTTCTTGGATATGTCCATCATCCAAACTAAATCTGTTTAAGTCTAACCAAAGGAAAATGTTAAATGTGATAAAAAGGGAAATAGCTCTGAATGTGGAGTCATTAACGATCTTTCTGACCTTGACTAAATCGCTTCTCTTTCGTAAGTCTTAGTTTCCTCATCTTTAAAAATTATCTAATTTTTAATCATGTGGGACTAGATGACTGTCGGGTTCCCTTCCACCTCTAATAAGGCCTATGATCTTAGATTGATTGAAGTGTACAGGCTATCCAAGTTGTTCTTTGCACATAAAGACGTTGTGTTCGTATAAATACTTCAAATGCAACTAACTTTTTTTTAAACAAGTTGTTCTGAGAAAGAGTAGAGATGCTTTTGTGGGGTTGGGTGTCTTACTCCCAAATCCCCATGCTCTCTTCCTTTCCTACTAATCTTCAAGATTTTCTAATGAGGAAAAGGAGTATTTAACAATCTGTGTTTGCAGGTTGGAAACCAGAAAATGAAGACTGATCGTTTCTCTCCTGCTAATTTGATTTCTTCCTTTTCTCTAGTGCCAGCCTAGGCAAGGGGCCCTTAGTTACTGTTTCCTGCAGATGGAGATGAGAATAAGAGGAGATGCTGGGCTGGTAGGTCTCCCTCCCAAAAGGAGGCCAGCTGGCTCATGGGGCTCAATTAGAGGCGGCCCCAACTGCAAGAAATAGAAAGTAATTGGGAGCACAATAAAAACAAGTCGGCTTCCTATATGTGAACCAACCAAGCTCCTTGGAAGATGGCTGGGGTAGGCAGCTATTAGAAAACTGTTGATTCTTCAACATGTTCTTCCTGATTTGGACCACTGAAAGTTTTTAGAACCATGTTCCAGATCAGTCTAAATTGAGGTCAATAAACTCCTTATGAAACCTAAGTGATATGTATTTGTTTTATGGTAAGCATAGTTGCATTGTGATGCTGGGGGCCTCAGGCTTTCTAGGGAACCAGGCCTACCCTGGACAAAATGGAAATAAGGGTAGACTATGCCTTTGATCCCATCTCTTTCATCTTCCTTCTGGATCTTTCTACTCTCTTTCTCCCCTCTCCCTCCACCTCTTGTCTTTTCTCCCCCTAACCCATAGTCTAACTTGCCTGGTTCTTAACTAGCAATTACACTGGAGAGCCCTATAATTAACCAATTCATAATTAACCAATTCAGACTAACTCCTTAATGACTACTGAGGCTTAATGACCTGCCCCTCCCATGATTATTTGCATTTTAAAACAAACATTGTTTCCTAAACCAAAGGAATGTATCTAATGGTGGAACCTCAGGCATTGAGACATAACCAAGGAGAAGATGTTGCTTTTTAAGGACAGAAAGGAAAAGGGGATAGTGGCTTTCTACACATCTCTCAAATCACTGCCATGCATAAGGTCATCTGGGAAACAAAAATTAACAATTTGAGAGAAATGCACATCAAGAAAACCTCAGAATTTTCAGCTACATGATATTAGAAAAGAAGTTTTTCCTCTCTCGTGCTAAGAAGACCAAAAGAAGTCAGCCTCGAATAAACTGGGGCTTCTCACCAGACAGGTCCCTTTCTCTTTCCCCCCATTTGCCCATAACAGAGGAATAGGGAAAGAACTAAATGTCCTAAGGTCAATGGAAAAGAAAAACAACTAAATCATGTACTTTAATCATCGTAAGGTCCTAATTATTTTTTTAGCTGAAAGAAGTTATGATAAAATTCCTTAGGATCACACATAGGATTTAGAGCTAGAAGGAGTTTCAGAGCTCACCCAGCCCAACCTCCTCGTTTTGTATTCGGCCTCCAAATCTACTCTTAGTTCCCTGACTCCCAGCCTAATGTGTTCTCCTATTGGCCTTCATGTACATAAAGACGCCAGAACCATGAGCAAACAGGTTCAATAATATGGGCTCGGCCACATTAAATGGAATCGGGATAGTATTATTTATATTGAGGATATCAAATTGTTGCCCCTTGCTGCTCAGCAAAACTCCTGAGTTGGTCCAAACTAGATTAAAGTGCAATTGAGAAATGTTTGCCAAAACAAATAAAAAATACAATACAACATAGGTGATGTTAATTTGTGGCTTTCTAAGTCAATATGCCTTGGCAGGGATCCTTTTCCATTTGACTTTGACACCACTGCTGTATATGATAATAAATGAAAGATGCAGTTTAGGGAAACTGTAAGCTGTCTGAGAGCATATATAATACTCCATATCTAGTCAACAACCATTTATTAATCACCTACTGTATGCTAGATATTGTACCATGCCAACCCCAGTCTTCCACCTTGGAAAAGTAGGCAAGAAAATAATTGCATTATTGAAATGCAACCTATCAGAAACAAAGATGGAAGGGGAAAACAGAAAGCCAACCTCATATAAATCAGGACATCCTGGGTCTCCCCTCCTTGTAAATTTGATAGATTGTGCCAAGTAGAAAAGCAGTTTAGAACATTTCTAAAATTGGACAAGATTCTTGTCTCTCAGCGCTGTGTAAAAAGATTGAGTTTCCTTTGGATTACATAGGACAACACTGGCAAGGGAGCTGGGACGGGCTGGGTTTCTCTCCCAGTGAAATATTAGCCTTGGAAATGAACCCAGCTCATCTGCTAAATAGCACTTGTAAATTGTCCTGTTTTACTAAAAGCGACAGACTTTGCAAGCTGCCCTGGCTCTGCCTTACCAGCAGAAATATCATGCAATACCTTTTAACCAAAGAGAGAAACCTTTTAGTTTTACACCTTGCTTGGCAACAAATGTGGCTGGAATCACTTACAGGGAGTATGATTGCAATTGGCATCTATGAAATCATACGACAGGCTCTGGCACAGGACTCGGGCTCTGACAGCCTTGATGTCTAATACTTTTAACATTACATTTACCTGTGAGAAAGAAGACATTTATGATAAAGTCTAGCCTAGGGGAAGTGACTTGATCATAGGAACATACTGTAGACTGAAAGCCAGAAGGGGACTTTGAGGTCATCAGGTTCAATTCCTTTATTTTACGGATTGAGGTAGAAAGAGTTTAAGTGACTTGCCCTAAGTGTCAGAGGAAGGATTTGGCATATGGCTTTCTTGACTCCAAGTCCATCTAGATGCATCAGGTAATAGAGCTGGGCTTTGCTCTGACTACATCATTCTCCTGGAAACCAGTGAGGGATAGTGGATTGGGCACTGTAGCCTGTAGCCCAGGCAGACCTGGATTCCAATCCCACCTCAGACAATGATTAGTTGCACAGCCCTGGGCTAGTCACATATACTCTTTGTGTCTTGCCTTCCTCATCTGTAAAATTAGCCAGTTGAACTTGATGGCAAGTAAGGCTTTTTCGAGTTCTAAACTTATGATCTTATTCAATAAAGTCCAATGTTTCCCTGTCACCCCTAAGACCAAATACAAACTCTTCTCTTTGATTTTTAAGCTCTCTCACAGCCTGGCTCCAATCTGCCTTTTCCTTCATTATATTTTCTTCTCCTTCACTCTCTACAATCTAGCTGAACTGCCCTCAGTCTCTCATTTCCACAGGAGCCTGTCCCCCATACTGAGAATGCACTTTCTCCTCACTTCTGTCTCTTCAGAGCTCTGGTTTCTTTGAAAGGTCAATTCAAGCCAAGCCGTACATGCTATGTGAAACCTTACCTTACCCCTTCATTAGTCAGTCCTCCCACCCATTTAACTTGTGTTTATTTCATATATATCATGTATTTACTCATACATGTGATATTCTCCCAATATATTTCTAGAGACCATTCCATTTTTGTGTCTGTGTTTCCCGAGTACTTAGACAGGTGCCTTGCACGTAATAAGCACTTGTTGATTGAACCTAGATCTTCTGACTCCAAGTCCAGAGATCTTTCCACTGCTAGCTTCCCTACAATCTTTGACCATCTGCTGGATCCAGGAAACTGGATCTGCCATATTCTAATTTGAGCCAGACTGGGTCAAACCATGCAACCTTGAAAGGACTGGTCCTCCAAGGACAGACCAATAGGGGATGAAATCACTCAGGTTGACAGGTTCCCCCTCTTCTAGCCTCCTTGCTCCAGGGGAGGCTAACCACTGCAGGATACTCATTAATAGACCAAAAGTAATCAGAATATAAACCCTGTGAAGATTGCCACTGAGGTCTAAATAGATGGATTCTAGTTCGGAGGTAGCTGTTATGGAAAAGGTCAACTGCGCCCTCTAGTGGTCCCTACATTAAGCTACCTAGACAAAGTCCCTAAGGTCCCATTATTTCACAGAACTATGAGATCACAAAATCTCACAGCTAGAAAGAACCTTAGAAGCCATCCTTGGCAAACTAGTATCTGCACATGAATCTCTTCTAAAACACTCAAGTCTATTCACCAAGAATGTGCTGAGTAACCTACATACCGACTCTCCCTCAAAAATCCTAACCAATCAGTTCCTCAACCAGGACTCAGTTCCCATGACCCACTCCTCTGCCTTACCTCAGCCATACACAAAGATGGTCATACCCTTGAGCTTGCCTCACCTTCAAATGAGCCACCTCCATGTTCAAGAATTCTGAAATCCCCTCATCTGACCATAATATAATGACTTCTCATCTCTCTCTCTCTCTCTCTCTCTCTCTCTCTCTCTCTCTCTCTCTCGGTGCCTTGCCATATAAAGCCCTGCTTTGCATGATGACCTCCAAACCCTTGATCCCTCAGTTCTTTCCCAGGCCATTTCCCTTGCACTAACCACTCTCTCTTTTTTTCCCCATCTTGACCTCTTTGTGAACCAATTCAATTCAACACTGGCTTCCTTTCTTGAATCCCAACTCCCCTTATCATTTTGCCAATTACATCCTACAAAACCTAAGTTTGAATCATTCCCACAATTACCTTCTTCCTTCCATCACTCTTACCCATGTGCTGCTAGAAGAAGATGGAAAAAACCATACGACCATTCTTACTTGGTCTACCACAAATTTGTGTTATATATCTTCAACTGAATTCTTGCTACTGTTAGGCAATCCTTCTTGTGTAGTGGTTTTTCAGTACTGTCTGACTCTTTGGGATTTTCTTGGCAAAGATATTGAAGTGGTTTACCATTTCCCTCTCCAGCTCATTTTACAGATGAGGCAAATGGGGTTAAGTAATTTGCCCACTCAATGAGTGTCTGAGGCCAGATTTGAACTCACAAAGGTGAAACTTCCTAACTCTAGGCCTGGCACTCTATCTAGGCCATAACAATCCTATACCTCCCCTATCAACTCATGTTCCACTCTCTACTGTGGCTCTTACAAACATTTTTATACCTCCCTAAACATCTCATGCCTCTCTCTTCCCCAATCCTCTCAAGAATATTATGTCATATTTTACAGGAAAAAAAATTGATGACGTTTTCTATAAGCTCCCTCTTCTTGCCCTCTTCTTCATCTCACGTCATTCATATGTCTTCAGCCACTCTCTCGTCCTTCACCCCTGAAGATAAAAATGTTAGTGGAGGGAGGAAAAGCAATATCACAGAATCTGAGAGCTGAATAGGCCCTCAGAGGTCATCTAATCCAACTGTTAGGTGAAAGGAAGACTTCCTGTAATGTACCCAACAAGTGGTGATCCAGCCTCCTCCATATTCCAGTTTGACAAAGCGTTCTGTTCACTTTTTATCTTTATTATAAATTTCATGTTTTCAATGAGAAAATATTTATTTTGCTTTCTCACTACCACTTTCCCTTATGTATCTTATCAAAGGAGATAAACAGGTAATTTTCAAGGGTAGAAATCAAAGCTACAAAAAGTCATATTTTTAAAAATGTTCCAAATCACTAATAATCAGGGAAATGCAAATTAAAGCAATTGTGGAGTTCCTTTTACTTTTTTTCAAGTCTTGACGATGGACCAGAAGACTTGGGAGAGATTGGCTATTGAAAGTAAAAGAAACAACATAGAGATTAATGTGGGGCCTAGAATGATAGTACATGATAGAGAGAGGGAGGAATGGGAACTGGCTTTACCTGAATTCTCTCAGGCCAGAGAGATTCAGTAGCAAGCAATTCAGAGATCAATAAAGGCTTCCAGTCCTGGTTTCTGCTGAACTAGAGAGGGTATTCAAAATTTACCACATGGTAGCCCCAAATAGACATATATTTGACTGGGTTAAAAAAAAAAATTATTAAATATCTGACTACTTTAATCCTCCCATCCCAAATGACACATGTTTAGGTATCTAAAAGAAGGTTCTGTTATTCGAGTCCATAGATTAGGCACTAATTTTGAAGATCACCACTCCTTCTTGTACCCAACTGTGTTGCATGATTAACTCCTTTGGGCTAAAGTGATGCCTTGAGCAATTCCATTTTAGTAAAATACATGTATTTTTCCTGCCAGGAGAGTATCTCTGAGACAAACAAAAAGTCTGCCCAACATTAAAGTAGGCTAATTTATGAAATGAACCAGGCCTACTAGAGAATAGGATTCTGGTGGAAAATGAAAAGGACATGGATGTTTTGGTGTGATGTAAGGAATCTGAAAGACCTGATGTCTGGAGCTAACAAGCTTTTTAAACGGTGTCCCTAGTACGAAGGAGATTTCTTGGTGGGAAGCTGCAGGGGAAATGAGAGTATTAGATACCAGAGTTAGGGTTAGAAGAGACATATTAAAATGAGAAACTATAATGTTGAACTTAGCCTCCTTCATGGTTTTGCCAAGAACCAGTTTTGACTAATTTGTTTAGTCTCTAAAATTACGTCAGGCTTTTAAAAAAGTAGAATTTTAAGCAGGATAATTTTTAATCCAATCTAAAATAAATTAGAAGAGAAAAATTTATAGCACCTCAACAATAACAAAACAAACACACAAAAACCCTGCTAAATAGTAAAATAAATGTCTGTATTATGTAAACCTAGAATTAACTAAAATTAACTTTCAGTTTATTTTTCTTTTGTTAGCATTAAGGGAAAAAATTCTGTATAATTAATAAATTGCACAGAAGTCTGAAATCACACTAAAAAAACTACATTATGTAGGCGTCAGTATTTTTCACTTGCAATTTCAAAGAAAACATTTGTCAATGCACAAATACATTTTCTTTCATTTGCCTGGGAAAATTCAGAAAGAAAATAATCTGTTTTACCAAAATATAAAACAAAAAGAAACAAATAAATTTCTGGTATTTATTTCATGACTGACCAGTGATTTATAGGTTATAAAAGTCTGAACAGAGAAATGCCCAGCAGTAAAAGAAACTAGAAATGAGAGGAGACCTAGCCAAACCTACCTCCCAAATGATGCTTTTCCATATCATTCCCATCAAGTTCCTAAAAAGTGCCACACTTTTGTGCCTTAAGAGTTTTGTCTTGTTTTTCTTTTAATTGTTAAAACATAGAATTACATTTTCAATTTGAGGATCGACACAAATGAGAATTTGGTTGACTGGGAATGTCTTAAAAATAGGTAATACAGACCTCTAGTGGTTGAAATATATAATTTGAAAGAAAAAAAATAAAAGCTTTTTATCCACTGCTTCTAATTTTTAAAAGAAGTAACTTTTATATTGAAAGAAGAAAATTTTTTCCCAAAATAAATGTATTGGGAAAAAATTCCCTTAATTACTTCTCATTCTTTTTCCATTCTTTTTGAAAGTGGCTTGACTTACCCAGGAATAGAGGCAGATTTTCTCAGGAGTCTCATCAATCTCGTTACTCAATTTGAGGATTACTCAGAAAAGGACAATGACCTGTTCTGGTAGGGAAGGTTTTGGCGGGGTTCCATATTATGCATATATTAAGGGGTGGAGAACTTGTGACCTTGAGGCCGTGTGTAGCGTTCTAGGTCCTTGGGTGTGGCTTTTTGATTGAGTCCAAGTTTTACAGAACAAACCCTTTTATTATGGGGATTTGTTCTGTGAAGTTTGGATTCAGTCACAGGGGCACACTTGAGGACCTTGAGAGCCACAGGTAGTCTCAAGACCAGAGGTTCCCCACCTCTTGTTACAGTCCAAGTTAATTGAACCTACAATATAAAATTAGACAGAATATATATGTTTGTGCATATACATATAAAGATAAATAGAACATGAGTTGAGAGCATAATAATCAACAGATCAAGCTGGGAAATATTCAACCTTACTTTCAAGAGAAACCTATTAGAATTCATTTAGCTGGAGAAATTCCTATTGTTGGTTTAAAATTTGAAAATCAGAATCCAAACACATATCATAGAGTTCTCTTGAAGACATCTTACAGACTTTAATGATTTGGTTTCATATTATAAAAAAAAATCCACCTTAATAAGCTGTGTCCAGAAAGGAATACACAATTTATCACTCTAGCCCAGAATAGGCAGCATTTCACCATCTCTGTTCAGGCCTGACTTAGATGAAATAATGAATTACGTATGGTACTTAATGATGTACAAGTAATTAGTCTAACTGGCACATGTTTACATGGACTTAATAAACACACAAGCTCAATGAAATACAAACCCTTGTGATTTGGGGATTCTCCCCCTCACCTCCAAAATGCCACCTATGAAGTGGGAAGTTTAATGAGTGTCAGGCTAGAGGTGTGTTTGTACCTGTTTCTCCTTTTTCTTTTTAAATGTTAATTTCATTATCTTGCTAACCAGCTTCCATCATACTATTTCTATGGATAAACTTCCTCTATTAATGTTTAAAAGGTGTTTTTGTCAATTTCCCAGTCCCATCTCTGACACAAAATGGCTCTCACCCTGGGGGCAAATCATTTATCCCCTCCAAACTCTAGGCAATTTGCTGCAACTACAAGTAGTAGAGAAGATGGAAACCTGTGCTGATAAATGGAATTTCCTCACCTAGAAGTTCCTGTGTCAATGAAATCACTAGTTGCTATGCTTATCCCTTCAACAATGTCTTGAAAATGAGTTGTGGAATGTCTTTAACTCCTCCAAATATGAATGAGATTTGTGTGGGAAGGGAATACAATACATTGGCAGTAATCACACTCTGAGTTCAGATTTGATGACAAGGAACCCTGTGCTCTCTGTGGCTATAGGAAGGATATAGGAATTACTTTGCCAAAGAGAAATCAGAGCACTTTGCTAAAACAACACCTTTGGGGTCAGGGTATCTACCATTAGTCCGCTGGATAAAAACAATTAGAGATGCATATCATTTGTTGGATGCAGAGAGTGAGGGGCGCAGAGACAGAGTCCTGGGCCAGGCCTCAGGAAGACCTGAGTTCACACCCCTGCCTCAAACACTGGCTGTCTGTGGGATTCTGAGCAAGACTCTTGTCTGCCTCAGTGTCCTAATCTGTAAAGTGCAAATAAGAATAACAACACTACCTCCCAGATCTGTTGGAAGGACGAAGTGAGATGACATTTGTAAAGAGCTTTGCAAACCTTAAAATGCTATAAAATGTGAGCTGTTATTATGGTTTGGCCTGGAAGAGACCTTTGGAGATGATTGAGTCTTAGTCTTACAGTGGAAGAAAATGAAGCCCAGATAAATTTACCCGATTTACACAGCCTAGTAAGTGGCATACCCAGGATTCAAATAATCGGAGAAGAGAAAACATAGTGTGGGGGAAAGGGCCAGGGACTGAGGCCTGTATTTATCCACTCTAGACCTGGAAGGGGGCTTTGAGATCATCTGGCCTAAGCCTTCTTTCATTTTTTCAAACCTTTAAGGGCATTCCCACCTCAAAAACTCTCTTTAACGAGGAAGATCATTTTCTTCATCTATGATTTATACTCTTAGAGAAGAGGCATCTAGGTGATGACAGAGTGTTGGGCCTGGAACCGGGAACAGCTGAGTTCAAACCCTGCTTCAGACTTGTTTGTTGTGTGACTTTCAGCAAGTCACTTAACCTCTGTCTGCCTCAGTTTCCTCATCTGTAAAATGGGGAGAATAATAGTAACTGCCTCCTGGGATACTTGTGAGGATCCAATGAGATCTTTGCAAACCTTAAAGCACTCTATAAATGGCAGTTCTTAATATCGTCATCACTACTACTACTCCCACTACTTTCACTCTTCTTTCTCCTCCTCCTCCTCTCCTTCCTCCTCTTCTTCCTCCTCCTATTACTACCACTACTATACTACTACTACTACTACTACTATACTACTACTACTACTACTACACTACTACTATTTCTACTATACTGCTACTACTACTAAAGAGTTGCCATGGGACTAAGAGGTTGAACGATATGGGCAAGTCAGGATGACCTGAGGTCAAATCCAGTCTCAGACACTTCCTAGCTGTGTGACCTTGGGCAAGTCACTTAACCCTGTTTGCCTCAGTTTCCTCATCTATAAAATTAACTGGAGAAAGAAATGGCAAACCACTCCTGTGTCTCTGCCAAGAAAACCTCCAAAATGGGGTCATGAAGAGTTGGACATGACTGAAAAGACCAAACAACAAAAAAGTACCAGTGGCTAGATCTGAACCCAGGTCTCCCCAACTCTAAGGCCTGCCTTCTGTCTAACATACCATACCACAACCTCTTAAAGGTCAACTACTTTTTGTGTGTGTTAAATAAGCCTTTTTTGAACTGACCTGGGAACCTAGTCACTGCGTATAAACTTGTTACTATTTTTGAAAATGTACTCCACGTGTTAAAAATATATGGAAACCTGAATCAGGAAGCGATCTCTCTCCCTGTCTGCCATAGTAGAACAGAGAGGCAGAGAACACTTATCTTCCAGAGTTCCAAGAATCTCTCCTCTCCTTCACTGGTGCTTTTGAATGTGGAGGTAGAAAAAGGATCTGGTTGGGTATGGGTATTGGGCAGTGTATGCAAACAGGGTGGGTATAGTGGACCTAGCCCTGGACTGGGCTTTAGGAAAAAGAGCTCCTCCTTTTCTCCCACTCACCAGTTGTGTGACCTTGAGCAAGCGATCACTACTTGGCCCACAGAAGAAAAGGAGTAGAGCAGGATGTTCCAACTCGTCTCTCCTACCACAGCCCCAAGCTCTTCTCCCTTGATGCTGTGGCCAGTACAGCCACTGTCAACCCAGGACATGATGAAAGTGAAACCCTCCCCTAATGAAGGCCATAATTGGGGAAGGCTTATATATAAAGGATAGAATTAAGTTTTATAATATCCGTTATAGATATAGGCCATCCACTGGCTCGTTCTATTATAGCAACCATTGAAGAATAACTTTTGTGAAAATAGATTTATTGGGGTGGCTAGGTGGCACAATGAAAAGAGCACTGGCCCTGGAGTCAGGAGGACCTGAGTTCAAATCTGGCCTCGGACACAACACAAAAATAACTAGCCATGTGATCCTGGGCAAATCACTTATCCCCAATTGCCCTCCAAAAAGCAAAAAAAAAAAAAAATTGATTTATTCTGTGAATGCGAGGCTCCTCAGATAACCATATGTGTTTGTTCAGTTGTTTTAGTCATGTCTGACTCTCCATGGTCTCATTTGGAGTTTTCTTGGGAAAGATACTGGAATGGTTGGCCATTTCCTTCTCTAGCTCATTTTATAGATGAGGAAACTGAGGCAAATAGGGTAAAATTACTTGCCCAGGGTCACGCAGCTAGTAGGTATCTGAGGTCAAATTTGAACTCAGATCTTCCTGACTTCAGCACTCTATTACACCACTTAACTACTCTATATGATACTTGTGTCCTATATGATAAAGTTCACATAAACTTTAAAAGTCTGTTTGCTCTGCTAAACTTTTATAGAGTCACAAAATAATACTCCGAATATTCTTGTCAGAAAGAGTACAGAATATTAGAAACTGAATTTCATGGGATCATAGATCTAGAAGGAACCTCAAAGACCATCAAATTCAAGGTAGTTCTTTTTCAGGAGAGCAAACGCAGGCCCTGAAATGTTCGATGACTTGCCTCAGGCCATACAGATGGTTAATGTCAGGAGTAGGGTTTGATCCCAGGCTTTCTGATGCAAGAGCCCAGCAGTGTCCTTCCCACCACTCCCTACTACTAAGTATAATTATTATTATTGAGTCATTTTCACTGACTCTTCAGCATCCCATTGGGGATTTTCTTGGCAGTGATGCTGGAGTAGTTTGTCTTTTTCCTTCTCCAGCTCATTTTACAGATGAGGAAACTGAGGCAAAGAGAGTTAAGTGACTTACCCAAGGTCACACACCTAGTAAATGTCTGACGTTGTATTTGAACTCAGAAATTTTCCTGACTCCAGTCCTGATGCTCTATCCACTGCAGCGCCACCTAGCTGTGGTTTCTTGCTAAACCAGTTCATTCAAAGGGAAAGTTTGTGGAAACAAAGTGGCTCTTGGTGGAGAGGGCTATATTAGAGGGGCATCAGGCAGTATTTGTGTCCCAGTGAATACTTCTTGATGCTGGAAAATGTTTCCCATTTAATCCAATGAGACTGACTATATTACTAAAATCTTCCTAGAAAAGTCTTATCTAAACTTGCCACTGGATGAGCACCAATTAATGAACTTTTTGGTCACAGAAACTCTAAGTCACCAAAGGAGCTGTGATCTGCTTTGGTAGAATAAATACACCACTGACATAGAGATCCTGTAAGTTTGACTTTTGTCTTAGCCTAGTGCCCAGCACATAGTGGGTATTCTGTTAATGCTGAGGAATTGGTTGAAGAACTGAAGTAATCAGAGGAGGTGATTCCCTGACTGAAGAGCCCTGGTGGACTTCTGCCCACCTACCGAATCAATGGGGCACATGGTATTATAATACTCAAAAATGCCCAAAATTTGAGAAGCACTTATATAGATACCAGGAAAATAGATACCAGGAAAAGCCCAAAGAGATTTAGGGTCCTCCATACATGGTCTCATTTAATCAGAACACATTTATTGGTCTCCCACACTTCCTAGTCAGCTTTTTAAAAATTCAAGTACAATTCTTGAGGGAGAATGACTTCATAAAACTCTCTGAACAAGTCATTTTTTTTAGCTGTGAAATGCCAATCCATTACAGTTCCTCTCTGAAGAATCAATTGACTTTCCCACTCTGGGCCTTGGTTTCTTTATTTGTCAAATGTCGGTGTTGGGCTAGATGCCCTAAGGTCTAGAGCCTCTAATTTTCTCAAATGTGTCTAATTCTGTGATTCTACAGTAGCTGCAGAAACACCAAATATCCAGAATATGGGCTGGAGGAGCAGCTGGGTAGAACAAGTAAATTCAATGAGGAACAGAGCTGAGAAACTGAAAATCTTGTATTCCATTCCCAGATCTCTTGGTTACTCCTGTCATGTCCCAGCTGGTTTAACTCAATCTCGGTTTTCCATTCTTAAGTTCCTCCTAGACAACAGTTAAGCAGCATTTTTATTTAGTGCATTGAGGAGCACAAGAATAGAGACCTCATGTGAAAGCCAAAAATTAATTGCAAATTTTTCATAGACTCTTCTGTGGCATCTACATCATCAGCAAGGCATAACCTGAGTGGTTTAGACCATAGGCCATAGAGCTAAAGAGAGATCTTAGAGGTTGTCTTGTCCAGCCCCTCCACATCCTCCTCTACTGCACAGATAGGATAATTAAGACCAGTTTTACCTAAGTTCATATGCATAGTAAATGACCATATCAGAAATGGAACCGAGGACCTCTGATTACAAATGCAATAGTTTTCCCCTCTATCACACTGATAATCAATACATTAGTTCAGAGAAGAGAGAGGATAAAGGTTTAATAATTAGTCCTCAGAAAAAAAGAGCCCACAACATACTTTTCTAATCTTAAATTTAATCTCTTTTTAAAATTGATAAAATTTTAAAATTTTAATCTTAAATTTAATTTAAATTAATTTAATTTTAATCTTAAATTTAACATTTTCTCCATCACTTCCTTGAGTCTAAACAAGCCACATCTTCCAATTTCTAAGGTGTAAATGCTCACACTGACCAGTAGGAGCTGACTCCACCACACTCCTGGATAGTCAGAGAGGGTCCCAAGGAGCTGGGCTTCAAAAGAGTATATTGGATTTGGGATAAGGAGATGAGGATTCTGAAGCTTATAGGGGAGGCAAACAAGGGAGGAACCGAGTTAGATCTGCCATTGGCTAAGATCTTGACATTTAAAGATCATTGAGTTCAATCCCTTCACTTTTCAGATAAATAAACTGTGTCACAGAGAAAGGGGGTGACTTGGCTCAAGGCAAATAGATATAAGGAACAATATCAGGGACTTTGATACAAAATGCATCTCATTTTCATTCCTCCTTCAGATGCCTATCTTCCACCAAGTCTACCAGTCACTTAACCTACCCAGACCTCACCTTCCACATTTGTGTAATAGGACAGATGAGTTCCATAATTTCTAAACCTCCTTACAGCTCTAAACCCTATATATAGTGCCATGAAACATCCAACTAGTGAAAGGTTCTGAGAATTGAAATATACCTGAGGGTTATCTAATCTAAACTATCCCCAAAAGGAATCCAACCTCTTGTCTAAAGACCCCCATGGAAGAATCCAACACCTCCCAAAGTGACTCATTCCAATCTTATTGGGACAGTTCAAATTAAGAAGTTGATCCTAACTTTGCCTCTCTGCAATTTCCCTTCACCCCTCCTTGCTCCTGGTTTTACCTTCTTAGGCCAAGCAGAATAAGTCTTTAACATTAAAACTCTTCAAATACTTTCTATTTAATTTTATAATTCAAATCAACAAACATTTATGAAACATCTACTATATGTCAGACATTGTGCTAAACACCAGGGAGACAAAAAGACTTAAGACAAACCCTGCCCTCAAGGAGCTGTCATTCCCACCCAACCTCCAACTCTCCAGACTAAAAAAAATTTTTTTAAGTAAGAAATTTCACTTCCTCAATGGTTTGGTAAATTCCCACTTGTCCAATAGGGTTTTCTCAAGCCACAGTATGCACTGCAGAAAGGGCAAGAAGCATGTACATAAATGAGAAAGAAAGAAAAAATCAAGACAAAACAAACCTCATTGCTCCTAGCGGCCCTCTGAGTTCCCCCCTCTTTGCCTGGAACAGAGCAATAGTGCAGATTTTGAAACTGGAAAGAGCTGCAGAACACTTTGTGCCAAAATACTTGTTTATAAAACTGGAGCATGTTAGCTCGGCAGACTATATCGTTTGACATTTCTGCTGGCTAGAGGAAAATTCTATCGAATATTCTAGAGTGTGAGCCCCTTATTCCTTCCTTGTGTCTGCTTTAAGAAGGTGGCCTTGTTACAAGAATAGAGTCAGCTCAGGTAGCTGAGAGAACAACGGAATGAGACTAATATAGAAAAAGGGGAAGGAATTGATTACTGAATAGTTCAGAAAGAATGGAGGTAAACAGAGACAGTGATGGGTTTTAATAGCTCTGTTACTAGAAGTGTGTGTGTGTGTGTGTGTGTGTGTGTGTGTGTGTGTGTGTGTGTGTGTAGTTCAGTGGATGTGAGAGGGATGGGAAAAGGGGAAATAACTATGAAGTAGGGAAAAAAAACAGGAGGAAGGAAGAGAACAGAATGTTCAAAAACATTCCCTGCTATTCCTTAAGGATTCGTTGCTGTATGAGCAATGCAACTTCACTGTACAAAAAGCATTCATTGCCACTTTGAGGAAGAGGGGAATTCCTCTCCTTTTATATTCAAGCAGAGAATAGAGGATCCTGCTACTAGGAAGGGAAGTGAAGGGGATGCTCTGGTAACAGCTGCCTTGAAACGGTCCCTGTTCAGCCTGATTTTACCCTGCTCAGACAGAGGACCGATATTAGGAATATATTTTAATTTCAAATCTGATGTGTGACATCTGGTAACTCATTTATCGCTAATGAAGTTTTCACAGGAAGCAGCGGTCCTCAGTATCTCATCTTGTTTTTCAGTGGGCAAAGTGTTGTTTATCTTTTTATGGGCCCAGCATCAGTGACTCTTAGTGCAGGTAGTTTAATTAGAGGCACACAAGTCCAACTTAGGAAATGAATGGAGTGGTAAATCATAGTGTAAAGAAGGGGCTGAACCCTTCATTATTATCATCATTGTCACTTGTAATTGATGTTTAAGGATTTAAGGGGATACTGCTACCACTTTCTTTCCCCTATTGTACCACAGATAGGGTGGTTTATCCTTATCTATTTCTTGAAGACAGAATAAAGCTTAAGACCCCTGTGTACTTCTCTACTCCCCTTGGGTTCCCTTCTCTTTCCTTATCTCAACCAATATCATGATCCCCTCTCCATCCCCTAAAAAGTCAATTCTCAGAGGTGATCTGATATAGGTTGTTTTTATGTGTATTGAAATCAGTGTTAAATCAAAAGAGCAATGGAGAGGATATCATTGGAGAAATGTGACAAGAAAAAACAATGGACTCATGGTAAGAATGAGCAACATGTCAAGTGCTACACTGGTATCAGAGCATTGTCAAGGACCTTGAGGATAGAGTCCTTCATGTTGGGTGGTGAATTAATGAGAGAATATAGACCTAAAACACACAGGATGGGGAAGCATGGATAGATTTGGGTCTACATTCTTGAAAGGGACATCCAATTACAAAACTGTAATTAGAAATGTTTGCCCCAGGGTAAAAAGTCTTAATTACTCTGTAACAGTCACAGATCTATGCAAATCGTTGAGTTTGCAGATGCATTAGAGTTTTGGAGTGACTCTTTGGGAGCACAAGCAAGGTGGGATTTTTGTTTCTTCTTCTTCCTCCTCCTCCTCCTTCTCCTCCTCCTCCTCCTCCTCCTCCTCCTCCTCCTCCTCCTTGTTCTTCTTCTTCTTCCTGGAGTTCAGGTTCCCAGGCTCAGGCTAAATTGTAAACATTTGAAGGACTGATCTCCTTTGAACCCTAATAATTCACAGCTGTGCTGAGTCAAGAAGGTTTCATACCTTCTGGCTCTGAGCCAATCAGGGGCCAAATCTTTGTTATGTATTCTGGGAGGTTGGCAGTTTGCTTTGTGGGTTCACTCATGAGAAGGATCTTTTGATTTCCTAGCTGAGACTCTGAGTAGCTGTATATTAAGAGCCCCACCCCAGCTGCATAGATGTCTGTGCTCCCTCAATCCAGTGATGTATGTAAAATGCACAGCAATACTGCTTTACTAAGACAATTGGAGCCCTATCTGTTGGTTTTATGCTAATTTCTCTACTTGTATTTTCTCTGAGGTTTAGGGTGCTGACTTTTCCCCTGAACTAGTAAATGTAATTAAAAGTAGGATTATTAATCCCCTTTACAGCAGTCTTTCCTAGAAAAGCAAACCAAAGAACCTGTGCTAGCAGGCCATGTGCTAGGGTGTGTGCTGTTATACCTTTCCCAGAGATTATTTGACTTGTGTGAAGATTTTACTTCATTCTTGGAAAGTCTTTGTCACCATTAATGGAATTTGAGTGCCATGGAGAATCTAGACCAGGTACTTCTTTAGATGACTGGAGACACCTTCCCCACTACTCTTAAAACTATATTCTATAAACTGCTGTTTATACCATTGGCTGTGAATATGAAGTAGGAAGGGAGTAGAGTAGATCCTTTAAAATTGCTTCTCAAAACCTATCTTTGGTTACCATGTCATCCTAACATAAAAAATAGAGCATCAGGGTCTTGTTGGACATATTCCAACTTACCTAGCCTGACTCTGATGGTCTGCTTTTCCACCCACCCATCTTCAAAGTTTCATTCAGATTCTAACTTTCTCAATGTAAGAGGTAAAAGTTGTAACCTATAAATAAGATTTAGGCATTACACCATCATGTAATTCTCAACTGAGTTTGCTATTTCTCAATGAGATTGAGTTCATGTTATTTTCTTTCAATTTAGCTAACAGCTGCTGTTTCATTAAGGAAATATCCTCTCAAGACCTCAAAGAATTAGGTTCATTTCCATACATACTTTTATTTTAATGCTTTACGTGATATCCACATGGTGGTGACCATATCTTTAACCAACTTCATTTTATCCTCAGAAAACCCTGTGAGGTGGTAACATAGTGAAGGGGTAGTTACAGGTGGTAATGTTCCCATATTAGTTAATAATTTCTAGTTTGGTGGAGAATGTGGACAGATAGGGTGGTTTATCCTTATGTATTTCTTGAAGATAGAATAAAGCTTTAGACCCCTGTGTACCAAATCTCAGGCAATCATTTCTTTGACCTCTCAGAACCAATTTATACAGTGAATTTAGGGTAAAATACATAGGCATTTAGAAAAAATGAAAAAGCATAATCCTAACTGAACATGATCGGATCGCTATTTGAATTGCTCAGTTTTGGTTTCTTTTTTTGGGCGGGGTGGGGGGATTGGTGTTGGAGATATACAAGGAATAGTAAAATCCTATGATCAGTGTTATAACTACAATCCTATAAACACGGTCATTATAGAACACATTTTCCTAAAACAAAGTTCTCTGTAACCTTCAAAACCATAAGGATAAAATAGAAAGCAAAATCATATTATTGTCCTTTTTTTTAGAGCCTACCCTGGCCTCTCATCTTAGGAGCAGAGTATAATGGAAATGATTGGCTTTGGATTTGGAATATAAGAGGACTTGGGTTTGAATCAAGGCTCTGCAACTTACTACCTGTGAAAGCCCAGGAAAATCTCTTAAAATCTGAAGACCTTCCTTTTCTTCTCTGAAAAATGGCACCATTCAGATCTAATTCTTGTGACCTTGTAATTTCATTTCTAAAGATAAAGTACATCCTGAAATTTTACAAGTTTCTGTTTCATTTTGGAAAGTCTTATTTTCCATACTGTATTTCAACAGCATGCCATTGTGCTGTCCCCTTTTCTGTGGGAAGAGGTCTCAGATAGGAAACCTGTCCAGTGTCACCCAGCTGGTAGCAAAGGCCAGAATTCAGGTATCTTCCTTTCTGTCCCAGTGCCCATCTATAATAACACCTGCTAAAGAGTGTCCCCTTGAAGTTAGAATGCAAAAGGAATTGGAACCAATATGTGGACTAAATACCGAGTCTCTACCTTTACGAATGAAAAAGTGTTCCTGATCCAGACAGAAGATAAACAGCATAAATATAATCATATCAAAGGCCTCATATAAAACCATAATAATATTATAATAATTTTTTAATGTTGTACATTAGGTTATTAACAAGTGTCTGCCTAATAAACTTACTCTATACATCCCTTACTGGAAAATCTGGAAATAGTGAACAGGTTCCAAACTGAACCTCCAAGCTGGTAGTATTTCTTAGTGATTTCCCCTAAATAGTTTGGGATTTTGTGCTTCCAAAGCAAAAGAAAAGAACTGCCATCTCAAGACTACACCTCTTCCACAGAGTCTTCAAGTCCAAGAATGAAGCCAAGCTATAAAGAAGGCCTTGAGTGTCAGATTAATCATTGGAATGATGTTCTTGGGTTGACAGAACTGCTGGATTTTCTGAATGCTACGATAACTCTAGGTGGGGACTTCAAGGAGAGACAGTGAAGTATTTGGGGATCTAACAGGTCAAAGATCTCATTTCTATCCATTTCTTTTAGCTCAACTGATAAATTTCTTGCAAGAGGATGCCCTAGATTCCCATTCCCAACCTTACTCTTGACATTGCTCACACACATACACACACACACACACACACACACACACACACACACACATGCATGCCTTCTCATTTTAATATAACATGAACATTTCACACTTTTACACTCAAACCAAGACTTTAAAGATACAGTTGAGGCATATTAGGCTCAATCTGTCTTCCTCAACCCCTGATATAGACATAGTTTGTTTTTCCTCTTGAGGAAAAGAAAATTGGTGACAAAAATAACTGAGAGTTTGGAGGAGTCAGGAGAATGAGAGGAGGGAGGAAATCTCATGTGGGCATAGGGGTTGGGGGAGGAGAGGAGGCATCCATAACAATTGAAGTGCTTAAACTATAATTTACAATAAGTAGGAGTTACTGGAATTGAGAGGAATTTAATTGTAGTCATTGACAAAAGTTTTGTACTCCATTTAATTAGATATTCCAGTCTTGATATAATTCCTAAGAAGCTGAAATTTGGTGTTGACTTTTCACTGAAATTCATCAACATAACTCTAAAGCTGAAGAAAAATAAGCTCCCGTAAAATTGCTCATGGAAAAGATTTTTTTTGCAAGTTCTTCTGTCTGCTTGATATGTCTTGGGTCATGGCCAAAGGTGGCTTGGGGAGAGGAGAACAGAGAGCCTAGAAAAACACTCCCTCTCTCTTCACCTCCCTCCCAAACAATTATACCAAGTGCAAGCTGAGTTAAGACTACAAGCCCAGTGGAGGACATGCTCACATGTTGAGACCATAAGCCATTGTTCTCAGCCAGTCACAGCTACAGATATTGGGTTTTCTTCCATAGAACTAATAATAATAGCTGACATCTGTGTGATGCTATTAAAGTTTGAACAATGGGATCACAGGCTAAGAAGGGACCTCTGACGTTATTTATGGCAACTCCATTATTCTATAAATGAGTCCCAGAAGTGTCAAGTTGCCTGTAGTTAAGTACAGGATTTGAACCCAGACCCCACTCCCAACCCCAGTTCCAGAAGCAGAATTTGTTCCTCTGAGCCATGCTATCTTTCTTCCTTATCATATTTGAACTTCATGACAACTCCATGATCTAAGTGCTAGAGAGAAATTTACCTCCATTTTACAACTGAGGAAAAGTGAGGCCCAAACTGATTCATTAGCTTCCATAGAATCATAACAAGTAAGTGCTGGTGGTGGTCATTTATTCCAAGGCCAGCACTATATCCACTGGACCACACCGCGCACTGAATCAAGAATGCGCAGAATCAGTGGGGCATTAATGACTGCAAGAAATCATGCATGTTGGTTTGTGGCTTTAACTTTCCCTCTGTAAATGACAGAATTACCCTTAGATATCTCTCAAGACCCCTTCCTAAGTGTGAAAGGTATCTTCAGCAAGCATACGTTCTAATGGGAGAATCTAGCATATAAAGGGAAACTGGAAAGAGTAAAAAGGTTGGAGGGAGACATCCAGGACACACAATGGACACCTGGAGCCTAGCAACATAAGGCCAAAGCTAGCTGATCTAAGCCTAAAGATAAACTAGCCCCTGCCCTCCAGAAGCTTATATTCTAATTGAAGAATTTTGGATTTTTTTCTTCATCATATTTATTGTTCTATGTGGCTTTTCAATAAACCATATAAAGGGTCCAACTAGAAGGCAAATGCCTTACCAGCGTGGTATGTTTGTTCTAGGATTATGGAAAGAAAAAAAAATTGATAGCCAATTATTCCAAAATATAATTACTTGGACTTTTTAAGTTTCCTATTTATTATTATAAGAAATGTGGGGGGGAGGGGAAAGAAATGTGAGATAGGTTTGTTTTTTTGCCCTTCAGATTGCAAACTCATTAAAAAGGATCTCGTAATGAACCATTTAATTAGATTGGTTCTAACTCGCCTATAAGCTAAAGAAAGTATTAATATTCAAATCAAAAGTCTTGAGGAAAAATCTTTTTTTAATGAGAATGTCTTCTTTGTATTTTGTTTACTTTTTAAAATTCTGGGAAACCTTAAAAGAATGCAAGATAACCTCCTAAGGAAAAATTACATCACCAAAAGTCCCTCCACTGTGTTTGCAACAGGTTGACGATTCTCACCTGATACATTGTAAATTTATTCAGCTGCTCAGAATCACTTCTTCTCCCATACTTTGAAGGGACAGAACTGTGATATTTTCAGTCTTTTAGTTGCAACAGAAGGAGCTATTTGATGGGGCTACAGTTTTAAAAACCTTATTTTATGTATCGCTTATTTGTCCCCGGTGGCCATTCTGACAGGTCCATTTAAAAATAAAAATTGAAGAATGGATAGGGGAAGAAAGGATGCCAAATAAAAAGCCATGGTTTTTGGTCCCTTTCCTTGTCTGGAGGGATGGAGGCTGTTGTAAAGTTATGGCAGTCCACAAAAACATGCTGAGAAAGAGCTTGCCGACATCATGATGCTTGGTTGTCTACATGGATCCCTAACCTAGGGTCCCTAAACCTGCTTTAAAAAATATATCTTTTGATAACTGTATTTCACTATTACTGGTTTCCCCTTTGTATTTTATTTTATGCATTTAAAAACCTCATTCATTCATAAATTTCAATGGAGGTCCATGAAATTTTTAAAAAATTGTTAAGGACGCCTAGCTAAGTACAGAAAGAAAAAAACCCTGGCACTGGGGGCATCCATTCTCAGGGGACTACAAACGGGCCTTGCTGGGCTCCCCAATGAGATCAGGGACTTAGAATTGAAAGAAAGTTTAGAGATCATTTATAACCGAAGCCAAGAGAGTCAAGAGACTTGCCCGAGGTCACACAGATAGAACTGGGATTCAAATCCAGGTTCTTTTGTATCAATTCTACTATGCTATCTTCCATTGATCAGAGGACTAACAATTGATGGATAGGTGAGGCATCCCTCTTATTGTTCCCCTAATCTTTCTCTGTGTGAATTCCCACCCTCCCCACTTTGGAACTTTACTCCCCAATCTCAAATCATGTTTCTACCTACACCCGACATGGATTCCCTTGATGTTTCAGAGAATTGGAGCTTTGCCCTTTAGACCATTACCCAGATAGTCCTTTGATGCCTATAACCAAAGGCATGGTACTTAGCTGCAGGATTTTTTGGTCTTTCACTCAGTTATTATTATCTGCTTATCCTGTCCCGTTACCCTTCTGCATCACCAACCCAACACCAAGCCCCACATGGGGATTTGAGTTGAAGTAAGCATATTTCTAGCAACTCTCTAGATGCAATTATGGCCCCAGAGCAGTGATATCATTGGTGCAGGGAGTTTCCCACAAGGGGACTCTCTGTTGATGCATGTTCACACCTACTTTGTAACATATATAGTTTTATAGAACTGTCTGGGAGACAGAGAGGTTGAGTAGCTCGCCCAGAGTTACACAGCCAGAATGTCGCAGAGACAAGATTTGAACTAGGTTATCTTTATTTCAAATCCAGCTCTCCATCTACTACTTGTTCAGTAGTTTCAGCAGAATCTGACTCTTCATGAATCCAATCTGGAGTTTTCTTGGCAAAGATACTGGGGCAGTTTGCCATTTCCTTCTCCAGCTCATTTTACAGATGAGAAAATTGAGGCAAACAGAATTAAGTGACTTGCCCAAGGTCACATAGTTAGTAAGTCTCTGAGGCCAGATTTGAATTCAAGAAGATGAGCCTTCCTGACTCCAGGCTTGGCACTCCATCCACTTCACCACATTACATCTCATAAGAGATTATTTTGAGCTTAGGGGTATCTCCTTAGCTCTAGCAGAGTGCTGGGCACACAGTAAACATCCAACATTGACTTGATTTTTTTTCCAAGTGGTGATCTGTTTAAACTACAAGTGAAAATAGTGCAATGAAGCAATGGAATCAGTATAAACAGAGAGGTGTGACTAGAAATGACAAGGCTAATTCCATGCTCAAATTAGTCTCCCCAGTTCATGGCCTTGCTGTTATATTTATAAAAACCAATGCTCCATCACAGACGTATAATTCTTATCTCCCCTATGTCTTCCCACCCTTTCCCTCCCTGCCTCAAAAAAATAAAATGACCAAACCTGAGCACATCTAAGAAAAACAAAGCTTGATTTGTAGAAGGCTTTGGACTGAGAGTAATAGGAAAGTAGAGCCAGAAAAGGCCTTGTAATGACAATATGGAATTCCTACCCAGACAGTGTACACATGAACATTGCTACTCTATCCACTAGAGCCAGGGGTAGGGAACCTGAATCCTCAAGGACCTCACAGAACAAGGTTTGGATTCAGTCAAAGGGCTACACGTGAGGACCTAGAGGGCCACATGTGGTCTCAAGGTCACAGGTTCCCCATCCCTGCTAGCCCAATGGTTCTTAAGCTGTTAACTTGTTTTTAAAATGTTTTACTATTTATTGTGTCAATGTAAATTAATATATTGTATATTATTCTATATATTATATTTTAATAAATTATTATATTGGCATGATTTATTTTTTAAAATCTATTGTAATATTATTGGAGGGTTGTACTCCTATTTATTTTATTTTATG
The DNA here is from genome assembly GCA_028646515.1 of Pseudochirops corinnae. Classification (NCBI taxonomy): domain Eukaryota; kingdom Metazoa; phylum Chordata; class Mammalia; order Diprotodontia; family Pseudocheiridae; genus Pseudochirops; species Pseudochirops corinnae. The sequence continues at coordinate 165,187,192 of CM053591.1, forward strand.
TAAACATTAGGTAGAGAAGGGGTATATAGGCTTTACTAGACTGTCAAAGGACCAGAATATCCATGACACAAAAAACGTTAAGACCCCTACTCTATAAACAAGAATCTGCCCCTCCCCCCCAGCCTTCTCCATCATCAACCAAAATAAGAAAGTCCTGCAAAGATATTAGCAAGAACAAAATGGAGACTCTGGCCCTACAATGCCCATTGCCCATTATTTTGGCCATCTCCAATCTCCCAAACTAGGACAGGTTCTGCAGGGGCCCAACCTGGCCCTCTAAAGGATACAGCTCTGGGCCTTCAGCCTTGCTGAACTGTCTCAGCCTCTCAACTTTGAACCAGCCCATAGCATGTTTCCATTGACTTGAGGGCCTTGGGCCTTTCTCAGTTTTATAAACCTTCCCTCATCAATGAATCCCAGTCTGAAGCACTGAACTTGCTGAAGCTTCTTGAGCCCCAGGTTCACTTGGTTTCAAAGACGGACCCACTCTCTTTCTCCATTTTTGTATCTCTGTAACTAGCTAGCAAGCTCTGGTTCATGTTCCCATCACCTCAAAAAGCCGATAACCAAACCCAGCACTTGAGTTACCCCTCCCAAAGACAACTCAATCTTTATAGGACTGTTTTTACATTTAAATCACAGCCGTGTGACCTTGGGCAAGTCACTTAACCCCAATTGCCCTGTCTTGCCCCTCCAAAAAGCAAAAAAAAAAAAAAAAAATCATACCAGGTTCCTGACGCCCTGTCCCCAGAATCGTTGGCCTAGCATGAACCATGGACCTGGTACATAGTAGGTCCCAAATAGAACTCCATGTGACTAACACCTGGTCCTTCCTCAGAATACCTTTTCCCTCAAGTTTATCACCCTGAGGACTTCCCCTTCACATCAAGATAGACTATTTCCATGACACTTCCTATTGGATGGATAATTTCTTAGAATGGACTTTATTGATTTCCTGGTATGTTATAGGTAGCAAATATATAATCTGATGTATTTATTGAGTTTTATTCATAGCATCACAAGTTTAGAAGTAGAGAGAGCCCTAGAGATCATAAGATCATGGGGTCTAAATTGGAAGGAACCAGAGTCATCTAACCAAGACCTTTGTCTTTTTAGATAAAAACAAGAAAACCAGATAAATGATGACTTGTCCAAGTTCACAAAAGTAGTATGTAGCAGAGCTGGAACTCCAACCTAAGTCTTCTGATTTCAAAACCAACGTGTTTTCCATAATACCATGCTAATTCCTTGGCATCTCTTTTTCCCAGAATCATAAGAAATACAACCATTTTTATGCTATGTTTCTAGTTCTTAGCTGCCAGTAGTAGTAGTAGTAGTAGTAGTAGTAGTAGTAGTGGCAGTGGTGGTGGTGTTGGTGGTGGTAGTAGTAGTAGTAGTAGTAGTAGTAGTAGTAGTAGTCGTAGTAGACTAGTAGTGGCAGTAGTCATAGTAGTTGTGGTATTAGTAGTAGTAGGAGTAGGTAGTAGTAGTAATATTAAACATTTATACAGCATTTTAAGGTTTGCCAAGTGCTTTACATATAGTATCTCATTTCATCCTCACAGTAATTCTGTGAGTGGATTAAAGTGTCAATATGAATATTTTGGGGCATATGAGATTTTATTCCTTAGCTTCCTTAGGGTATATAGCCAACAGTGAGTATAAGAATTTTACTTGCTTTAAAACACACACACACACACACACACACACACACACACACACACTTCCAAATTTCCAGAGTGGTTAGACTAATTCCTGTCTTTCTACAGCCCCTCTGGCATCAACTAGTCCCATGTTTTGCTAAATTTGCTGGGCAGCAGCTGAAACCTTGTTGTTTTGACCTGTATTTCCCTTATTATTAGTTATCTGGAACAGTTTTCTTGTATTTTTGTCAATTGTTAGCTATTCTTTTGAGAACTGTTTGTTCTGATCCTGTTGACCATCTGCGACACTTTTCAATGAACATATTTGACACTGTCAGGAGAAGGGACTGTGTATCCAATATGAATGTCACCCAGGAAGCTAATAATGTACCAGTAAAGAAAGTCCAAAGAAACAAGATAGCTTAATCTGCCTCCATGGCATCTCACTTCTACTAGACCTTTTTCCCTTCTGAAATGAACTTGTTTTCTTCTAGAATGAAATGACATTTTACTAAAAAATCATTTATGTAAAATCTTTATAGCAACTCATACTTTCCATTCATACCATGCAGATTTGGTTCCTGTATTTTCTTAGCAATGGGATTAAGAATGAGCTGCAAATGTGAGTTAGTAACAAGCCATGAGGAATTGCCTCAGGTACATAGAGGTTGAGTCACCCAACTGGTGAGTGTCGAGAAGAGATCTGAACCCATGATCCTAAGGCCAGCACTATTTTCACTAAATTATGTTGCCTCTTAGCCATCAGGAGGCACTGTGGTATATAGAGAGCAAAGAATGTTGGTCTTGAGTCAGGGGAGATGTGAGTTCAAATCATTCTTCTGGTAACTATGGACAGTTCATTTAACTCATCCTTGCCTCAGATTCTTTATCTGAAAAGGGGGAAGGGGTGACAATAATATTAAGCCTTTAAGTAAAAATGAAATCTTAGTCATTAATCTCTTTTCTCTTCTTTTCTTTTTCTCAAGATGAAGTTGACATAGCACCTGAAACGGATCACCCACCCAGAAGATCAAAATGAATCTAAATTCTTCCACTCAAGAGACCATTAAAAGAATCCAAGATGACTGCCCCAAATCAGGAAGACACAGCTATATATTCATTATGGTTCCCACTTTATATAGCATCATCTTTGTTGTGGGAATCTTTGGCAATAGCTTGGTGGTGATAGTCATTTACTTCTACATGAAATTAAAGACAGTAGCCAGTGTTTTCCTAATGAATTTGGCTCTGGCTGACTTGTGCTTCCTAATGACTTTGCCTCTCTGGGCTGTCTACACTGCCATGGAATACCGCTGGCCTTTTGGAAACTGCTTGTGTAAGATTGCATCTGCCGGCATCAGTTTTAATCTCTATGCCAGTGTATTTCTTCTCACCTCTCTGAGTATTGATCGCTACCTAGCTATTGTACACCCAATGAAGTCCCGCCTCCGGCGCACCATGCTCATGGCCAAAGTGACATGCATCGTGATTTGGATGCTTGCTGGCTTGGCCAGTCTGCCTGTTGTAATTCACCGCAACGTTTTTTTCATCGAGAACACAAATATCACGGTCTGTGCTTTTTATTACAAAACCCACAACTCCACCCTCCTGGTGGGACTGGGCCTAAGCAAAAACATTTTGGGCTTCTTGATTCCTTTTCTGGTGATTCTGACAAGCTACACTCTGATTTGGAAGACCCTGAAAAAAGCTTATGAGATTCAAAAAAACAGGCCAAGAAATGATGACATTTTCAGGATCATTATGGCAATAGTCCTCTTCTTTTTCTTTTCCTGGATTCCACACCAAATATTCACGTTTCTGGATGTCCTGATTCAGCTGGGCATCATAAAGGATTGCAAAACCATAGATATCGTGGATACAGCTATGCCCATAACCATCTGCATAGCATATTTCAACAACTGCCTGAATCCTCTCTTTTATGGCTTTTTGGGAAAGAAGTTTAAAAAATATTTTCTTCAGCTCCTGAAATACATACCACCCAGTTTCAGATCGCAAACAACGAAAATGAGCTCTCTTTCCTATCGGACATCAGATAACTTAAGCTTATCTGCTAAAAAGTCTGTTGCGTGCTTTGAGGTCGAGTGATAGGCTTGAATCATGGTACCACAGTGATCATATGAGCAAAATTTTAACATGGCAGGGGTTTGCATCCTTGGATAGTACTCTGCATCTTTTTTGAACATTGGTAGTTTTCCCAACTCCTATAAAAACATGCAACATATTGATTGATGCGAACGGCCTTTCTAAAACTCTGAACAAAATTCTTCATTCCTTCTATGACAAACAAAAAAAAACTTGAGAGATAGTATGGCGTGGAGGATAGAATACTGGATTTGGTGTTTAAAAGACCTTGGGTTCAAATCCTGCTTTAGTCACTTACTAGCTTCACGGCCCTGGGAAAATCATTTCACCTTTCTGAGCCTCCCGTCCCTCGTCCAAAAAAATGTGGTAGTTGGACAAGATGTAAGGTCCTTTCCATCTCTAAATCTTTGACCCAATGAAACTTAAATCTTCTCAAGCTAAACTCAACACCACTTTCCAATGGGTAGGAGACTGAATATTGTAGAAACGTGTCAAAATATAGTCAGCCACATAGTGACTTTTCAAAATTCTGGTGGCAAATTTAAGATTCTGCTTTGTCTCCTTTTCTTGTATGCTCTTGGGGTCCCCTCCCTTCTGCTTTTGTTATTATGGGGAACTTTTAGTTCTACCAATGTCGATGAGCAATTAGTCTAACTCAGTGTGTTTGAGAGCTCTTAAAAGTGACTTTTTCTTGTGTCGGGGCCCTGCCCTCCCTCTCTCTCTCTCTCAACTATACTACTTCCCAGAGAAGGCAAATGAGCTTTGGAAAAGGCTGTGAGGCTTCAAAAGATCCAAGCAGGAGAGGAGGGCAAGGTTACGTTGCCACACTCAATTTCCAACGTGTGGTATTTGGGTTCCTGTTTGGGTTTAAATAGCATCTAGAGTTGATTTGTAAGCGGAACACCAAATTTTCTTTTCAAGGCTTAGAAACCTTTTGCGAGACTCAAATGGTATATCATGAAGATTTGTCACTGACAATGCAATTTTAGCTAAACTGCATCTTTGTGTAAAAACATGGTACAGTGTTCATATATAAAAGGTAAACTCCTCATGTGTATTAAAGTATTACTCTGGTCCTGAACAGAAAGTGAATGTGTTCCCAGTAATACTTGCTTTCTTTTGTATCTGAAAATAAAAACGCGAAGTCTGTCCCTTCTGGCACAAATCCCATGTCCCTTTCAAAATGTAGGTGTTCTGTCTGCCTACTTAACTGTTTGTTGTTATTCTGTTAAAATATGACAAAGCTATAACTACTATAAAATGGAACAATTTTATTTTCATGTATTTTATCTTTATTATTTTAATATATTCATCTTTGAAGTTAAACGCAACTGTGAATAAGTATATACATAATTTACACTTAACATATCCCTATTAATATAGCTAATTGGAAGTTGGCAACTGCC
>CM053591.1:165199561-165211087 GCA_028646515.1 Pseudochirops corinnae
CCCCCCCCCCCCCCCCCCCCCCCCGAATGTTCTCCTTCCTCAACTTCACTTACTGACTCCTTTGGTTTTCTTTAAGTCCCAACCAAAATCCTATCTTTTGCATAAATTCTTTCTCAATTCCTCTAAATTCTAATACCTTCCTTCTGTTAATTATTTCCTATTTATCCTGTATATAGCTTGCTTTATTTGAATATTGTCTCCCATCAGATTGTATGCTCCTCGAGGTTAGAAACCGTCTTTTGCTTCTTTTTGAGTCCCCAGTGCTTAGCATAAAGTAGGTGCTTAATAAATGTTTATTGGTTGATTGAACTCCAGAAAAAAATAATAACAGCAGGAATGGGGTATGGCTTTTAAAGACTTTTGCAGTGCAGCCCAGACTGCTTTAGAACCTTATTACACATTATTCCCCTTCCCACACACTACAGTCCAGTCAAACGAGCCTTCTTACCATTCCTCATCTGTGATCCTCCATTTACCATCTCTGTGCCTTTGAACGGGCTGTCCCTCATGCTTGGAATGCCCTCATTCCTCACCTCCACCTCTTAGAATCCTTTTTTTTTTTTTCCAAACTCAGTTTCAGTGCCACCTTCTAAATGAAGTCTTTCCTGATCCCTTCTAACCACCAGAATGCTTTCAATGAAACAATTTTGTATTTATTTAATATAGTCCTATATAAGTGCATGTCAATCTATTGCCTTCCCCTTCTTAGAACATAAGCGTCTTTCCCTTGGGTCTCTAATCTTTGTGTTACCAGGTCCTAATGTGGTGCCCCACATGTAATTAGGGCTTAATAAATACTTGCTGATTGATTGAGTGGGAGGGAAAATGAAGCCAAGGTTTAGCAATAGTAGTCATATGAAACTTAGTGAAGTGGCATGGAAACTTTAAGTAGAAAAGACTTGGTAGCCAAAGTAACCTTCAGGACCAACCTAGAAATACCTGATCATAGTTGGAAGGCTCCTTAGAGCTTAGTGAGTCAATTCCTTCATTTTACAGATGAGGAAACTTCCCTCTAGAGAGGGAAATGAACCTGTCCAGTGTCACACAGGTAGTAATAACAGAACTAAAATGGCACCCAGGCCTTTGATTCCCAGGCCAATGCTCTTTTCACCACATCATATGGCTTGTAGCACACCATTATCCAGGGGCTCTAGGATCTAGCTCAGAAAATCTTGAGTCTGGCAGATTAGAGACTGACTATGCATTGCAATTCCAAATGTAGGTCATTCGAAGTTAGGTATAAAATGTTGTTAAGAATTTAATTGTATTCTGCTGTTTTAGGAGCAGTATTATACTTTAATAAGACCCAGAACTCTTTGGATTTCTAGTTCCAGCCCCAAAGATGATTTCCCCAAGAGAAGCAATACATTAAAATGTTCTCTTACTTCCAATGACATACTGCATATTTGAATGAATCATTTAAGCAGTAGAGCCTGAATGGGTCTTCTGGGAAATACAGATTGGAAAAACTGATTGTTTACTGCTACGGAATTAACTACAATTCATTCTGCTTATAAAACTAGCAACATTTCCTAGTGCAGTAACATCATTGCTCCTTGTTCATATGCTGGGAATAGGCAAAGGAAGTTAGTGATTGTTAAGATAATAAAAAAAAAAGGAATAATACAATTTAGAAAAATAGACAACTGCCCTGATTCCTTGTTCTGAACTCAAGACCAGCTGAGTGAAATGAAGGTCTGTGTGAAGCCAGTCAAGGGTTTTGGCAGCTCTGGTAAGGAAAGATTGAATGTTTTACTGAACAAGTTACAAATTTGAGGGCTTGAAAAGAATTGTGAAATCAGACACATGACTATTAGACAAAGCCCTTGAAATGATTCACCCCAAGCTCTAAAGTGAACTCACTGATCATTTAAACTTTTCATGCTTTGGTTGCACTAATTCCCAGCTGGAGAAAGATACTTCCTCCAACCTCATAGGGTTAATGGAGTCAGTTGTGATTACTTTCTCCAAAATGGGGTTCATAAGAGTGGAGAAGGGAATGAACATCCATGTCGTAATTACTATTGCCAGCCACCGTGCTGAGTACTTTCACAAATATTATCTCATTTGGTATTCCCAACAACTCTTGGATGTAGGGTCTATTATTACCCCCCGCCCCCTTTAGAGATAAGAAAACTGAGGCAAACAGAGGTTAAGCAAATTGTCTAGGGGTGTGTTGTTCTCATTCAGTCACTTTGGTCATGCACGCCTCTTCAGGACCCCATCTGGGGTTTTCTTGGCAAAGATGCTGGAGGGTTTGCCATATCCTTCTCCATTTTACAGATGAGGAAACTGAGGCAAATAGGGTTAAGTGACTTGCCCTGGGTTACATAGCTATTAAGTATCTCAGTCTGGATTTGAACCCAGGTCTTTCTGACTCCAGGCTCAGAGCTTTATACACTGCACTACCATTTGCCTCTAGGAATGTTAATTACATAATATTTATTATGCTTAATAGCACTTTTAGAAAGAAGAGGAGGAAGAGAAATAGTAGTGGCATTAGCATTAATGTCCTAGACAGGTTATACGGTATAGTGGAATGAAACCATGATTTGAAATGTGGAAGATTTATATTTGAGCCTCATTTCTGACACCCCTTGGTTTGGTGGCCCTGGACAACTGTTTTCATCTCTCCTTCCACACCCCAGGCAGCTCTCAAAACGTATAAAGTATCTTCAGCATAATTGTTGATCTGCACTGATAGAAAGTGTCCCTCATTAGGAGTGGCCCCTTCCCCCCAAAAAATCATCATTATTTTATCTAAATTCAACCAAACCACTAGACTTTGGGTTTTCTCATCACTCAAATTTCCGACACAATGAAATTAGGATACTGTACAAGTATTAGCTAATCCTTAAAATGCTTTAGAAGACAATTTCTTGGATGGAGGGGCAGTGTGGTAGAGTGGAAAGTATAGTGGATTTGCAGTACAGAGGTACAGAGGCCTGGCATTTAAATCCTAGCCCTGGGATTTCAGAGGCAGCAAGATGGCACAGTGGGTAGTGCGCTAGGCTTGGAGTCAGGAAGACCCGAGTTCAAATGCGATCTCACATATTTACTAGCTATGTTACCTTGGGCAAGTCACTATAATCATTGTTTGCCTCAGTTTCCCCAACTGTAAAATGTTAATAACAACAGTCCCTACCTTGCAGGGTTGTTGTGAGGATCCAAGGAGATAATATTTGTAAAGTAATTAGCACAGTGCCTGGCATCCAGTCAGAGAAGTACTTGTTCCCTTCTTTACTCACTAAGCGTGTGATCTTAGGTCAGTCCCTCTTTGGGTCTCAGATTCCTCATCTGTAAATTGAAGGGGTTGAATTATCTGACTTCTGAGGTCTCTTCCACCTCTGAATCTATAATCCTATGTGTGAAACACTGATGAAGCACTAAGGATTCTTTTTTTTTTCTTGGGTAATTGATAGCCTGATTCCCACTGGTCTACGATTTTCTCCTACTTGTCATTCATCAAAAGAAGGTCTCAGTCATTTTTCTGTGAAGTTAAGCCTCTGATCCTACACATGAACTTCCAGTTCTTTCTAGCTACTTTCCTGAGGCTTTTCTTCTGTTCTTTTCTTTCCTTTAAGCACCTAAATCTTGAATTATATTTTTGGTTTGTTCTTAGGAATACCATTTTTTTTCTGAGCTCCTTCTGAAACTCCTAAAAACTGTGAATTCTAAGATTTAATTTAAATCCATTGCACTCTTCTCTTGGCCACACACAAACAGAAGGCTTACTTGTGTACATAGGAGTTTTTAATTTGATCTCATCTTTAGATATTTCACTTATCAGATACATCCTCCCCAAAGAGGCGCTTGTGATCTTCTCTTTCCTTTTATCGTTTTCAATCATAATAATGGTTAGTCTTAAAAAAATCAGCTATCTATTTTCAGTTGAGCACTTTTTAAACTGTGTCTGAGGTTGCAAAATGGTAGCCAACTGTTTCCTGATCATCTCTAGGTATCTTTTTGAAATAGCTTATTCTTTGATGAAACATAAACTAAGATAGACATAGATTGGAGTGGCCAGTGTGTTACTGGCAATACCACTGGCACCATTGGTCTTACTAAGGGATACCTCACGACTTTAGTTTAAGAAACTTGTTTTTCAAAAAAATCAATTCATCTCTAGTTGCAATGCCTAGGCTTAGAAGAAAGCTATCCAACCAGTCCAAGTGTGTGGGTAGGGCCAAATTAGAGAAGGCAATGACAAACAACTCCAGTATCTTTGCCAAGAAAACTCCAGGAAGGAGTCAAGAAGAGTCAAACAAGACTGAAAACGACTAAACAAGAAAAGTGCCAAATGGGGTTTAAAAAGACTCTGGGATAGATTTTTGTTGTCTAATAGGAAAGGAGCCATCTTGAGTTTATTATAGTAGATGAAATAGTGCAGAAATGACTCATGACTTTGGTTGGTGGTTGAAGGATAGAGCTTTGGGGTCTTTGGTGGATGGTTTGCATGTTGCCTGGGATGCCCTATTATGATCCAGGATTATAGGGAAGAGTGCTAGGGATGGAGTCAGAGGCCCTTTGCTACTAATTACCTGGGTGATGTTGTTAAATCGTTTAACCTCTCAACCTCAGTATTTTAATCTGTCAAATTAGATATTAGGTATTAAATTAGATGATCATGAAGGGCCCTTCCAGCTATAAATTTATGTTCCTAAGATCTTTTGATTTAGAGCTGGAACTGGGCCCCTAAAACTGTCTAGTTCATCTGATACCTTCATTTGACAGATGGAAAGCCTGAAGAAGTTACCTATCTAAGGCAAGTGTACACATGTGTAACAGGGCCAAGATCTGAACCCAAGCTCATTGATTACACATTCAGTGCACTTTCCACATTATCACCTGCCCTCCATGTTGGCTTCTGTCCTTTGCTTTTCTATCTGCAAGATCAAGCAAGCACCAAAACAGGTCCTTTAGGATCTGTGTGTGTCACAATTAGCCAAACTATGATACTTCAAGTTTTCTGCAGCTGATACATCCTGATTTGTCTTTTGGAGGAGATCAAAGTGCTTAATCAATATTCGATTTTTTGGAGACACAACATGTCTAAGATTCTCTGTTCCAGAGACATAGTGTGTGAGGGGTACACACCCAATAGATGGCCTAACTTTCTACCAATTACAATGGTAAGAGCCACCTTGTGAGGGCTGAGCTCCCTCTCACTGGTAGTATTCAAGTGGAGTCTGGGTATTGTTTGCTAGGAATATTTTATCTGTAATTTCCCTTCCTTCTGAGAGTCTATAATTTTATAAAGGCTGACAGTTAAATGAATTGCAGGAAAATCTCACAGAGCTACTGATGGTGTATGGAGTAGGATGCATTTTTGGCAATTCCTATCCATATATTCCCTTCTCCCCTCACAGTACTATGATGCCATTCACAGAAAATTTCCTATTCTTGGCTCAACAGAAGATTTGCCAGAGCAAATTTTATCCTGTCGTAAAGGATAAAAGCAAATAAAATGCAAATCAGGTCAGAAGCGAGCCACTTACAGGTCAGGGCCACCAAGGATGTCACTCCAAGGCATACTGTATTTATTCTTACCTCTGAACTTTTGCTCATGCTATGCCACCTTCTCGGTTTGCCCTCTTCAGTTCTTTCTTCATATATAAATAAGTGGATCTTGGGTCTCTATACTTTCCCATTCAAACCTCACTCCTTTATTATTGTTATATTCTGGTTCTAAAAAGATATGTTGCTCATGGGAGCTGAAAAGAGTTGTAAATGTCACATGCTTGTTACAACTCATCATTTTATGTTTCTGCTGTTCATTAACAAGCAATGATTAAGCACCTTCAATGTGCTAGGTTCTTTACAAGGTGATGGGTGTTGCCCATCATCAGAAGAAAGGACAATCCGGTGTATATTCCTCCTCAGTCTCAGAATGCCCAGTTGGTAGGATTATATATTTAGAGCTGGAAGGAGCCTTATAGTTTCTTTTTAAGAATGAGGTAACTGAAGATCAGATAGGTTAAATTATTTGTCCATGATGACATAAAATGGCAGATCTTCTGACTCCCAGTTAATCTTTCCATCTCATACTGTCCCTGGCTTATAGACTGTAATGTCCCTCACCCCCACCACTTAAGACTTTTACTTGAATATACATCTGAGGCTTCAACCTTCATGCTATCTGATCCGTCACAGCAGTGACTGGCTCTTATAAAATTCTCCAAATGCATTGAAGGACTTATTATGAGATTGGAAAAGGAAAATCCCCTGAAACCAACAGCACATGGCTAAAATAAACCAAATCCCAGTCAAGGGGAAATTTTTGATGGTAATTGAACCTGATATAGTTAACTTAGGAAGGTGTTAAGTTCTGAAAATTCATTTATTTGATATTATTTTTAATCAATCAATAAACATTTATTAAGGACCTACTACGTGCTAAGTAGGTAGTAGGCTGCCAGGGGATTTGTCAAACAGTGGGTATAGATTATCCCTTTTCTTCCCCAGTAGTCTTAGTGCCCTGGACACAAATAAATTATAGGTACAAATGAAGACCTTTGCCACATGGTGGGATGTCACTGACTGGTATTTACATAGAGACATAGCTTTTTTCTCAGAGACCTTGTAAAGGAAGTTGGATGCTTTGGGTCATTCAGAAGACACAGCTAAGTAGACACTAATGGTAAATGGGGATATTTTTTCTTCTGCCTTGATATCTTTAGGGTGTACCTAGAATAGTTTCTGACAGTGAAAACTTGGTAAATGTTGTTGATTCATTGACTTAGTGACTGATGGCATCTATTTGCTTGAGATAGCTCCAGATGATCATGGCAAATAGAGACAATAGTGGGTTACGGCTATTGGAGTTGGGGCTCTCAGGTCAGGGACACTGGAAGGCCCTACCAGCTCCAGAATATTTCATCAGCTAGCCTGCTGTTATGCCTGAAATTCTACCATTAGAGTAAAAGCGTGTCACAGTTAGAATCAGTTCTAAATATCATTCATTGAGACCAGTAGTTTCAGAATCACATGGTCATAGATTTAGAATCCATCTAGTCTAACCTCATTTTATAGATCAGGAAGCCAGACCCTAGGACTGGTGTTAGTCTTTTTTGTGATATGAAACTCTTTGGCTTTATGGTGAAGCTTATGGACCCCCTTCCTTTAATGATGTTTCTAAATGTAAAAAAAAAAAGCACCAAGGAGTATACAGACAAAAAATAAAAGAATTCAATTCAGTCTTCAGAATGGAGTGCTAAGTGGTTAGCCATCTCATTATGTGTGTTTACACAAGATAATGCAAAAAGAAAGATTATCACTAACTGCAGCTTCCTTCTCTTCAGGAATCTTCTTCATGTGATAAGAAATGACTAATTCTGAGAGAATATAAAGAAAATTTGACTTCTGCAATTCTGGTTGGAAAAGAGAAGCCCCTAAGACCTTAGGAACACAAGCCAAGGTCTGAGCATGAAAGCCTTGAGAAAACAAACATGTTTCTGAGAAAAAAGGGCAGTCAAAGGGCTCAGGCTTTTATTAGGAGGCCAGAGACTAAATGAGGGAAAAGAATGAGGGGAGAGCTTGGCTCAGGAGAGCAGGAACTGTCAGTTTTTAAAGGCCCTGTGGGTTGTGTGAGAATGTTTCTCCTGATCTAAAACAACTTTTCCTTCTTGGCTGATGAACTTACATTTTTTTGAAACTATGTAAAACTTGGGGCAGGGGGAGTAGAAGAAGAGTGAGTCAGCTGTAGATATATACACACAATGCATGCCACTGCATGCATTTACTCTGGTGAACAGCCAGGTTCCTTCCCAATAAACATCTAAAAGTGCTGGGTAATCGAGATGAGCTAGCCCACTTGTATTTGAGGCTTGAAAAATGTCTCTGGCTATTTATAAACAAAAATACTCAGGATTCTGTGAAAGCCCCAAATACCTTTCACCAAGAATATTTTTGGAGTAGTCTTATCCTTATTTCATGTAAAACAGAGATAAAAACACAAGCATAAACTCTAGTTCGTTTCAGGAAAAATCAAGCAAAAATGAATGAAAGAATACATTGGGTTTCATACTTCTGTTAGATAATGTTGAATTCTTCATACCTCTGCCTAATTAATCTTCTGAAACATCACTTTCATTGTATCACCCTCCTGCTTAAGAATTCGTAATATGCTCGAAGCATACATTGAATTGTCTAGCTCACCTTCTCAATGGGACCTTATCTCTTCCTACTCTCCAACATAATTTTTTGAGTCTGGATGGTATGTTGTGTTCACCTATGATCTTTTCTCACTCTTTTCTTCCTTTTAACCCAGTCTAGGACGTCTTCTTCCCCATTCTGACTACTTTCCATCATATACTTTGCATTTACTTTGTATGTATTGATTTCTCTCTGTCTCTCTCTGTCTCTCTTTCTCTGTCTCTGTCTCTCTTCCTCTCTCTGTCTCTAACTTCTCTCTCTCTCTGTCTCTGTCTCTCTTTCTCTCTTCTGTCTCTCTCCCTCTCTCTCTCATCTCTCCCACTGGAGTATAAATTCTTTAATGGCAGTAATTCTTCCCCTTCCTTTTATCTCTATCTATAGTTCTTGGCACATAGAAATGTCTAAATAAATGCTTTTTAAAAATAGATTCTTACCTTTGCATACTTATTTATGCTTTCTCCCTGTCTGAAACGTCCTTCTCATGCCTTTCTGTTTGTCCAAATCCTATCCATCCTTTAGGGCCATTTCCCCTGTGAAGTCTCCTCTGATTACTTTAGCCTGTATCATCTATCTTTTTTTTCTAAACTGTTGGCTCATAGTCTGAATCTGTTTACATGTTGTTTTCCCTTAGTAGAATAGAAACTTGTAGAACAGGGCAGGGACCATTGGTCATTTTATCATCCTATCTGTATTCTCTTATAAATAGTTGGCACTTAATAAGCGCTTCTTGGACTGGATTGATTTATGATGGCTTCATACAAATGCTTCCCTCTCCTTCATCCTCCAAAGTCAATCAATTGCCAAGCATTATCTCGTCTACCTCCACAAGATCTCTGGCATTCAAATTTTGAGGCTCCCTTAGGCCTCTAGGATAAAATACAAACTCATCTTTTTGGCATTTAAGACCCTTCACAAACTTGCTCTGACCTAAATAAGTCTCCAGACCTATTTCACATTAATCTCCCTGCTGTACTCTATGTTCTAGCCAAACTGGCTGCTCCCCAGACATAACAGTCCATCTCTGACCTTTGTACCTTTTAATGGGCTCTCCTGTGGCTGGAAGGCTCTTTCTCTTCACTTACACTCTTTGAAATACCTACCACCTTCTGATGCTCAGTGTAAGTACCAGCTCTCCTACATGAGAGCTTTCTTGTTCTCCCCTCTTGTGACTGATTCCTGCTTTCTGAAATAAGCTAAGTATTTACTTTGTTTATATTTTGTGCTTACTTATATATCTTACTTCTTTTATTTTCTGTCCACAGTATCTATGGATGTTTCTCCCTAGCAGAATGCAAGCTCCTTGAGGGTAGGATCTGTGTTCTACTCATTCATTAATTTATCTACCTATCTATTAATTCATGTGTTTATTCTCTATCTGTCTATCATCTACCTATCATCCATCTATCTATCTATCTATCTATCTATCTATCTATCTATCTATCTATCTATCTATCTATCTGACTAGGTTTGTCTTTATATCTTCCAGCACCTAGTATAATGCTTGAGACATAGCCATAAATACTTAGTTGAATAGTAAATTTTTAGAAAATTCTTGAAGATAGAGCCAAGATGGCAGAATATAGACAATAACCAAGCTGACATCTCCTAATGTTCTCCTCTAAATAACTTTAATATAGCTCCTAAAATAAAATTTTGGAGTGGCAGGGTCAACAAAAGGTCAGAGTAAGACTTTTTCCATTCTGAGGTAACTTAGGAGGTTGGCAGGAGAGGCCTGTGACAGGAAGGTTGGAGCCAGTACAAGCCCAGGAGAACAGAAGACTTGGTCCCACTTACAGGGCCAAGAGGAGTGCTAACACTTGTGGATGCAGGGGAGCAGGGGTCCCCGCTGGGTAAAGACCAGAGCACAGACTAGGAGAACAATGACCATACCTCTTCCTGTATCATACAACCTTGGAAGCACCAAAATTTTGAAGATCCTCAGAACTAGCTCTGAAAATAGCAACATGAAAAAACCTAAAGCTTAGGACAGTGCCTCCCCACCGCCAGGTAAGCAGAGCCCGATTATAACATAAAATTCAAAGTCAAGAAATAGAATGGGAAAATGAGCAAACAACCACAACAAAAACTTGACCGTAAAGAGCTATTACAGTGGCAGGGAAGACCAATACATAAATTGAGAAGAAGACAACAATGTAAAGACAGCTACAAACAAAGTCTCAAAAAAAAGTGCTAATTGGTCCCAAGCCTACCAAGAATTGCTGGACAAATTAATAAAGAAGGTAAGAGTGGTAGTGGAAAAATTGGGAAAAGAAATGATACTGATGTAAGAAAATTATGAACTAACATCCCCTTAAAAAAGAAACAAAAAAATACTGAGAAAAATAACACCTTAAAAACCAAAATTGGCCTAATGGCAAAAGAAGCACAAAAATTCACGGAAGAAAATAATTCCTTAAAAATTAGAATTGGGCAAGTGGAATCTCCTGGTTCTCTGAGACATCAAGAAACAATAAAACAAAGTCAAAAGAATGAAAAAATAGAAGAAAATGTGAAATATGTGTCTGTGAAATATCTCATCAGAAAAACAACCTCTCATCAATAAACTGACCTGGAAAATAGATTGGGGAGAGATCATTTAAGAATTTTTGGACTACCTAAATTTTGCTATTTTTCTTTTTGTTGTTGCAGCCAGGTGGAACAGTATATAGAGTGCCAGACCTGCAGTCAGGAAGATATATCTTCATGAGTTGAAATCTGACCTCAGACACTTATGATCTGTGTGACCCTGGCCAAGTCACTTAACCCTGCTTGCCTCAGTTATTTATATGTAAAATGAGCTGGAAAAGGAAATGGCAAACCATGCCAGTATCTTTTCCAAGAGAACCCCATAAAGGGTCACAAAGAGTTGGACATAACTGAAATGTCTGAACAACAACAGATATCATATTTCAACAAACTATAAAGGAAAACTCCCCCAATACTTTAGAACCAGAAGGTAAAGTAGACATTAAAAGAATCTACCAATCACCTCCTGAGAGAAAGCCCAAAATGAAAACTAAATTCCCAGGGACATTATAGCCAAATTCTAGAGGTCTCAGATCAAGGAGAAAATATTGCAAGTAGCCAGAAAGAAGCAATTCAAATATAATGGAGCCACAGTCAGGATCACACAAGATTTGGCAGCTTGAACATAAAAGAAGCAGAGGGCTTGGCATGTGATATTCCAGAAGGCAAAGGAGCTGGTATTACAATTAAGAATAACCTACCCAGCAAAACTGAGTATAATCCTTTGGTGGAAAAATGAAAATTTAAAGAAAAAAGACAAGATTAGAGTTGAATAGAAAATTTGACATCCAACATAAAACTCAAGTGAAGCATAAAAAGGTAAATATGAAAGAGTAATCATAACAG
>CM053591.1:165211587-165230921 GCA_028646515.1 Pseudochirops corinnae
TGGGAGCAAAGGAAAGGGAGAGATAGAATAAGGAAAATTTGCTCATGTAAAAGGGTCTTGCAAGGAAGAATTGTATAGTTGAGGAAAAACATGGAAGTGTGGCAGGCAATGCTTGAACTTCGTTTTCTTCTGAATGGGTTCAAAAGAACCCATTTATACACTCAATTTGGTATAGAAATTTACTTTATCCAATAGAGAAATGAGAGGGAAGATGATAAGAGATATGGATGTGGGGATTATAAAAGGGAAGGAGGATTAAGGTTAGTGCAAAACAATGGACAGAAGCAAAACCAACTTTTGAGGAGGGACAAGATACAGAGAGAGGAAAAACGGAACAAAATAGGATAGAGAGAAATACACAGTAGTCATAACTGGGAATGTGAATGGGACGAGTTCACCCATAATATGGAACTGTATAGCAGAATGATTTAGAAACCAGACTCCCACAATGTGTTGTTTATAAAAGACAGAAAGACACACACAAAGTTAAAATAAAGGACCAAAGTAGAATCCAATATGCTTCAGCTGAAATAAAATAAAAGCAGAAGTAGCGATCATAATCTCAGGCAAAGCAAAAGCAAAAATAGACCCAATTAAAAGACATAATCAGGGAAACTATGTTTAGCTAAAAGATACCATAGACAATGAAGTGACAAAAAGTTACAGCATGTTTCTCTGACAAAGACCTCTGATAAATGTAATCAAGTCACATTTATAACGATAAAAGGCACTTTCCAATTGATAGATGACCAAAGGATACGAATAGGCAGTTTTCAGAAGAAAAAATCCAAGCTGTTTATAGTCATATGAAAAAACTTTCTAAATCATTATTGACTGGAGAAATGCAAATTAAACAACTCTGAGGTATCACCTCATACCTGTCAGAAATGACAAATGCTGGAGAGGATGAAAAAATATCGACACTAACAAACTGTTGGGGTTGTGAATTTGTCTGACCATTCTGGAGAACAATTCGGAACTATGCCCCAAAGGATATAAAACTGTGCATACCCTCTGACCCAGCAATACCACTACTAGATCAGAACCTCAAAGAGATCAAAGACAAAGAAAAAAAGGACGAATATGTTAAAAACAGTTATAACCTCTTTTTGTGGTGGCAGAGTTGGAAAATGAAGGGATCTCATTGGTTGGGGAATGGCTGACCAAGTTGTGATTGTGATGAATACTGTGGTACTATGGTACTATAAGAAATGACTGGGGGTGATTTCAGGAAAAAAATGACAAGACCTATATGACCTGATGCAAAGAGAAGTGAGAAGAACCTGGAGATCATTGTATGCAATAACAGCAATGTTATAAGGATGATCAACTGTCAAAGACTTGACTACTCTGAGCAATACAAAGACCAGAGACAATTACAAATGAATCAAGAGGCAAAAAACTATCACATTTGGAGGATGAACTGATGAACTCTGAGTGCACTGAAGTATAATTTTCTTGCTTTTTTTTTTTGTGAATATGGCTAATATGGAAATATGTTTTGTATAATTCCATGTGTATAATTAGTTGATATCATTTTACTTGCCTTCTCAGTGGGTGGGTGAGGGACAGAATTTAGAACTCAAAATTTAAACTGAATTTTAAAAATAAATGATACATTTTTTAAAAAAGAAAACTTTTGTTGGCTTGAATTGCATTATTGTCCTTCCAACATTTCCATATGTATAAATGCTGTCTGCCCAAGAAGATTTTAAGCTCTTCTCAAGGATGAGGATTATGTCTTCTTTTATATCCTCCATAGTATCTAGCATCATTCTAGACACATAATAGCTAATCAACCAATATTTGCTAGCTCTTTGATAACTTACTGAATTTGGACAGTCAAAGAATTTCAGTGGGACAGGAATAATGGCCCTTGGAATTGAAAAGTAGCTTCAAATATGAAAAGAATGGGGAAGCATTATTTCTTTCCCCTGCTCTAGGTATTCTGTCATGATCATTTTCAAGATTATTTTTCAGATCAAAGCTCTGAGAAAGTTCCTGATTCTCCTGGGTGACTGGCAGTTAGACTGAGGACCTGACTTAGAAACACTGTTTTGCTTGGTGGTCGTGAGCCAGGCAAAGGAGCTGAGAAGGTGGATGTAGGAGGGCAACAGGATGGGGGAAGGTCCACCTACTTCTTAATTATTCTAGTTCTTGTTTATGGTGTCTTATTCCCATCCATGAATACAGAGAGGGGCGTGGAATGGACTGAAATCTGTACTCGGGAAAAGGGAAGATGTAGCTTTGAGTTCTATTTCTCACACTGCTGGATACAAAACCCCAACGAATTCATGGAAACCCTCTGAACCCCAGACTTTTCTACTAAGGTAGAGATACATTTTGCCTTGATCAGAATAATGATGATGATAGTGATGATACTTCTTACTATAGGGCATTTAAAGTTTACAAAGTGCTTTAACCCAACTGGATATCCAGTGTGGTACCACATAAATTAGAATTTTAATCCAGACGATTAAGGGTAATGAGGACAGTAACAGAACCCTAGGTTCCAATCCCAGGTGAGCCATTAATTAGCAGCTTGACCTTGAGAAAGTCATTTTGTGTTTTGATTTGTCATGAACAAATAATGTAAATGTAATGTAAATGGAGGGGGGTGTTGAATTAGCTGACTTCTAAGGCCCTTTCCAGCTCTAATATTCTCTGATCCTAATAGAGAGAGAATGAGATGAAACCTAGTATATTTTTTGTGGAAGCCAGTGGCGTCAAACTCAAATAAAAACTGGGACCATAATTATCTCTGCAGTTCATAAATTGACTTAGAAAACCACAAATTACCATTATGAATGCTCTGTTGTAATTTACATAGTTTGTTAAATATTTCTAAATTATGTTTTAATCTGGTTTGGCAGCCCTCAGGAACATTGTACCCCATAGTCTGCCCACTGGGCACCCCTTGGGTAAGCTGCTTGAGTATAGGAGCTTTGACTTTCCTTTCACACAAAAGTCTCTGATACCTACTATGTTCTTTTTTAAAGGTACTCCATAAGCATTTATTTGACTTATTGTTTTTAACAGAAATTCCACAAATTGGGCTGAATTCTTGTCTTCTGCTTAAACTAGTTGTGTTTTTCTCCCCACCTATGTTTTCCATCTGTTACCCTGGTAATTTCATCAACTTTGCTTCTACTTTGGTTGGGTTCAAGATGACAGAATTGAACTCTAAGGCTGTGAACTTAGTGGTGAATTTGTCTTAAAACATAGATCAGATTGATAAAAAACTAGGTAGAAATAGTTATGACACAACAAAAATTACAAATTCTCCTAGCACACTAGGTACATAGTCAATGTTCAGTCATCGCTTTGGAATTGGTCATTGGCAGATTAGTTTTTTATCTGAAGAAAAGTTATCTTCTGTCTCTTGTACATCATTATCATAGCCAGGTGTACCTGGCAGAAGAATGTTTTTGTCTAACTTGCGCACAGAGGGAATGTGGTAATGGAAATCTGGCTTCACAGTCTAGAGAAGGGAAGTGTCCAGGACTGGGAATGGGACCAGAAATCACATGACTGAGTTGTCTTCTGGGCTAGATTTTCCTAGTTTGGTTTCCCTTGTCCTATTTAAATGGTTACTAATAATTATGAGCAACAGCTGCAGGAGCCCCAACTCTTGGGAGAAAGAAAGAATATATTTACTTTTCATCACTCAAGGCTTTGCTTGGACCTTCCAGGTTTGAAAGAAATGTTTCCCATTATGTTTACTTAGTTCATTTGCATTAAAACAGTCTTAAAATCTTCCCAGTATTCTCCTTCATTCTTTCATCTTCTCTCAGTATTCTGAAAATCAGATTCTCCACCTCTATCTGGAACTACCTTTGAAGGAAGTGTCTACTCTGTCTGGGGAAGGGTTGCTGCTTACTTTTTTGATTCTCTTGATTTTAAAGTGAAAAAGCCATCTGCAAAAGAAAGCATTTATGGCCCAGGTGCTCCTATAACTTATTCACATTACTTTAGGTACAAAAGGATTATTTGAGTAAAACCATCTGACCTCTAAATCTTGGGTGTTTTCTTGGACCAAATTCCTACAGGAAATAGGGAATATAATGCATGTGATTCTGAAGATGGAATTTATTTACAGCATTCTTTTTTATTGAGAACAACTTTGAGACTTTAGAGTAGTGCAGGATACTAGGTGGTCAGTGTACAGAGCCATTTGGCTGATAATATAACCTCAGTTCTAAAAGGTCTTGAGCGTATACTGCCAGACATAATAAAACCTGTCTGGATCTTCAGGAGTCAATAGGAGATGTTGGCAGGAAGGGATGGAAGAAATCTCAGAGGAATGTTTTGAGATAAGGCTTCTCTCATATATATTCGTATTAGTTTGTGTACGGAGTAAATTGTCCCTGAAAAAACTAGATGTGTTGATTAATTTTGGAAAGTAATCATTTCAAGTTTTTCATTTTGGTATCTAACTCATTAACACTGTTAGGTATGTAATTGGTTTAACTTTATATTTTTCTTTAGTCATAAAAAAATAAAATAGCTTGAGATCGCTGCTATTTCATGGTTTAAATGGATTTATATTTTGTAAAAGTAGCCAGCTAATCCCAGTCTTTTTCCTTTTTCTTGTATAGAATGCAACCTAACTCAATCCCACTCATTCCAAACTCAGCCAAACCAAATCAAATCAAGCCAAACCAAGCCTAACATGTCTAAGTGCCTACCATGTGCAAGGAACTGGGGAAAGAAAGACAAAACAAAACAAAACAAAAGAGTTCCTGCTCTCCAGGAGCTTGCATTCTCCTGGGGAGTAGATGCAATATGTCAATGGATAAATAGTGTGAAAATGGGCTCCCTTGATAGGAATACAGCAGCATTGGAAACTATTCATTTGGTAACACAATAGTTCTGAGATGATTAGACAGTTGAAATATGAATGGATTTCTAAGAACATTCTGCTGAGAAGCAGGATGACTAGGTTCTGGCCTAGCCTAGTCTAGTCTCCATATGTGCCTAACTGTGATGTGATCTTGGAGAAATCACTTTCCCCTCTTTAGACCTTATTTTGGTCAGCTTTATAGTGAAAGTTTCAGTTTCTGAGGTCCTTTTTAGCTCTAGTGTTTATGAACTATGTAGTTCTTTATGGGATGAAGTCTGAAAACTCAAAGATCATGGGATTTAGATGAGAAGTGAACCTCAGAGATTATTTAACCCAACATTTTCATTTTGAAATTGAGAAAACTGAGGTGAGGCCCAGAGAATTGTGTGACTATCTCACAACAGTATAAATAATGTTGCTAGGATTCTGACTCTGGTTCACTGACTCCAAACCCAAGGTTCTTTCTACTCTCTACATGGCTTCTATTCTATGAGAAGCTTAAAAATGCATTAAAAAGAATGGCCACATCAATTTTGGTTGAATATGGAAAAATAATTAGAGCGGTCCAAAGAAGAATCAGGCTTTTTCTTTTTGGATCCAGAGGCAGAATTAGGGCCAATGAATAGAAGGTGAAAGAGGCAGATTGCAGTTGGAAGAGAAATAGCACTTCCAAACAATTAAAGCTTGTAAAAGATGGTCTGGTCAGCCTTTGGTACTACTGATTTTCCCATCATTGTGGGGTCTTTAGACAAAGGCACGATAACCACTGGCACTGGGGATGTTATAGAAAGGATGCTTGGTTAGGTATGGGATAGGACTAGTGAGCCCACCAAATCTGAGATCCTGTGATCCTGTATCTTCTAGCTACCCCTAATCTAGAAGAACTGCACATACCTGTTATTTCTCTTTTCAAAATAAATTCACAGTATCACACAATTCGTTTAGTAAAAACATAAAACAAATTGCCCCAATATAAAAGAAAATATTCTACCTTTTACAGTTGCTGGGTTTATGTGTTGACTGTTCCTAAGTATTAGTCATATGAGTAAGCCAAAATATATATGTCATCTTTTAAATGATATAGTATTTTGGGTTGGATAAATGAATAAAACCTCACACTGTTTCTCTGTGGAACAAGAGTATCTACTCCTGCAAGCCAAATGTTTCCTTAATTTCTAATTTTTTAGTTTTATTCTTCTTTAATTGGAACTAGTCATTTTATCTTTATCTGTTACTTGTGTATTGCATTGGGACATTTCTTATATTATTGCATTGAACTGGGGAAAGAAAGAACATAGATTTATTTATCTCTTGTAGTGATTTCATTGGTATAGGGAACTTCCAGGTAAGGAAATTCCCTCTCCTAATATGAGTTGGCACTCTTTTCTCTATAACTTACAGTTTTAGAGAATTTCTTAGAACATCAAGAAGTCAAGTGACTTGCCTGGGGTCATAAAGACAGTGTAATACCCAGGGTCATACAGCTAGTCTATTAGCTAGCATTTACAGAATGCTTAGGTGTCTGAGGTCAGATTTGAACTTAGTTTTTCCTGACTTTAGATTCATCACTCTTTCTTGTGCCATCCAACTGCCTGGTTGAATCAGAAGTAAAACTTGAATATAGCTCTTCATGACTACCAAACCTGATCTGTCTACTATCATGTATTCATGTTCATTCATGTCTGACCCCACCATGACCCATTTGGAGTTTTCTGAGCAAACATACTGGAGCAGTTTGCCACTTTCTTCATCAGCTGATTTTACAGATAAGGAAACTGAGGCAAACAGGGTTAAGTGATTTGTTTGGGGTCACACAGCCAGTGAGTGTCTGAGGTTGGACTTGAACTCATGCAGGTGAGTCTTCCTGACTCCAGACCTGGTGCTCTATGCACTATGGTACCACCTAGATGCCCAATCTGAGTTGACCTCTACTAAATTCTACCTCTGTCTATTTTAGTTCTTTCGATAGGTTAGGTTCCTTCTTACAATAGATTCACAATGGAATTATGAACAATGTGTGTGTGATGAAGTCGTTTTGTTGACTATTCCCCCCAAACCTCCATAATTGAGTCATGTGAGTCAATTCTTCATTGAAGCAAAAGGTAGCATGGCTACTGCCATTTTCAGATTTAGCTAATAAACCACATGTGGCATTCCAACCTATGCAACAAATTCACATCTCCCTTTGTCAGTTTTTTTAGGTTACTCAAGGTTCCTTGAAAATATGTAACCACTTTCAGAAGTAATTCCTTTAGATTTTTTCCTCTAAGCATTGTGAAAAGACCCGATAATGAAGTGATACTTTGATAGACATGACATATTTCTTTTCTCTGGCATCTAAAAATGAGAAATGGTTGTTTACTTACCAACTCAACATAGTTCTCTGGGAGGGCATAACTTTTGGAGTAAGGGAACAGCAACATCTGGGAATAGGAGTGAATTGTCACATAGGCCTTGATAGAATCAAGGTTTTGGGTGATGAAGTTCACCAGGGCTTTGGTTTCTACTTCAGACTCGACAGTAGCTCCACAGTATGTTTCTGAGCAAGGGTTGGAAGATGCCCCAACCTCTGTAAGAGAATGCATTATGATTAATGGTTGATAGCTCATGACTGAGCTACGGAGTATATTATGTCTTCAAGCTAGAAAGTCAAAGGCTAGAGTTAAAAGGGAATATTAAAAATTATCCTCAAGCAAGGATAGTTTGGTAGCCTTGGAGTCGTGAAAGCCTGGATCCAAGCCTTGCCTTTGGCTCAAATGAGAGTCTCACTTAATCACTCAGTGCCACAGGTAATTCCCTAACACTATCAAGTTCAGAATGGGTGTCAACCTGCAATGGTACAGGGAGTTTCCCCACCAATGCACTCATAGATCTTGATTTCTTTCCCTCAAATGAAAACAATTTGTAAAGCAGTGGTGTCAAATTCAAATAGTAAAGTGTATATAAGGGTTCTTGTGGGTCACCTATTGACTTAGAAAAACACATGTTAACATTAACTATGTCCTATTGTATTTTAATTTACTTTATTAAATGTTTCTCAATTAAATTTTAATCTTGTTCTTCATCCCTAAGGAATACTGTGGGCTACATGTGTTACGTGGGCTATATATTTGATATCTCTGGTGTAAGTGATGTATAGAAGCCTATAAATCTCACCATGAGATTGGGGGAGGGTTGGTGTGTTTTTCCTGTTAATATGAAAATGCCTAAAATCAAAATCTTCACTCTTCTCCCCTCCCTCTCAGAATGTGTAAGGCATGCATAAATCCTATAGAGTTTTTACTATGAGATATGGGGTGGCATATTTTCCAGTCAATATGAAAATGCATAGACCATTAGATTCAATGCTATTTTCTCCACAACACTATTCACTACTAAAGTAGTATATGTTAATCAAAATTTTGATAATAAGACTCTCTAAACTTTTTGGTAATAAGACTCTCTAAACTTTACTAGACTGGTTCTTGAATAACAAAAAACTCCCCAGTTCATAGTCTTAATCATACAATATTTCACAGATTTTTGGGTTGATATCCCCATATTAAACCTATGTGGGTTCAGGTGGACTCTATAGGGTACTATACCAGTGAACAATAACAGCAACCTGACACCTCTATGTCTGCTATTTAACTCATTACATCATTAATTCTTATCTTATATCCGAATGCAATTGAGGGTTAAATTCTGCTTTCTCCTTATAAATTACACCAATTAGCTCTGAGCCCCCATCTAGTTTGTTAAGTATTTTTTTTTATTAAGTAAATCAGAAAGAACCTCTTTTCCCATAGGCTTCTACTTATCTCTCACTCTCTCATGACATTTAAAACAGATTCTATAATGACAGTGAAACTGCCAGTTGCTTCATAGTCTTCACAGATGACAGTTAAACTGTAACTCTGCAAAATTCATTTCCTTTTAAAGATAGAGTAACATTATTCATAGTCCCTGTGGGAGAGGCAATTAAAGCTGGTGTTGTACGTGTTTGAAGCCTTTTGACTTTGGTAGGGTAGAGTTAGAATAGAGCCTTTGAAAAGCCAGAGTAACCTCTACACTGTGGCAAATTAGCAAAGTAGGACTTGGAAGAGGGGTAATACAAGAAAATTTATATACATGAAACAAATTAATGGCTGTTAAGATCCTGCTAATATCACTATATTATCTTTTTCTTTTTTTGCAGAAGTACAGACAATTAGTTTTCTTCAGTATTCCACCAAAATTAAAAAGCTGAAAATTAAGTATTTCTAATGTCCTGTAATAGTATGTAAAATTTATTTTTCTTTAGTGATGACTTATGTCATTTTGAATGCTATATTTTTGATTAGAAAGCTATAATTTTGTTACAAAGATATTTACCACACCATCCAGCATTAAAATTTCTGTTGGGGTCAGCACCAACGCAACTGGTGCCTGATTTGGTGGACCGAGTCTTCCTCCACAGTCGTGCCTGAAAAGACACAGTAATGTCATTTTTTTTTTTTAAAAAGCTCTTACTTTCAGTGTCATCAATGAATCTCTAGGCAAAAAGTGAGTATGTGGTCATCTTACCGTGGTCCATGTGTAGACGTAGCCATCAACGTTGAAAACAGGTAGAACATAAAAGTCCAATTTATCAAGAATATTAGTGAACTGGGTCTCAGTTCCATAGGTACCAACAGCCTGAAGAATAATTGCAGTGCATCACTTGGATGGAAATCATTGTGCATAAAAGAGATACAATATGTTTTAAATGAATAGAATATCTTTGCCTTTGGTTAACCCAAAGGCATTAAAGCACTGAAATTTAAGAGATTAAAAAATTATCTAATCATCATTAAAAATGACAATTTCTATGTCACCTGGGCTTCAAAGTTATACCTGCTTATCTCACAGAAATTTCATATTTTTTTAAAATTTTAATCTTTCTTTCCCTTACAGGAAGGGATTAGATTTGTATTACTTGGTCCTAGAGGACAGAACTGGGAGCAGTGGTTGAAGTAGAAGAGAAATAGATTTTGACTTGACCTAAAGGAAAACTTCAAATAATTTAAGCTCTCTCACAGTGGAATTTGGCAGGCTTGGGAGGTGGAGGATTTCTTTAATTAGAGAGCTTTAGTAATACATGACAGCTTGGGTTCACTGCAGAGAGGATTCCTATTTAGCTATGGGCTGGACATCATGATGCCTGATGCCCTTTCCATTCTGAAATTTTGGTTTTTATTTTAAAGATGAATCAAAATCTATCAAAATATGGGATTTTCTTAAAAAAAAAAGATATGTAGTCACCCTCACTATGTAATTCATTTCTTCCCAATGCCAGAGTAAGGTATATTTTCCTTTGTCAACCTGATCAAAAAAAATATCGATTTGGTAATGGATGCCTTATTGAGGGGTGCTTGCTGTCCTTTATTATATATCCCATAGCCTCATGTAGCTTGTATGGAAAATATACCTATAGAGTTCATACTCCTATAGACCAGCGGCTCTCAACCTGTGGGCTACGACCCCTTTGGGGATTGAATGACCCTTTCGGGGGTCGAACCAACCTTTCACAGGGGTCGCCTAAGACCATCTGAAAACACATATTTCTGATGGTCTTAGGAACCAAGACACCATCCCTCTATCTGTCTCCAGGTGGGTCTGCCCACATGCAGATATGCCCAGATATGCTCACATACGAGTATTAAAGGGTTGCGGCATTAGGAAGGTTGAGAACCACTGCTATAGACTATGCCTGCAGAATGGATATATAGATATGCAGTAGCAATGGCTATTCCCCAACACCACAACATAAGTTCTCACTGGTTGGCAATGAAGAGAGAAATATCATGGTATCCTAGAAAGAATACTAACTCTAGAGTCAGATGACCTGAGTTTGAATCTCATCTTGATCAGTCAATCTACATTAAGTGCTTACTATGCTGCATTCTGAGATTAAAAAGAACAACTAGATAGAGTCACTGCCCCAAAGAAGCTTACACTCTAATGGGGGGAGGTAAATACACAGATCAGTAATATACAAGTAGATATAAGATTAGAAGGAAATGAATTAATATGCAGAAGGAACAACAAAGGTGTTCTATAGTAGGGAACATTTGCACTGAACCTTGAGAGAAGTTAGGGATTCTAAGAGGCAAAAGCAAAAAGGAAGAGATTTCTAGGCATGGAGATAGTCATTCCAAAGGTATTGAGATAGAATATTTGGTAAACAGGAAGCAGACTTACTAGGGAAACAGAGTAATGTGTGAGACATTTGGAAAGGTCAGTTGTGAGAAGATTTAAATGCCAAACAAAGGAGTTTATTTTTTATCATAGAGGGAAAAGGAAACCACTGGGGTTTACTGAGTAAGGGGAGGCGAATGACCCAGCAGTCCTGCACTTTAGGAAAAAAATCACTTTGGCATCTGTTTATAGAATGTTTTGGAGTAGGCAGAGTCTTAAGGTAGGGAGACGAATTATGCTTCTATTATGATAATTCAGAGGAGCATCTGAATGTTAGGAAATTAGAATAATAGCAATGTGAGAGGTTAATACGGGGCATATCTGAGAGATGTATGGAGAAAGAAATTACAAGATTTGGTCACTCTTAAATAGAGTGAAAGAGAGAGGACTCAAGTGTGACCTTGAGGTTATGAAACTGCGTAAATGTCAGGATGGCGGTGCCCTTAGTAGTAACACAGAAATTTAGGAGATGAGTTGGTTTAAGGGGAAAATATGTTCTGTTTTGGACGTGTTGAATTTGCGATAACTACAGGACATCTAATTCTAAAGGTTCAATAAATAGTTGTGGTGTGGGACTGGAACTCAAAGGAAAGACAAGGGATGGAGACAGAGATCTGGGAGTTATCTACGTTCCATGAGAGTTAATGAGATTCAACTCACAAGTCTTCTAACCCACAACAACAATGAACTAACCAAGTGAGTGACTATAGATAAAAAAAAATGCTAAAGATAGTCTTTGGGAGCACCCAGTTGGTGAGTGTGGCACTGATGAAGATCCATCTAAGGAGACTGAAAAGGAGTGCTCAAACCAGTAAGAGAATTGACAGAGCAGTATCATGAAAACCCAGAAGAGAGAGGAGCTGTGTGACCTTGAACAAGCATTTTTACCTTTCAGAGCTTTGGTTTCCTGATCTATAAAATGAACAGATTGGACCAGAAGATCTCTAAGAAACCTTCCAATTCTAGATCTATGATTCAAAGATCCTAAGAGAATTCATGAATGGTGTGGTGGAGATTTTCTTAACTCCAAACACCATCAGTGAAGACCTCTTTCTTTGTGATCATAAGTTTTTAATGGCTCTACCAGACTGGAAAGGTTTTGAATGCAGTTCCTGTGGCAGACTGTACATCTGTTGTCTGAGGACCAAGTTAACTAAGATCAGAGGGGATCATTCCTATGTTGGCTATAGAGTGATGGATTTTTAGCCACAGCAGCTCTTAAGCCACAGCCCATCGAAGTTATAGACAGGTCCTAATATGCTTTAGATAAGAGAGTACCCAGCTCCACAAAATCATTATACCTAGAAGTACTGAGCTGACAAAGTATTAAGAGCAATGATAGAATTCCTTATATTTGTACATGTTTGTAGTTTTCAAAGTGGTTTCGCATATACTATTTCATTATTAAGGCTGACAATTAGAATCATTTGAAAATCATTATGAAACTTGGCCTATTACAAAATCCATGTTAACTATTCTCCAGGGACTGTTCATTTCTTACAACTCTCCTATTTATTTGTTCACCTTCCTTCAGAATTTGGGGAAGGAAGTCAGAATGAAGAGAGTGGAAATCAGCACTGTTCCTTATTCGCTGTGAGACCTTATCTCGTGAAGGTCTGATGGGGGCAGGTTTAAATTACTTACTAACATGAGATGCTGGGATCATTAAGATGACCATTCTTTCTCATTACTGAGAGATAATCACAAATTGAAATGACTTTATAAAGAAATTTTTAAAAATAGCATCTCCTTTTCTTCCCCCCAAATCAATACGTAACTCTGCGGACTTACCTCTTTCACAAACCACTGGCAAAACGCAGGGGAAATCCATTCTCTAGCATGGAAACCGCAGTCCATAAAGATGGCAGGCTTGTTTGATCCTTCTTTTCCAATCTATTGCAAAGAGAAGAGGAAGGAAGCAATAACTCATCTGCCATACAGTGGCAAGCATTCCATCACCAGACTGAGCCTGAGAACTCAACAGGTGAAACTTGACAGCAGCAAGAGATATATTCCACGATTAAATTAAAACACGATACAAGCACAGAATGTTCTTGCCTCTAGACAATCACAATGCTGGAACTGAAGGCTTACATGGCCGTTTATTATTTTTATTCAGGTTGACAAGCTCATATTTTCAGAGGACACTTGATTACCCTCTTCACTTGATGGCTATTTTCAGATAGTATTAAATGATATGATTGAGGTAACTGTAAAAATAATTGTGATTGCTGTGACCTTTGTCATAAAGGCTTTTACCTACTCTTTATGCCCCTTGATCCTAGCTTGTCAGATTTAAATGATAAGAATGGCATTTGAAGAAGACACAAACAAATCGTTGGTACATTTTGTAATGTTGTCTGATAGACTGAAGTTTATGGATCTCTTTAGCAAATGGGGTTTGCAAACAACAGCTGGGAGAGAACAATTTCATCAAGGTAGATGATCATTTACATTGCTTACAGGAATGTGGTTAAATTTATAGGTCAGAATTTCCCTGTTTTATTGCATTTTTCCTTTTGAGTAAATCAAAATAATGATTTACAAAAATTCACAAATGATAAAAGTAGCCAAGGAATCTGTTTGATTCCCCAGGGGGTAGTAAAGAAGGATGGTGTAGAAGGTGGGAACAGGAAGAGTTATGACATAATTCTTGGGATAAGCGAGGCAATGAACCAGATGTTAATAGATTAGAATTCAATGCTTCCCAACACTTCAAGAAGCCTGGGTCATTGTTAAAAATGATTACCTTGAGAAGGTAAATAGAACGCCCTTCAAATGAGGTTCCAATCACACTTCGAGAGACAAGTTCTGGATACTCTGCAGCAATTTCTTCCGTCCAAGCCTCGATCTGAAAAGCAGGACAGTGGAGGACAATGATATGGTTGATCCACTTCCAGAATAATTCACAAATATGACATGAGCAGTTGTTACAATTCATACCGTTTCCCAGCTGTTGTACTTTTCATAACTGTGTCCAGTGGCACGAATGTGGCTATCAAACTGACTTGTAACCAACTTATCCAGGTCAGAAATTAAAACCCTGCAACAAAGAAGTGTGGAACCCAATATTAAAATGGGCATATTCCTTCCCAATGATGAGCAGAGGCTCACCATGAAGTTAAAGGTCATTGTTACCCCCTTTATGAGACTGAACTAGGTCCATATCATTGGGCCACTGTTCTGCCATTTATGCACTCTGGCCATAAAGAAAGTACTTAGTATGGGCTCACCTTAGACTCAGGCCTTATAGATCTGGATCTCCTAATCTTAAGTATTTAGGAATTTTTTCTTTAGGGAAGACTTTTAATTCTTTTTCAAATGAGTTTGCTTGTATAACCTATACTTCGCGGACTACAACAACTCCATCAGCTACCATTGTTGACAAAAACATGCCAATTAAATGTACATTTATGCTCTCAGTCTGATGTCTTAAAGATTTAAAAAAAAAAGCCCGGACATTTTGTTCGTCTATGTGTTCATCTTTTTTGAAAAAAATTCTAGCTTTGTAATTTTTAAAATATATGAAATCTAAAATTTCTATTCCATAGCTTATTTTTTAAAGGAACATGACAGACAACATAGTAGTTTCAAAGTTGCTCAGCTCATTTTTGTCTCTTGAAATTTCTCTGTTCTCTTTGATTTGTTGAAAAATTTCGTTCATGCTCTTTACTCTTCTTTTTCTTTTCTTTATTGGAGTTAATGTCACCAGTTTCTCTCCTTGTCCCAGTTATTTTCCCTGTGCACAAAAAACTCTTCTTTATTAAAAAAAAGTACAATTAAGCAAAAAAACCACCAAAAAACAAAAACCTCATGCATTGGCCATACCAGGCCTGTGATTCCTTAATTTTAGAAGGAGTTACCACGTGAGGACACTTCTTTATTAGTGTAGTTGAGCTGCTGTTTTGCTCCTCTCTAGTTACTTTAAGACACGGAGAGATTAAGTGACTTGCCTGGGTCACACAGACAGCATAAATCAGAGATGGCACTTGAACCTGATCCCTCCTGCCTCTGAGGCACAGCCTAGCCCCTTAGTTTTACTATGCTTAACTCTCCTCTTTGTATTCTGTAATCTGGCTACTTTGACCTAATCCAAGATATTCCATCTTCAGATCTCATGCCTTTGCAAAGGCCTGGCCTCATGCCTAGAAGGTTCTCCCTCTTTGCTTCTGCCTCCTGGCTTCCTTCAATACATATCTTCTGCAGGAGACTTTTCTCTAATACCCTCTCCCTTCCCCTTAAGTACTTTTCCTCTGAGGTTCTCTCCCATTTACACTGTATTTATCTTATACATTCATGGTTATTATCATGTTGTCTATACCATTAGAATTTAAGCTCCTTGAGGGAAAAAACTGTATTTTTTGCCTTTGTTAGAATTATCAGAACATAGCCCAGTGTGTGGTTCATAGTAAGCATATAATTATTGACTGATGAAGAATGAACTGTTGTACTTAGGTGCTCAACAAATGTGCGTTCTCCCCCCCCCCCACATTCCTTTGCTTGTTTTCTTCTTCTTCTCTTTTTTTTTGTATTGCTAGCACTTATGAATAGCACATTATGAATGTTTGTTGATTAATTTTTTGATAATAACAGCAGAGGTCTCAGGATCATAGGATTTAGAATAAAAAAGGACCATAGACAGGACTGCTTCCCTGTAGACTCATTGTATGCTAAAGAATCATTCAAGTGAGTTTTCCAGTCCTCAGGCACCTGACTGGAGGAATAACTTTGTTCCCTCTGGATATTTGTATGGGAAGATATTTAACAAAGGGACAGGTCCATGTGAGGGCTTTGTCCTTGATCAACATGATGTGCAGACTACAGAGAGACACCAGCTTGAGGGACATGACTAGGAACATCTTTAACCCTGGAAATGGTTTCATCTGACATGGCAGAGAATTATGGTAGCATATCAAAGACCAGGATCTGGCCTGGATGTCCCAAGGACATGTTGATGAAGTATGTAGGGGACATCCTCTGAACCTCAAGGCTCCCATTTTCCGTCTGTGAACTTTTTGCTCTGAAGGTTGGAAAACAGCTAATAGAATGTTCAGAGAAGTAGCTGTGCATAGCATGTTAGTACTATAAATAATGCCCCTTTTCAAGTAACATACAAATGGGGATGGTTGGACATTAAATTAGAGCAGAGGGAGAGAATAAAGGGTAGAGAATAAGGAAATGGAGATTCTTTATCCTGTTCTGTCATTAGCTACCTTTGTGACCTTGGGAAACGAAATGATTTCTTTAGGCCGTAGTTTCCTAAGCTGTAAAAATTAATGAACTCTAAGGGTTCATCTAGCTTTAACATTCCACAGTTCTGTTCAGATACATAGTCTCCCCAGTGACTTGAATAAATGGGTCCCTGGTGGTAAAAGAATTGATCAGAGTCAAGGCTGCTGTTAGCTTGAGGAATTTTGGAAAGTTGGGAAAGTGACTGAAGAGTAGGAAAAGGTCTGGTCCATGTGGTTGAATGTATTGGAGACTATGGCCACCCATGTTTAACTTTGATTTCAGAAAAATAATTCTATAAAAAGAGTCACTTCAAAATTAATATGCAAACCATATACACATATGCATATATGAAAGTTGGAGAGAGAGAAGAGAAAGAAAGGCAGAGAGAGAAAAAGAGGAAGAGAGAGAGGAGGAAGAGAGATGAAAAGAGGGGAAGGAAGGAGGGGGGAGAGAGAGAAAGCAGAGAAGAGAAGAGAAGTGTGGGGAATGAAGGAGAAGGGGGAGAGAGAAGGAGAAGGGGGAGAGAGAGGGAGAAGAAGAGAAAGAAGAAAAGGAAGAGGAAGAGATGGAGGGAAGAGAGAAAGAGGGAGAAGGAGAATTGGAAAAAGAGGGAGAGGGAAAAAAAGAGAGTAGAGGTTTGGGTATCAGGCATTACGTTTTTACAAAGAGCAAGCCTTGCCTTATAGCTTGCCTAAATTTGCAAGCTCCTTTATTCTAGTGATATGCCTGGTAGATTGAAAGGAACAGAGAGATGAATTCTGTGTGTAAGCGACAGTAGGTCATAGTGGTTAAGGTGATGGGCTTGGCAATAGGAAGACCTGAGTTCCACCCCACCTTTAACATTTACTATTTTGTCATTTTATGATCTTGGATAAGTAACTTCTGAGCCTCCATCTTCTCATCTATAGAACAACATGACTGTAGGTCATGCCCAGAGAAGGATAATGACACCATTTTCACTAAAAGAAAAAAAAATGGCCTTGGGGAGGTTTCCTACCTGCCCCATTTTGCCATCCAGCTCTTGGTTCATGGCAGAAAACTTATGGAGGTCAAAATAATGACCATTTCTTCTAGATGATGAAACAGAGGGTATATTAATTAAGTTTAGAACACTGCCCAATGGCAAGAGACTCACTAACTCTTTGTAAATGGTCATTGTGGGGCAGCTAGGTGGTATAGGGAATAGAGCACCAGTCCTGGAGTCAGAAGGACCTGAGTTCAAATCTAGCCTCAGACACTTCATGCACTTACTAGCTGTGTGACCTTGGCAAATCAACCCCAATTGTCTTGCCTTCCCCCCTTCAAAAAAAAAAAAAAGAAAAAAGAAAATGATATTGGAATGTGTTTTAAATGTAAAGCCCACTTTTGCTTCCCCCTAGTTGGAAATAACCTTCCTTGCAGAGCATGTTCTTTTAGGCCTTTACCAGGCACTTGAGCTTCATTCTTTGGCATTATAGTGTCTTGTGCTATTTCTCTGTTAGACTGTAAGCACTTGGAGGGCATCTAAATGCTCTATGTCCCCCAGCACGTAGCACCATGTCCTCTTTACAGTAGGTATGAAACCAATATCGCCTTAGGGCTGAGAAGTAACCTCAGAAGAGCTTTCTTATCTTAATGATTATTTGATACTATTAGATTTGCTGAAGAGCATGGGTTCTGTTCTATTATAAAATATTGCTAAGGAATGAGCCTTTATCTTGGAATAAGAACCTCATTCCAGTTCCTATGCAAAGGAGCTTATGCTTTGCTTTCTGTACTGACCACCAAGCTGTTGGTTACTGTTTTTTTTCTTTTTTCAAGGCAAGAAAGTTAGAATACTGGGAAGTCCGATGAGCTAGGGGATATGACCTTGAGGACGAAGGAGAGGTGGGATTCTTCCATTCCTTTTACCAGAATCTGTCATTTGGTCAAGTTTAAGGGACAGTTTGTATACAGGCAACCTTAGCATCCTAATAGCTCACATTCATACAGTGTTTTAAGCATGGGTTCTTAAGCTAGGTGTCCATGAACTTGTTTTAAAATACATTTTGATAACTGTATTTCAATGTAATTGGTATGCTATATAAATTCTATGTATTTTATTTTCTGAATTCAATGACATTATTCTGAGAAAGGGTCCATAGGCTTCACTAGACTGCCCAAGTGGCCTAAGAAACACACAAAAAGATTAAGGATCATTTTTTTAAAGGTTTTCAAATGCTACACTGTCCTCATTTGGGTTTCTGAGAGGTAGATCCTGTTATCATTCCCATTTTACTGATGAAAAACTGAGCCTGACATGCAGGTCACACACCAAGTGAATTTTTTTTTCTTCAGAATTCGAACCTAAGTCTTCCTACCTCCAAGTCCAGGACTCTGTCCCCCATGTCGCCCCTCAGAACCTCAGAGTTCTAATACCTTCCTGTGTGAATAGAGATCATCATAGAAAGAGTTTGCTCCTCCCCTGGGATGACTACCTAATAGGTAAGGAAGGCTCTTGTTCATGTCCGAGGTAAAAACAAACAAACAAGCAATTCTTTTACTCCACTGTCAGGTGGCAATGAATTCTCCTGTCTATGGAAAATGAGGCATTTTCGGATAACTTGGCTTAGTGGAGGCTCAAACTCCCACATTCCTAATTTATTCAACAGACTTCCACACAACTAGCATTTCTTTTTTTTTTCTTTTTTCTTTTTGGAGGGCAGTTGGGGTTAAGTGACTTGCCCAAGGCCACATGGCTAGTTCTGGCTAGTTCTTGTGTTAAGTGTTCAAGGCAGAATTTGAACTCAGGTCTTCCTGACTCCAGGGCCAGTGCTCTATTCACTGTGCCACCTAGCCACCCTAACAACTAGCAATTATTGAGTGCCTACTACGTGCTGGGAGATACACTAGCTGCTAGAGACACAAAGACAGCAATGAAAGAACCTGAGTTCGATACTATATCTCACCAGTCAGATTGGCTAAGATGACAAAACTGGAAAATGACAAGTGCTGGAGAGGATGTGGAAAAATTGGAACACATCCATTGTTGGTGGAGTTGTGAACTGATCCAGCCATTCTGGAGAGCAATCTGGAATGATGC
>CM053591.1:165231421-165250162 GCA_028646515.1 Pseudochirops corinnae
AGACAGAGAGACACAGAGAGAGAGAGAGAAGAGAAGGGAGGGGGGGAACGTGAGACAGAGACAGAGAGAGAAGAGAAAGAAGAGAAGAGAAGAGAGAGGGGAGAGAAAGAAAGGGAGAGAGAGAGAGAAGAGAAGAGAGAGGGGGAGAGAGAGACAGAGACAGAGAGAGAGAGAGAAGAGAAAGAAGAGAAGAGAAGAGAAGAGAGAGGGGAGAGAGAGAGAAAGAGAGGGAGAGACAGAGAGACAGAGAGAGACACACACACAGAAAGAGAGAGAGAGAGAGAGAAAGAGAGAGAGAAAGAGAGAGAGAGAAGAGAAGAGAAGGGTGGGGAGAGAGAGATAGAGAGACAGAGACAGAGAGAGACAGAGAGACAGGGAGACAAAGAGAGAGAGAGAGAGAGAGAGAGAGAGAGAGAGAGAGAGAGAGAGAGAGAGAGACTTACCTAGAATTACAAAACTAGTAAATGTATGAGACTGAATTTGAACTCAGGTCTTTCTGACT
Organism: Pseudochirops corinnae; assembly: GCA_028646515.1. Taxonomy (NCBI): domain Eukaryota; kingdom Metazoa; phylum Chordata; class Mammalia; order Diprotodontia; family Pseudocheiridae; genus Pseudochirops; species Pseudochirops corinnae. The sequence continues at coordinate 165,231,924 of CM053591.1, forward strand.
CCAGGTCCAGCACTACCTAACTGCCTCTGCAAAAGGGGGTTGATACTAGTACCTACTTCATAGAGTTATTGTGGGGTTCAAATAAAATTTTGTTTATTAAAGCACTTTGTAAGTCTTACCATCTGGTCTAAAATGGTCAGTTATTATCATTTGCATGAGTTAGCTCCAAATATGTAGGCACACAAGCATAAATTCTTGCAGACAAAAAAATCGTCGAGGTGCTAATTTAGTATTGCCACGTGGGGCTATCATGGAATGCACAGGGGCTCCTTAGAATACTTGCAGTCATATTGCAGGCCTGCTTCTTGGGGATTTTCAAGGAACTTAATTATTATTTAATACTTAGAATGCCATGTACAGAAAATCCACTAAGCATGAGCACATGGAAATTGAACTTAGCAAGGTCTTTCCCCTTGGGGACCTCACTGAGTTGGAGCAGACATAACGCACTGACAACCTCCCATGAAAGGTTGCCACTAAAAGATGGTGATGTGCCCAGCTCATAAAGGGAGATTGATGTGAGAATGCAGCCACTTGGTCCTCTTACTATTTGAGTAATAAAAATAGAACTAGGCCATGAGCCAGGCTGCTGAAATTATTCTGTGGTCATTAATTTTCTTCTGTTTTCCTTAAACAATGATAATAATTCACCAACAGGGCTGTTAGATTTTAAATGTGGCACCAAGGCCCAGAAGTTTCATGGTCCATAGCATAGATCAGGGGTTCTTGACCTTGATCAGAGGTTCAAGGGATCCAGGGAAAAACATTAGGGGGTCTGTGAACTTGGGTGGGAAAAAAGATTACATCTTTACTTCCCTTAACCTCTAACTGAAATTTAGCATTTCATTCAATTATTTAAAAATCATAGTCTGAGAAGGGGCCCATGACCTTCCCCAAATAGCCAGAGGGTGGCTGAGGTCAAGGCTAAGGTTAAGGTTAAGAACTCTCAATGCAGATGGTCAACATCAGATTATACGGCATTTTCAGCACAGTCATATTTTTTGGTTTTAAAAAACGGCTTAAAATATCTTGTTAAATATTTCCCTTAGACAGATGCAGAAATCTAAGCTGTCTGGGACATAACACTAGAGTCAAACTGTTATAGTCTAGATTGTATCCCTTAAAATATGTATTTAGAATAATTATTCTATAATTAAATATATCTGTAGAATGCTTTATAATACAATATCATTAAACAGATGTGATAAGGGGGACAATTCTAATATTTCACACGAGCAGAAATATTATTAGGCTTAATTTCCTTTGGTCATGGCTAGGTAGGGGTGTGCTGTTAAATGTTCAACAACTGTCTTTCCACACCAAAAAGTGTGCATGACACACTTTTAAGTTTAATCTGTCTTATTTTTCTGTACTTTCTTAAGTCTAGACAATCAACAAAGCAATAAATTTAGTCATAATTTGTAGCATTGTTGAGGCATAAATTGCTCACACTGAAAATTTAACAGTTGGTTCTGAGCTGGTACAAATTTCCTCTAGCACACCCCTGTGTCCTTGGAAGCAACCTTCATGGAGATGGGACCTGGAAAGCACTTCTGCAGGTGCTTTGTCCATTGCCTCTTCAACTGTCCCCACTGGTAAAAGATCCAGAGAAGAATGTTCTTACCACTAACATCCTTGGCATTATAAAATAGTGGATTTGGTTTTAATTGTTGAAATGACCCTTGAGAAGATATGTTACCATCTGACTTATTGTTATACCCCAAGACTCAGTGGTCCTTAGGGTATTTACAGTTGAAATTTCCTATGTGTGTTGCCTTCCCCCATTAGAATGTGAGTTCTGTGAGAGATGGGACTGTCTTCAATTTTCTACTTGTATCCCAAATACTTAGCACACTGATTGTCACATATTAAGTGCTTAATGGATACTTTTCAATTGACTAATTACTATAAGTAATGACTATGAAAGAAAATGAAATCTCTTTCTAATTTATGTCTGATCTTACAACTTCCTCATTCAATAACCTTCCATGGCTCCCTATTCCTTTATAATGAAGTACCAATCCTTAACCTTTTTTATTTTTAAAGCTCTCTGGTCTGTAGCTCCAGTCTTCCTTTCTAGGCATATTTCACACTCCTCTCTTTTATGCATTCTGTATTCAAGACAAATTTGATGACCAGCCCTGCTCAGGTCTTACCCTTTGTCACCATTTATTTGTCAATTCCTTGAGGACAAGAGGCTAGGTCATTTTCCAATTTGCATCTTCAGTGCCTTGAACAAAGTAGGTGAGTTATAAAAATTTGCCAAATTGAAATGAAATTCCTTAATAAGATATTGGTGTATAGTGAAGTTTTCTCAAAACATTATAAAGACAGGCATCAATAATAACTCTGCTACTGGATGACAGGGACCCTTGTCACAGTTAGAGGGCAGAAAATAGTGTTTGTGGTGGTTTACAGACAAGAGGATGGATCAGAAGAATAGTGAACACCTTTCTGTAGAACACCACTTTGGAAGAACTGAAAATTTCCAAATCTCTAGAAATATCAGAGATATTTCTCTGAAAATAGCTGCACAAAATCCCTGAAGCTTGGGACAATGTGCCCTCCACCCTGGAAACAGAGCTCTATTTTAACAAAGAGTTAAAAGGCAAGAAATAGACTGGAAAATGAGAGAACAACAGAAAAAAATCTGACCATAGAAAATGACTATGGTGACAAGGAAGGTCAAAACACACACACTCAGAAGATAATAACAAAGTCAAAGCTCCAATATCCAAAGCATCCAAGAAAAATATGAATTGCTCTCTGGTTATGGAGGAGTTCAAAAAGGATTTTGAAAAAGTAAGAGAGGTAGAAGAAAAATTGGGGAGAAAAATGAGAATGATGGAAGAAAATCATGAAAAAAAAGCCAACAGTTTGGTAAAGGTGACACATAAAAAAGACTGAAGAAAATAATATTTTAAAAAATAGGGACTAGGTCAAATAGTAAAAGAGGTACAAAAAGCCAATGAGGAGGAGAATGCCTTGAAAAGCAGAATTGGCAAAATGGAAAAAGAGGCACAAAAATCCACTGAAGAAATAACTCCTTAAAAAGTAGAATTGACCAAATGGAAAAGGAGGCCCAAAAGCTCACTGAAGAAAATAATTCCTTAAAAATTAGAATTTAGCAAATGGAGGCTAACGACTTCATGAGAAATTAAGAAACAATAAAACAAAAGCAAAAGAATGAAAAAAAAGAAGACAGTGTTACATCTCTCATTGGAAGAACAACTGACCTGGAAAATAAATCTAGGAGAGATTATTTTATGGACTACCTGAAAGCTATGACAAAAAAAGAGCCTAGACATTATCTTTCAAGAAATTATCACAGAATACTGCCCTGATGTGTTAGAACCAGAGGGTAAAATAGAAATTGCAAGAATCCACTGATCACCTCCTGAAAGAAATCCCAAAATGAAAACTCCAAGTAATATTATAGTCAAATTCCCGAGTTCCCAGGTTACAGGCAAACAGCCAGAAAGAAACAATTCAGATATCATGGAATTACAGTCAGGATAATACAAAATTTGGCAGCTTCTACATCAAAGGATTAGAGGACTTGGAATATGATATTTCAGAAGGCAAAGGAGCTAGGATTACAACCAATAATCACCTACCCAGCAAAACCGAGTATAATCCTTCAGGGAAAAAATGAAATAGAGGATTTTAAGTATTCCTGATGAAAAGATTAGAACTGAATAGGAAATTTGACTTTCAAATACAAGACTCCAGAGGAGCATAAAAAGGTAAACAGGAAAAGGATAACACAAAGGACTTAATAAAGTCAAACTGTTTATATTTCTACATGGGAAGATGATACTCATAAAAACTTTCTCATTATTAGGGAAGTTAGGAGTATATATAGACAGAGGGCATAAATGTGAGTTCACTATGAAGGAATGATGTATCTTTAAGAAATTAAAAGGTGAGAAAGAGGAATACACTGGAAGAAAGAGAAAGGGAGGGTTAGAATGGGGTAAATTATCTCACATAAAAGAGGCAAGAAAAAGCTTTTATAGTGGAGAGGAAGATAGGGGAGGTGGAGGGTGTGAGCAAACCTTAGTCTCATCAGAATTGGCTCAAAGAAAGAATAACATATACACTCAATTGGGTATAGAAATCTATCTTACTCTATGGGAAAGTAAGAAGGGGAGGACATATGAAAAGAGGGGGAAGTGATAGAAAGGAGGACAGTTTGGGGGAGGGAGTAGTCAGAAACAAAACACTTTTGAGGAGGGTAAAACAAGAGAGAGAATAGAATAAACAAGGGGGGAATAAAATGGAGGGAAATACATTTAGCAATTGTTAACTGTGAAAAAAAATTTGAAACAAGTTTCTTTGATAGAGGTCTCATTTCTCAAATATATAGAGAACTGACTCAAATTTATAAAAATAGGAACCATTGTCTAATTGCTAAATGATCAAGAGACATGAAAAGTTTTCAGATGAAGTTATCAAAGCTGTCTATAGCCATATGAGAAGGCGATTTAAATTGCTATTGGTTGGAGAAACGCAATTTGAAATAATTCTGAGGTACTAGCTCATATCTATTAGATTGACTAATGGGAAAGAAAAGGAGAATGAAAAATGTTGGAGGAAACACGGGAAAAATGAGACATTAATGCACTGTTGGTGGAGTTGTGAACTGATTCAACCATTCTTTAGAAAAATTTGGAACTATGTCCAAAGGGCTATAAAATCATGAATATCCTTTGACCTGGCAGTGCCACTACTGGACCTGTATACCAAAAGAGATAAAAGGAAAAAAAATGTATAGTACAAAATATTTATAGCAGCTCTTTTTCTGGAGGCATAGAATAGTAAGTTGAGGGGATGAGCACCCGTTAGGGAATGGCTGAATATGTTGTGATATGCGATTGTGATGGAACACTATTGCGCTATAAGAAATGATGAGCAGAATACTCTCAGAAAGACCTAGAAACATTTACGTGAGCTGATGAAAAGTGAAATGTACAGTGTATAAAGTAACAGCAGTATAAAGACCATCAGCTGTGAACAACAATTGCTTTCAACAATACTATAATCTAAGACAACTCAGAAGGACCTATGATCAAAAATGCTATCCATTCCCAGACAAGGATCTGAGGGTGTCTGAATACAGAATGAAGCATACTTTGTTGACTTGCTTTATTTTTCTTGAGGATTTTTTAAGGGGGTCTGTTTTCTTTCACAACATAACTAATATGGAAATGTTTTGCATGGCTACACATGTATAACCTATATTGAGTTGCTTGCTTTATTAAGAAGGGGGATTGGGGAGGGAGGAAGGGAGAGATTTTTGAATGTAAAGTTTTAAAAATGAATGTTAAAAATTGTTTTTACATATAATTGGGGAAAATAAAATACTAAACAATTGTTTTAAAAGAATAATCAAATAGAAATTGGCAACTGTTCGGTAAAATGGACCAAGCACTGATCTTACAATAGAGAACCTGGGTTCAGTTCCCATTTCTGTCACTGGTTAGCTGTGTGACTGTGGGCAAATCGGCTAAAATTCTGGGACATCAGTTTCTTCATCTGCAGAATGAGGAAGGGTGAGTGAGGAAGGCACAAGCAACCGGAGCGGGGTGAGCAGGGGCTTCCTAAAGAAGTTGGCTCTTAAGTACATAAAAAGGGAATAAGGCAAAGGCTCTGCCCTGATGGAATTGATAGTTAAGTACTGAGACTATGTCTGTGAACCCATTTAAAAAAATATATACGTAAAAGGACTTTAAAATATAATTAAAAATTAATTCATTTTGAAAAATGAACTCACTCATGAGTCAGTCTATGCTTTTCCAGGAAGTGTTCAACGTCGGCAACTTGTTCAGCTTTAACATGGAAGTCAGTCTGGGTTTCTGGTCTGATTTGTGAGACTGAATCTGGTTTCCAGAAATCAACCTGAAAAAAGGGTCAAGATATAGAAAATGTATTGAAGGTGCCAAATACATGGCTAGAGCTATTCTAATCTGTGATGATCAATCCTATGGTTGATGATACAATAAATATTAGTAAACAATGTGCCAAGGCCACCAAGAAAAGTTAATGCAATTGAAATCCCATTTCTAAAATGAGGACGCAAGTAAGACTTCTCATTTTCTGCATTCACTGGATATGGTTGAGTTTTGGTAGCTTAGGATTTTCTATCTTACTTGAAGCTGGAACCTTCCAGAAGTGTTTTTTCCCTCATTCAAATGTAATTTCCTTGAGAGAAGAGACTGTTTTACTTTTCTCTTGGTATGCCTGATGCTTAGTGCAGTAAAGTACAAAGTGAATGCTTAATAAATACTTCATTCATTCATTCATTCATTTATATTTTTCAAGGGACATTGAAAAATTGGAACATATCTAAAGGACAGTGAACAGAAAGGTGGAGGAAGATTTGGGGAATCACATCATGAGGAATTACTTAAGGAACAGGTGATGTATTTTCAACTGTCTATTAAACTCATTATGTCCAAAATTGAGTTCATTTCCCTCCCAAGTCCTCCCCCTTCCAGATGGCACCACCATCTTTCCAGTCTCCCAGGCTGGCAAACCTAGACATCATCCTTGATCCCTCTCTATTGCTCACCTCCCAATCTGTTGTTGTTGATTTTACCTTTGACACATCTCTTGAATATGCCCCCTCTTTCCTTTGATACTGCCACCACTTGGTGCAGGTCTTTATCTCTTCATGCCTCAATTATCACAACAGTTTGCTGGTTAGGTCTCCCCACCACAAGTCTGTCCTCACTCTGGTACATCCTCCATTCAGCTGTGAAAGTGATTTTTCCTAAAGCTCAGGAATGACGATGTCATCCCCATATTTCCCATCTCTGCCCCTGTTCAATAAACATAAGTGACTCCCTATTACCTCCAGGTTCAAACACAAACTCCTCTGTTTGGTATTCAAAGCTGCCTCCACACTCTACCTTTTGAAACATGGACTTTCTCCTCCAATAACATCAGCCTCCTTGTCAATTCCTTGAATAAGGCCCTCCAGGCATTTTCATTGACTGTTCTCTTTGCCTTGGAATATGCTTCCTCCTCATCCCTTCTTTGGTTTCCTTCAAGTTCCAGCTACAATCCCACCTTGTATAGGAAGCTTTTCCAACCTCTCTTAATTCTTTTGCCTTTCTTCCGTTATTTACTTTTGTTTATGCTGTATATGGCTTGTTTTTCTATAGTTGTGAGCTAGTCGTCTTCCCCATTAGATTGTGTCCTATTGAGAGAAGGAATTGTCTGCCTTTTTTGGTATTCCTAGTGTTTGGCACAGTGTCTGGTATATAAGAGGTTCTAAATTTAGCTAACTGGTTGATGTTTAGTCTTCAGAAGAGAAGACTGAGGGGGGATGAGCATTAGATTTAGTGCTGGAAAGAAGCTCAAAAACACTTTAGCCCTCATTTTACAGATAAAGAAACTGAGGGCCAGAGAAGTTAAGTAACTTCCCCAGGATGAGACCTGGCTCCAGATACTTGGAAGAACTATCACATGGAAGGAATAGTGAATTTCTTCTGTATGGTTGGACAGGGCACAGCTAGGACTAATGGATGGAAAGAAAAGGAAGCCAATTTCAGTTCTTTGTGAGGAAGGACCCTGCTGCAATTAAAGAGCTTTTCAAAAATAGATTTGATTCTATAGAACAGTGAGTGCCTCATTTGTGGAAGTATGCAAGCAGAGGCTGGTTGACCATTGGTCAGGAATCTTGTAGAGAAGATCCAAGCTTAGGATATGTTGTGAGAATTAATGAATTCTAGGGTCCCTACACAATCTAGGTTTCCATCATTTTAATGTCCCCGTTACTTTGCTCTCACCCATATTGAGTCAGATTAATCAACCAATGGACAGATCAAAGAAACATTTATTAGGTACGTATCACGTGCATGGTGTTGTGGTGGACACCAGGGCTACAAACACAAAGGACACAGTTATTGCCCCAGAGGAGCTTGTATTTCATGGGAGCTTAATTCTGTAATGTAACAGAAGATGATGACTGTGTCCATGAGTGGACAAAACCCTGGAATTGGTGGCGGGAAAACTTGAGTTAAAATCCTGCTTTGGGTATTAGCCTTGTGACCCTGGGAAAGTCATTTAACCTCATTCAACCTCAGTTTCCTGATCTGTAATATGGAGACAATAATAGAGCCTACCTCACAAGAACAGTGTGGGAATTGAAGGAGATAATGGATGTAAAGTCATTTATAAATCTTAAAACACTATACAAATCATTGTTATTACTATTTTAACCCTATATCAAGTCCCCATGACCCATGCATGATGTGTACGTATCAGGCACAAAGTTCTAGTACTTCAAAGGCAGAAAAGAAACAATTTTTACTCTTAAGCCACAGTGAAGAGTTGCTGGGATATTTTGATTTGGGTATTCATCAGAAAGGGGCACAGTGCCAGCCCTCGGGGGCTTGTGCTCTACCACCTTATGTTCTTTGATGGCCCCATGATACCATCAATATAATTAAAAATGTCAGTTCCCATTCCATGGAAGATGCTTTAAAAAAACTAGCACAGGACTTTGGGCGACAGAAAAGCCAAAGGAAGTATTGAAAACACCCTCCCTGACATTGTTACTTGTCTCCTTTTGTGTCTTTCAGAGTGGGCCCAGACCAAGGCCACAAAATTTCATACAGTTTGCTTTGGGATGAAAGAAAGTCAGAGACAAGTGATGACACATGGTACACGAAACTCCACTTGAAGCTGGCCAAGAGCCCAGCTTGTTTTCCAGGTTACTTCGAAGCAGATCATTTTACTTGTTGTAGGGAGAAGGTCAGTTATTTTACATTAAAAGTCTCCCGTGGTTGTCACCAATTCTGAAGTAGGCTGACAGCTTCTGTCAACTGTTTTAAAGTTTACTGAAAATCTGTTTTATTCTGGCGACTAATGAGAGGCTACCTGGATCAGTAGATCCATAGCCTTTAGAGTCAAGAAAACCCAGACTGCCTCTGCCACACTGGCTGTCTGACCATGGGCAAATCATACAATCTCTCCACATCCCAGGCTTCTCTCTAAGACTCTAAGTTAAAGACGGTTCTTGGCCTGCATCAGGTGAAGGGAATGTCCATTAGAAGGGTGGAATCACAGGTCAGGACCCAACCCTCTCCTAATTTAATAATGATAACAGATAAAGAACAATGGCTGTGTCACCAGGAAAGTCAAGTAAGTTTTGTAAACGATAATAGTCTGAAAGCAGACTGTTTTCAAAGTCTTCATTGCCTGTTCCAAAGTATGTGACCATTAATGTTTCATTTTCATTTTTTCTTGGCAGGACCCACAGGGTAAATTTAAAATTTGAAAGTAAGAACAACAAAACCCCAACAGTTGCACCCTTTGTCCATTTACCTGCACGTTTTCGGTCAAAACATGCATCAGCTGGACCTGATTCTCATTCTGGATGCTTACTCGGAACACCTTGTCCCTGGAAGGTGGGGCAGAGAAAGAAACAGAAAAGAGAATTTCAAATGGGAAACTCCCCTAAACTGGGCAAAGTAAGGAAAAAGGACCTATTCGTGGTAGATATTTCAGGCTTACCCCTCAAAGTGTTCATCAGCAGAGGCCAGGCCCACACTAATGAGAATCAGTAAGGTCCACATGATGTTCCAACCAACACTGATGAATGGGTCTCACCTGCTTTTATATCCAGTCCATTGCTTCCCTTCTTGGCTTGGCAGGAGATTGGCACACTGGAATCATGATTAATGGACTTGCTGGCCTTGCTGTGGCAGGAAATCGTGTAGTCCAGCTAGATATCTCTCTCAACACCTGTGGTCACAGAACAAATAGTTTCAGGTTCTACCCAGATATTTTATTGGGGCCCAGGACATGAATGTTTTAGAGTTAAAAATCAATGAGTTTGAAAACAAGTTTCAGTCCTGCCAATATACTTAGGCCCTATTTAAAATACAAAATAAATTGGGGTCCCAATGACAAGCAGAGAACTTTCCAAGTTTTGCCATTTTAAGCTTATTTTCATGAGGACTGTGCTATCCCACATAGAACTAAATGAATTGTAGTGGAATGAGATGTGTTTTTTCAGAAATGGAACTAATAAGGTACAATAAGGTTTTCTGTTTTGGTCTCCATGGATGAAATCTAGAGTTGAGTGTATTTTTCAGTTTTATAATACTTTAACATATATTTTGATTTTTGTCATGAAGTATTTCCCACTGTTGTCCTTATTGAATGTTTCACCATGGCAAGAAATGGCCTAAAGTTTTCTATGGCTATGCCAGTGTGATGGACCTATGGCATAGAATCTACAGGAAAAGTTTCAAGTAGGAGCTCTGTGATGGACCAGATGTCTGTAGACCAAGGTCCATCCTGGCTAAAATTGGAGAAACTCATCAGATGTTGGCTTCAGGCAAATGATGTTTTTTTTTTTCATCCATTGCAACTCTTAAAGACCAACTACTATGTTTCAGATGACTGAGATTTGCGGTATTGGAGGGACTGCTGATGAAATCAGAGATCCTTGAAGTACTCAAATGAATTATCATCAAGGATGGCCATTTATAGGATTGCACTTGAAATGGAGAGATGGAAAGATCTTGAGTTGCAAGGGAGAGTGCTTTACGAATATGTTTTTCTGAAATTTACAATTCATAAAGTGGAAAGAAAAAGACAACTCTCCCCCATGTGCCTAGGAGGACAGCAGCAACACATCCTAGTTGGTAGAATTTGTGCTAAGTATTTACTTGATTGTTTTTAATGGAAGATCTTCAATAATTCTACCTTTTATGTTTGTTTTCCAGTCCATGGAAACAGGGGTCAAAGAACTATTTGTCAAGAAATATTATATCACTTTGTTAATGAGGCCAAAGTTAAGGATTTAATTTTTCTGTAGGCTAGTTAGTTCATGACTAACCTTAGCCAACCATTCTGTAATTTTCTGATTGTTCAAGGAGAACCAGTGAGAAAATATGGATAATAACTAACATTTATAAAATGCTTTTGAGGTTTACAAAGTGCCTTACCTGTTATCTAATTTTTTTCCTCTCATGACAACCTTATGAGGTAGATGGTGATATTATCCTCATTTTTTCAGAAGAGGAAGCCAAGCAGAGATTAATTGACTTCTCAAGGTCCCACAGCTAGTTTCTGAAGTATGATTTATAAGTAGCTAGACATGTATTATATGGACAGCTAGTGTTGCAGTGGAGAGAACACTGGGCTTGGAGTCAGCAAGACCTTAGCTCAAATCCAGCCTCAGACACTAGCTGTGTCTGGCAAGTCACTTAACCCCATTTGCCTCAGTTTCCTCATCTGTAAAATGAGCTAGAGAAGGAAATGGCAAACCACTCCAGTATCTTTGCCAAGAAAACCCCAAATGGGGTCAGAGATGACTGAAAGGACTGGATAGCACCAAATATTATATTCCTAGAAGAAAAGGAATGATTCCTCTTTGACTTGTTATCCTTTTCTGCTGTGCCCTGAGAGTGAAGCCATTATCAAAATAAGCTGCTGGCTATACTAGGGTGATTCTTTCACTCTGAGTGTTCTGTATCTAGACCAGACCTCATTTCACATAACACCCAGATAGATGTCCTAACCTGCCATCTTGCCATGTGCTCTGCTGTTCCATACATGTATTCCTTCCTCCTTTCTACTTTTTGACCTGGGCACAGTAATTAAATCAATAGTGTTATTATTTCTTAAAGGGATGTATCAGTTGAGTAACCTATGAATCAACTCATCATCCCTTTGCCTCCTCAGACCAAATCCCTCTTGACTAATCATTCTTCCCATGTATGTGGTATCTCCCATTATTAGTCTGTAAGCTGCGTCAGGGCTGCCTGATTTTTGTATGTGGAAAACTAATCCAATGTCTGATGTATGTAGTCAGGGCTTAAGAAATGCTTTTCATTCATTCATTCATTCATTCATTCATTCATTCATTCAGCCTTTGACCCTCTTAAGGTATATAATCAGTCATTCAATTGCTGGGTTCAAGAGTGTGAACTGTTTAGTGTTTTTCTTGCGTAATTAAATTGTTTTTCATAACAGTTGAATCATTTCACAATTCCACCAGCAGTATTCCTATCTATCTATACTAGCTTCCCTAACATAAACTATTTCTAAATTTAAGCACCGTCACCAATTGAATGTGTAAGACCTGAACCATCAGATTTTAATTTGTATTTTTTTTATTATTAGTGATTTGGAGCATTTTTTTTTCATTTAGTTGTTGATAGTTTTAATTCCTTCCCTTAAAAATTATCTGTCCATATCTTGCACACTTATTTGAAAATGGTTCAGTCAAATTTTTGTGCCAATTTCCTATAGATCTTGGATATCAGTACAGTTTTCCTTTTCAGTACAGTTGAATAGACACGTTTCTAAGTGTTGAGCCATTTCTCAGAAAAATTTGACTTTGGTCATGTTTATACCATGACACCTAAACTGGGCACTCTAGTCTGGTCAATTCAGATTGCTAATGTAGGGCTGCAGGAATCTGGCTGACCCTCATCCCCACCGGGTTTTATTTTACTTTATTGAACCAATCAGTTTCTTGCCAGAGCCAGCATAGACTAGATACTTTTGAATGATTGCCCAGCACTCTGACATTCCTCTTTGGCAAAACAAGTCTGGTAAATTTCATCACAACGCACCTACGTGTGTTATGGTGAATGTATCTAACAGACTTAGATGCTCTTCCCTTCTTTTTATGGGCACAAAAAAGGGAGGCTATGAAACATATCCTTAGCTGGCAACTCCTTTTCACATTTAAGGGTTTCAGCACGCTTTTTAACATCTTCATCATCATTAGCAGTGATAGTCTACATATCTCTGGGAATGGTAGGAATGCTGTTCATTAGTGGACTGAGAGACATTATTTCTGAAAGACAAGAGATAAACATGACTACTCTTTCCCATAAATCTTAACTTCTGACTCAACAATTTGAGGTTCCTTATTGAAACCAAGAAAGCATCTTTAATCATGCAAATATTTGGAAACTGCAAGTGTATATCTACTTGGAACTTGCAAGATAATTAAAACAGGCAAGCTGTGATTGATTAACAAAGGATGGGTTAGCTAAAAGGCAATTGGTTCTTTTTCTGTCCTTATAGCAACAGTCCCCCGACAGGCGTGAAGGAAACAACATCAGTGGTCTTATAAAACAGGACAAAAAAGAGTGGAGGCGATGTTGCCAAGTTAATCTAAATACACATTCCAAGTTTGTTTCAGTTATTTTTTATAGGCTGTTTTATTTTTTCATTCATTGCCTTATGTGTATTTTTCTCTTCCTTCCTTCCTCCTTCCTTCCTTTCTTCCTTCTTTTCTTCCTTCCTTCTTTTCTTCCTTCCTTCCTTCTTTTCTTCCTTCCTTCCTTATTTCCTTCCTTCTTTTCTTCCTTCCTTCCTTCTTTTCTTCCTTCTTTTCTTCCTTCCTTCCTTTCTTCCTTCCTTCTTACCTTCCTTCCTTCCTTCCTTCCTTCCTTCCTTCCTTCCTTCCTTTCTTCTTTCCTTTCATCCTTCCTTCCTTCTTTCCATTTTTGATATCTCTTATTTTTATATTACCTAGATTTCTCACTGTGTCTTCCCAACCCCAGCTACCACATATAACAAATGATATTTTTAAAAGAAAAAGAGGAAGAAGCAATGATAAGCAAAGCTGATGAGTACATCAAAAAAAATCTGAAAATATGCAATATTCTAATTCATGGACTTCCTACCTCTGCAAAAGGAGCTGGAAGAGGTATCTTCTCATATCTCTTCTTTGGGGCCATACTTGTCCTTTGTATTGTGTTTTTCTAATCATTCATTGTTCAGTATTTTTTTTTTTCCAGTTGTATCCAACTCTCCATGACCCCATTTGGAACTTTCTTGGCAAAGATACTGCAATGGTTTGCCATTTCCTTCTCTCGCTCATTTTGCAGATGAGGAAACTGAGGCAAACATGGTGAAGTGACTTCCCCAGGATCACACAGCTAGTAAGCATCTGAGACCAGATTTGAACTCACAAAAATGAGTCTTCCTGACTCCATACCCTGAAACCTATACACTGCACCATTTCAGGAAGTGTTTTTTGTTTTTTTGTTTTTTTTTTTTTAAATGCCTTTTGAAATGAGACACAGCTGGGGTAGTAGATAGAGTTCTGGGCTAAAAGCCAGTTACCTGACTTTGCCATTTACTTGCTCTGTGACTGAGGGCAAGTTTCTTCACCTTACTGTACCTCAAGTAACTCCTTAGGATTTAATTGCCCAGTGCTGGATGGGTTACTTTGTAGAGAGTGACTACAATGGGACTTTGCTACGTGATGGAATCCTTTTGTATATTTTGAAATGTTAAATAAATAAATCAGTAACATACTGCCCACATATTAATTATTATATTAATAGCAAACAGAGTTTCACTAGAAGTTTGCAGGTGTTTGGAGAGGTGTGTGGGTAGCAATAGTGCTGCTTTTGCTTGTTATTTGGACTGCCTTAGCTCTAGTCAGAAGGGAGGTAGTGATTGAGATGGAGACCATCTGGCACATAGCTCCTCCTATCTCTCTTCCAATGAGCCTTACTGCTTTGACTTGAGGCAGAGTCCAAGGAGGAGGCTAGTGCCTCTGAAAATGACACTCTAGGTGAGAGGAATGAGGGCCTGAATCAGGGTGGTAACTATGTGAGTGGTGAGGAAAGGATAGATGTGAGAGATGTCATAGTAGAAGACAGGATTTGGTCATTGAGTAGATATTTCAGGTCTAGGAGTATAAGGGATTCAGGACAATGCTGAGATTGTGAACTTGGGAGGATGGAAGAATGTTGGGGACCTCAGAAACGGCCTCACCTTTTTATTATACCTGACAAGTGGTTAGCCAGCCTTTGCTGGACAACTGCTTCCCATGGCAGCTCAACCAACTTCCAGATTGCTGTCGTTTTCAGGAAATGTCCCCTTCCATATAACCTCAATTTGTCATTTGTCAGGTTCCACTAATTTCTCTCCTTTTACTTGTTGGAGCCAAGCAGAACAAATATATATTTTTTTCTGCACGAACAACCCTTTAGATTATTGAAGACGGCTGCCATATTTGCTCCAAGTCTTTGCTTCTCCAGGCTAAATATCTCCAGCTTTTTAAATACATTCTTATGTAAAATGGATGCTTTCATTGGACTGATTTCTCTCTTCCGGATGCTTTACAGTTTATCAATGCACTTGAACCCAGAACCAAACTCAAAACTCAAGGCTACAATGGAAGTATTATCTCCTTCTTCCTGGATGCTATACCTAAAGCTGAATTAGTTTTATGAGCTATCAGGTCATCTTGTTAATTCCTTCTGAACTTGTTGTCTACTGAAGCCTCCAGGTGAACTGTTGTCTGGTCACATTTCTCCCATTTCTTGTTATAAATCTGAATCTTGGAACAGAAATACAAGAATTTGGAACACAAATTTACCTCTGTTAAATTTCATGTTGTATCCGGGCAAGTTCTTTGTGTACTCCAATTCTGTCATTTAGTGTGCTAGCTATCCTTACTAACTTTGGTTCCTTTTGCAAATTTGATAAGTGTGCCATCCTCATACCTTGATCTAAGCATTCCAGTTGGTTTCTCATTATGTGGCACCCTAGAAGGCCACTTATTATAGATGCCATACTTCTTAATTATTAGATCATTGTACATAATGCCTTTGAGAATTAGATATCTAACGACATAGCAAAGGATGACATCCAACTGAATTTGTAGTCAGAGGAACTGGGTTTAGACTTCAGCTTGGTTACTGATGTGACCCCTAGGAAATGATTTCACTTTTCTGGGCCTCAATTTCCTCATCTGTAATATAAAACGATTGGATTAGATAATCTCCAAGGTCCTTCCACTCTAAATCCCAGGATCCCCAACTGCACTGAGTCAGATTCCAGAGTTCTCAAATGTTTATTCCCCATTTACCTTGATGTTTTGTTTTCCCCCAGTGCAAGGAGGTTCAAACTTCTCTTGCAATTAATGACCTAATTTAGCAGCGCTGCATGTTGCTACCCCACACTAATCTGGCTTGGAGGCAAGTCGGCTATGCAGGATGACAGCAGGAATTATTCCGACAGCTGCCAGGAACATGAACGCAGGACTTTAGAAGTTTCTATGTTCCAAGTACGAGATCTACATGACTGTTACATGGACTAATGCACTAGCAAAGATATTAGCATGGGATGATGAAGCTCAGGCCCCATGATGAATAAATCATCACAAGAAATAATTAAACAAAAGACAGATGTCATCATTTTCCCATGGAACACCAGAAAGCAAGTCAGGAATAGAGAATGTTGGTTTTGAACCTTGAGAGTTCTTGAAAGAAGTTTCTTGTGTGTGTGTGTTTTTGATACCATGAAAAACATCTCCCAGTCCCTCCCCAACCCTCAACCCCAGCCCACCTCAAACCTGACCCTCACAGACTTGTGTCTATTAAATCCTCAGTCCCAAACTTCATAAAATGCCAACGCCCGGGCATGATGGGCCTGACCATTGATGGCTCAGATTCTATGGAAAGCCAGTGCCTGCCATGTAATCAGGGGATGAGCTTTCTTTTGCGTAGGAGGATTGATGGCCAGGTGTCAAATGTGCTGATGAAGTGCTCCAAGCCTGGTTTTGTGTTTTCAAACAGCAGTACACAAACATTCAAGATCTGCATTACCAAGTGGCGACACAAGGATAAATCAAATCGCAAATTAAATTTAGGTGGGCCATCTGCTGCCTTGATTTTATGAATATCAGCCCAGAGGACATCGACTGGGCATGAATGTGTAAACCGTTGCCTGTTATTGTGGATATCTACTACCCGAGCTGGACAAATGACTCCTCCATGCTGTCTGTCTTCTTGGAAAGGGGAGAATTCAGTGAAGGAGAATTCGTTGTTGCTGTTTGTTAGTTTTTTTTTTTAAATAAAAATAAAATGCACCAGAAGAAAAACCAGCATGTACTTATTTCTCCAACTGCAGCAGCCCAGCATGGTTTAGTTGCTCATCAACAAGGGGTAAATTGTTTAATGCATAATTGTAAGTAGAACTGTAAAAAGCCATATAGGCCTCCCCAATTTTATTCTCTTCTTCTAGCAGAAGATCATTGCCTCTCCCAGGGCCCCTAATGGTGAAGCCTGTTAAAGCTTTGCCATTATGCTAGCAAGTGCTTGGTTTCCTTTGCCAATGTAACTCCTGCACAAAATCTTATCTTGGAAGTAGTGCCTTTAAGGAATCATGCTTCACCACAATTTCGGGGCTTATTTGGTCTTTAAGACACAAAACAAACCTCTTGGGGACATTTTCTTCCAGTAAGTTGAGATGCCTCATGAGTTCACCAAAATGAACCTATATTTTGGGGTTACCATTTGGAGATGCTGACTGCTCTTCTTCCCCTATAGCTGCATAGTAAATCTCTTTACTGAGTAGATTTTACTCAACATCAGTGGTTGCCAAGGTCAGTGAGAGCTGCTTTTTACTGACTAGCACTTTCTAGCTAACATCATAAAATGAGCTCCCCATTTCTGAGGATAATAAAAGTCTGAACGTTATGTGCACTCAACAGATGGGACATAGGGCCATTTTGGCAATGGACAGTTGAAATCTGCCCTTCAGTTGTTTGCAGAAGGTACCCACAAAAGTCAACAAAAAGTAATTTTCACACACAATTTAATTCAGAGAGAAATGTGAGGAGAATGATTGGTCTAAGTCCAATGTGTATAAGGTTAACAGCAGTTGGGAAGTTCTGTTGGATGATAAACTGGGAGGGAATGTCGAACTGATAAAGAAAAGTCTGAGATTTGAGGATGGTTCAATTACAGGAATTGACTTGGTCTCAGAGGCAAAGTGAAGTAGATAGCTGAGGCAGGGACTATCACAATTCTGGCAAAAGGCCTGCTTTTTAAAGAAAAAAAAAGGGTTATTGTGGCCAGAATTCTCTTGGAAACAACCCAATAATTCTTCAGCTTTCTAACTCGCTTTGCTTACATAGACCACACATTCAGCTTGTTGTTACATTTGTGCCGTTGAACCATCAAGGTGGGGATAAGCCATTCAAAGGCCTACAATACTTTTGATTTGGTTTGAGACTAATATAGTTTGTAGTACCTAGAGGCTTTGATTTTTGGTGTTAATTGAAAAATGCAAACCATATGGAAAGAACTTTGGATTTATAGTCAAAATTAATACTATTTAACACCTGTATGACCATGGTCAAGTCATTTCTACTTTGGGACTTGATGATTGCTGAAGTTCCTTCCAGCTATGTTCCCATGTGGGCTGTTATGGTGGACAATATATCTACTTTTTAT
>CM053591.1:165250662-165270633 GCA_028646515.1 Pseudochirops corinnae
GATTAGATAGATAGATTAGATAGATAGATAGATAGATAGATAGATAAGATAAGATAGACAGATATGGCTATAGGGATGACCTACATGTGCTACCCCTGCATTGGAAGTCCCTACTTGACTTTCTCACTCCATTGTTTGGCTCATCGACCAAAATATGCAATATTCCAATAGCTTCTTATTGTTTGGGATAAGAATAGGAGTAGACTTTAGTTTGAAAGAAGTTTTTTTTAATCTATTACTTTTGCTATAGGAAGAAAAATGTATATTTTTCCTGTTTATTGATCATTTAAATGAATAAACAAAACTTTGCTGCCGAATAAATTCTAAATTTGACAACTCCTGATGGTACAACACATAATGGGACTAGAATCTGTGCCAACTTTATTTTGGTCCAGCTTGGTAAACTGTGCTAAACCCTAAAGGTGTCCCTTATTCAGAACTCCAGAATATAAACTGACAAGATCGATCCATTTTGATAAAGTAGTTGTATCTGATCTCTCTCTATGCCACCTTGCAGCTGCTAAGCTTCTCTCTAACACAATGATTTAGAAACAAGTGTATTCCAATTCTAGCTCTCATTATTTTTTATTGGATTAATGAATTGCTTTGGGAAGTCTGTTAGGGAGACTTTTGATCAATTACAGTATAAGAAATATTTAAAATGAGATACATCATAATTAGCACTAACAAATTTGTTGCGATGTTTGATGAATTGATTCCTCAGAGGTTTATGGGGGGGAGATAGTTTCCATTTTTCAAGTTATTGATTTTCATGTTTTACAAAATGATGTATTAGCCAACATCATCTCATAATTTCTAGTTCTCAAAAGTTTAATGAAGAAAAAGAGAATGTCTTTTTGATGCTTTCAGAACAGAAATCCCTTATGCTATAAGGGTAGGAGGAGAAAACATATGGTCTTCAAGCAATACTACTGAGAACATTCACCTAGATCAAAATGATGAAATGCATTTCAGCTGTCACCACTCTGTTATTATAGCCTGTTCACCGCCAGGTTATTTTGCCAACAAGAATCCTCACCAGATCAAAATGATTGGAACCTGGCCAAAGACAGCTGTGGCCTGGATAAAGAAAACAGGAGTATTTTCAGTTTCCTGGATACCAAGAAACAGGATATGCCATAGATGGTCAGTTATTGAGCTTGTGCTGGATTTCTGTACTGCTCATCCAAGGGAGATGCTCTCTTTAAAGTTGATAGGATAGCCTTGTTTCCACCAGTTTAATGGGAAAGAGATTCAAATTTACCCTACAGGCCTATATCTGAAAAGTAAGAGACTTGTACAAGTTATGCAGGGACATGTCATTAGCAAGGGAAAGCTTCAACAGCTTTAGAGATCTGGGGAAAGACTGAAGATTAAATCAATGCAACTTTTCTTTCTTAATATTCTCACCATTCAAGAGCTTAAAAGAGACTGGAAGACTATAATAGACTAGAAGCTACTAAATGGTATTTAGAGTATGGCACAGTGAGAGAGTACCAGGCCTAAAGTCAGGAAGATTCATTTGTCTAAATTCAAATCTGACTTCAGGCACTTACTAGTTGTGTGACTTGGCAAGTCATTTAATCCTAGTTACCTCAGTTTCCTCATCTGTAAAATAGGTTGGAAAAGAAAATGACAAACCACTTCAGTATCTCTTCCAAGAAAACCCCAAATGGGATCGTGAAGTGTTGGGCATCACTAACGAGCTATATATAGAGTATGCATTTGAATCTAGCCCCTGATAGCTTTTGTGGATTGTCCAATGCCACATAAATAGACACAATCACCTTTGACAATTTAATTTGAAGAATAAGATGCGAGGGGGAGATGAAGCAAAGGGATGGAACTCCAGAGAGGAGAGGAGTGGCAGCAAAAAGTGGAGAGAAAGGGGCAAAGCCTCAGCAGAACATGGGTGGAGAGGGTAGAAGTTCAGCAGAGGACAACTCCAGCAGCAGAGCCGCCAGCTGTCATCGCCTTGACTGGAGCACATAGCTCCTCCTTTGGCTCTGTCCAGGTGCTGGAGGAGACAGACAAAGTCATGTGGACTTAGGGAGGCAGAGTTTCCAGTTGTAATATGAGGCAGCCTCCCCCCTGACGTGAAACCAGGGATCTTCTGGAGATCTGCTCTTTTACCCACCAACAGATGTCTCTAAAAAACTGGATCCATTGATATATGAAGTGCTAAGAATGATTCATTTGCTTATTTAGATACACCTTTCTGAACTTCTTCATTGGCTTTTAGGGATCTTAATCATCTTCATCTCTTATTTGCCTCTTCAACTCTTTATGCTACTCCAATTCAATATTTGGGTGCTAGGGTGGGGAGGAGAGGAAGAGAGAGAGAGAAAGGGAGAAAGAGAGAAGGAAGGAGAAGGAGAAGGAGGAGGAAGAGGAGATGGAGATTTATGATGCTCACATTTTAACAGATTTATTGTGGTTTGTTCCTCGTTTGAAGAGGACCATGACATCAGGGAGATGAAGACATGACTTGCAATTGACTTTGATTTGAGTGAGTGAGGACAGTGCAAGGTCACCAGCCTCACTTCCTCCTCCACAGTCATCTGAATCAGATATCAATCAGGACAAGTGGGGATGGCCCAGGATGCTGTGGAAGATCTTGGCCCTTT
This sequence comes from Pseudochirops corinnae, assembly GCA_028646515.1. NCBI lineage: Eukaryota > Metazoa > Chordata > Mammalia > Diprotodontia > Pseudocheiridae > Pseudochirops > Pseudochirops corinnae. Next base: position 165,253,290 of record CM053591.1, read on the forward strand.
TAAGCTGAGGTCTTTTCAGCTTCTCACTTTGAGTGGATGGCCCCTTTAATCTGAAAAAAAAATGTCACACTGGGAGGGGAAGACCCTCTGGGTTGCTGGTCGGAAGAGAAACAGTTACTATTTACATTCACTCAGAGCCAGGAGGGCCCAAAAAACAACCATTAAGTAGTGCTTGGGCAGTGACTTATTGTTTGTCCAGACCATAAGATCCAAAGTGAATTGGGTTTAAGAGTTGGTCTTTGAGAAAGAAATTTAGTGAGCAAACTCAAGTTAAGTAGGTAGCTTTTGGCCATCAAAATGTGCCTTCCTTTGGGCAAAACACTCTCAGGTAAAGGGACAGGAAAAGGAGGAAGGAGAGGGGAGGGAAGGGGAGCAGAAACTGGTACTGGCCAGCTGGGTCCTCATTCAGGCAGTTAACACCTTTCACAGGTTATGGCTTGTCCTTCATTCTCAAAGAGGACCATGACATGAGGGAGATGATGACATAACTTTGAATTAAGTGCGAGAGGATTGTGCAACGTCACCAACCTCACTTATAGCCTCCATTAGAATGCAAGAGCCTTTGGAGTTAGGGATCATTTTCACTCTTGTACCTGTACCTGTATCTCTAGCACCTAGAACAATACCTGCCACATAAACAAATAAACATTTGTTGACTGACTGATATGCCCAAGAAATCTCATAGGTGGTCATTTATAAAGGTGAGATGTGAACCCAGGTCCTTGTACTTAAGATCCACTGATTTTTCAATGACTCTATGCTACTTGTCCCATGGTCATATATCTTCAAGTCCTTAAAAAACAAACATTCCACTGCTTCTGAAGGTCCTAAAGACATCCTATGACCTTATAGTAATCATAGAACATGACTCATATTTGGAAGATAGCAATGAAAAAAGATGCCTTAAAAAGGTAGAGATGAATAGAAAGAGTAGCAGAATAGCTTTGTATTTTAATGTATGTACTTCTGGGCCAATCCCTTGAAACCCACTGGTACCCCAAGAACTCTGGGTTGACATTATTGGGTCCAGCTCTTGGAACCTGACACCCAAAGGATTAATTCTCTCTCTTTGACTTAGACCCTGACCCTAGATTACTCTAGGGGTAATATTCTATCTTAGTTATGGCTTAAATCTGTTTCCCCCAAAGTAGATAATTGAGTTCTCAATTTCCACACAGTGCAGTAGGGGAATTGGGTATGGGACAGTCTTTATTTCTGGCACTACAGAAAATGATTAAGATCCCTAAAAGCCAATGAAGAAGTTCAGAAAGGTGTATCTAAATAAAGACCCTCACAAGGATGCTGAACAAATACTTCTTTTTCACCTAGAACCTGCTCTGATCAAGCAACCCTTGGCAAGTAGGAATGTTGGGGAGATTCAGATGTCTTCCCAGCTACTGTAGTGGTATTTAGTTCCTCAGGGTGAGGCTCTATTGTTCTTCCTGGAATCAAGGAAGATGCTGCTGAGAAAATCTCCTTTCTATGAGAAATCTGGTGTCAAATTTCAAGAACTATCGTAGAGAAAGTCCATTTTCAGGAGCTTTTGTTCCTGAAACTATTACTTCCTCCATCGTGCTTGGAAATTAATATGTGACATCCCTTAATTCTCCCTTCACAAAAAAAAAAAAAAGACATGCATATCCGTAAGAGTCAGTCTCTGATCTGTGCTCAGAAAATGCACCTGAAAAGCAGCAGCAAACCAGGTGCTGGAGGTCTATAAACTCATTCCTTAGGTCTCTTGGACAAGTATATGATGTTCATCATGTGTTTCTTCCAGTAGACATTTTCGGCTACTGGGGGACAGAAGAAACGATAAATTCCCCTCCTGCTGTCCTTTGCTACACTAGAAGTCCAAGGAAGAGAAAGTGCATTAAAAGAAAAAAAGTTAAGCTATTTCCCTGCTCACTTTGTTAGACCAAGGAGGAAAGGGCAGCTCAACTGAGCAGCCTGCCATTCCTGATTGTGTTGTCAGCAATCTAGGAAGCAGAGCTTCCTGTGCTCTCTCAGGAGGGACTGGAAGCCTCCTTGAATATAAACCCTTCCACTGGATCTCAGTCGCTTAGCTATCTTGTCTGTGATCTTCCAATCAATTAATAAGCATTTCCGATGTATTGAGCATTCTTCTTGGCTACAAAGGAAACCGTCCCCGCCCATAACGTGCTTGAGTTCTAGCTACTCAGTGCCCACCTAGTCTTCTTACTTAAGAAGAGGGGGTGGGGAAATGGGTCCCAAAGAGGAGCAAACACACTTTCTCAGGTGTTGCCGCTAGAGAGGACGTACACTTAGACCCCTGACACCCGCTACTATTCTTAGCCAGACGAAAAGAAACGTTACCTCCTCTTCCAAAAGAATAGAAAAAAGAAAGCAAACCCATTTTCTAGGTAAGGTTCCTTTAAATGGTCAGACACCGCCTTTGCTGCCCCCCTCTTCACTACTATTGCCCTGTTCGGCTTTGGAATGCGCTGAAGTTCGAGTTCGGGTGATGGGTAGTTTTGTTAGTTCCCACTGGCTCACGGTCGAGTTCCATCTCCTGGAGGCCAAGGCTCTCTCTCCAGTCTCCTTCCCCAACAGGAAACTGCCCCTTCCAATTTAACATGTCTGCCCAAGCCCTGACACCAGAACAAAAGAAAGACCTAGCCGAGATTGTTACGAAGCTCGTCGCTCCGGGTAAGGGAATTCTGGTCTTAGACGAGTCCATCTGTACTATGGGCAAGCGGTTCGCCTCTTTTGGCATTGAGAACACGGAAGAGAACAGACGCCTCTATCGCCAGCTGTTTGTGACTGCTGATGACGAAATACGCAACTACATTGGAGGTGTCATCCTTTCACATGAGACATTCTATCAAAAGTGTGATGATTCCCGTACCTTCCCTGACGTCATCAAGAGCAAGGATGCTGTTGTGGGCATCAAGGTGGACAGGGGTGTTGTACCTCTGCCAGGGACCAATAATGAAACTACCACCCAAGGGCTGGATGGCCTGGCCGAGCGCTGTGCCCAGTACAAGAAAGATGGAGCTGACTTTGCCAAGTGGCGTTGTGTACTGAAGATTGGAGAGAATACACCCTCCCCTCTCGCTATTTGGGAAAATGCTAATGTTCTGGGGAGGTATGCCAGTGTTTGCCAGCAAAATGGCCTGGTACCCCTCATTGTGCCAGATATCCTCTCTGAAGGAAACCATGACCTGAAGCAATCTCAATTTGTCACTGAGAAGGTTCTGGCTTCTGTATTCAAGTCTCTGAATGACCACCATATTTTCCTTGAAGGGACTGTGCTTCAGCCCAACATGGTAATACCAGGCCGTGACTGTTCCCAGAAGTTTCCCCCAGAAGAAATCGCAATAGCAACTATTACAGCTCTACGCAATACTGTGCCCCCTGCCGTACCTGGCATAGCCTTCATGTCAGGAGGCCAGAATGAAGAGGATTCCACTAAGTTCCTCAATGTACTCAACAAATGTCCCCTGCCCAAGTCATGGATCCTGACTTTTGCTTATGGTCGACCTCTACAGACACCAGCTGCCAAAGTCTGGGGAGGGAAGAAGTGCAGTGTCAAGATGGCACAAGAAGAGTACCTCAAAGGAGCCAAAGCCCTGGGACAGGCCAGTGGAGGCAAGTATTGCCCAGCCAGTAGCGGAATAATGTCATACACCAATGAGTCACTCTTCATCTCAGTCTACATCTCTCACAGTCCCCATCTCAAAACCTAAATCTGAGCCTTCTACTTGAGTGGGCCCCAGTAAGGGAAAGTTACCCAATCAATACACCTCTACCAGGAGCAAAGACTGGGATCCAAACCTTTAAGCTAACTTCTCCCATCACTCTTTCTATTCATGCCTTGTCATAGCTCTGCACGAATCTAGTGACTCCTTTGCAATCCACCTTCACCAACAATTTAACACCAACAAGAAAAATGGAAATAAAAGCAGACAGGTGATGAATTCCTGACTTGCATTGTTGGTCATTTAATCCTTCAGAAGTTGAATGACAATTCTGGACCTGAACTGTCTGACTTGGAAATAATAGGAATGTGCCATTTTAGAATTCCTGATAGATAAGAGGGGAATACTAGGTGTAGTCATTTGTACCTCAGACTTTAGTAGACTAGATTTCAAAGAGTCCAAAAATAGAATACATAGAATCCTATGACCTAAACCTCTAAAAGGAAAGTCAGCCTATAAGGTAAGGGCATTTTGAGTTCTCAAAAATGAAATTCTAAGGAGAAGTCACAATAGATTACAGTGAGAAAGAAATGGGAAAGGGTCTAAAGAGACCAGTATAGGTGCTCTGGATACTGACCAATGAGCTCAGATTTTTTAAAGACATGGGCAAGAGATAGAAGAGAGAGTAGGGTATCTGAGAATATAATTTTTTTATTTATATTTACAAATTAAAATAATAACATGAAGCCTTATACTCATTATTAACTGAGGGTTGAGATAAATGATCAAGACAACCAAAAAGGGCTTTTTTAAAGTTATGTTGATTGAACTTATAAATAAAACTAAGAGCTGGTTTTATGAAAAAAAAAAAACCAAAAAAATTAATAGACCTTTAGTCAATATAATAAAAAAAAAAAGAAAAAAGAAAACCAAATTTCAAGTATCAAAAATGAAAAGGGTAAATGAGGAAATTAAAACAATAATTAGAATTATTCTGCTCAATTGGGTTCGTTAAGAATAAGTCATACTAAACCAGCCTCATTGCTTTGCTCAACAGAATACCAGACCAGTAAACCAGAGAAATGCCGGGGGCATGATGTCTCTGGATTTCAGGAAGGTATTCAGCAATCTTTCAGACAAGATTGAGAGATATGGATTAAATGATGGTAGAGTTAGGTAGTCTCAGAAGAGAAAGAATTGATGCAATGGAGTGGTGACAAATGGATCAGTTTCATCCTGGGAGGATACCCCCTAGTAGAGTACAATACAGGTCTTGTCATTGGCCTAGTTCTGATCATCATTTTTATCAATGACTTGGATGAAGGCACAGAAGGCAAGCTTATCCAATCTGTGGATAAAAAGAAATTGACAATGCTATCTAATACATACAAAGACAAAATTTGGATAAAAAAGAACATTGTATAGCTGAAGGTCATATTATCATAGATTTAGAGCTGGAAGGAAGCTTAGAGGCCATTTAGCACAATTCCATTATTTGACAGGTGAGGAACCTCAGGCCCATGGAGGTTGAAAGCTTTGCCCAAGATCACATAATTAGGAAACACCAGCAGTGGAGTTTGAGCCCACAACTTCTAACTCCGAGGTCATCAGTCTTTGGACTCTACCGCGCGAAGTATTATAACACTATACCACTGAAGCATATAGCAAGTAGCTAGAAGAAAATTGATAGTGATAAACTGAAATTCTCCTCTTGAATTCAAATTAATCAACTAAGCAAATGGAAGATAAGAGGATAGGGGCCAAAATAATCCATGCAGAAAAAGCATAGGTATTGTAATGGACTACAAAAAAAGAGGGGTCAGCAGTGTGGTGTGGTAACCATAAAAACTGATGTAATATAAGACTGCACTTCCAAACATCAGGCCACATCTAGACTCGTGTATATAGTTCCGGATACCATATTTTAGAAGATATAGGATGAACCTGCCCAAAATAGTGAGGGAATTATGAAAGCACCACAATATAAAGCTCAGTTTATAGAACTGAGAGCATTTAGCCTAGAGAAAAAAAAGCCTTAAGAGATGCACTGTCACTGTCTTCAAATATTTGAGGGGTTGTATAGAAAAAGGATTAGACAAACATTCAATTTGACAGTAAAGAGGAAGATCTTGGCCAATAGATGGGAGTTACATAGTTGAAAATTCCAATTTGACGTAATATCTTCTTTAAAATTAAAGATATTGGGGGTAGAACCAACATACCAGAATAAAGACAGGGACATTGCCTGAACTCTCCCAAATTCTCCACCAAACAACATTAAAATAATGAGTCAGAATGAATTCTAGAGTGGCAGAACCAACAAAAGAGAAACAATTTTCCAACCCAATACAACTTAGTTGGTTTGCCAGGAAAGTTCTGTTTCAGTGGGGTAAGAGTGGAATGCAGCCCAGCGCAGATTGAGCCCCAGCAAAGCAGGCCTTGGGGGCAGCTCAATCAGCAAATAAAACTCCTGGAGCTCTGAGCCCACAAATGGTGAAGGAGTCAGACAGCAGATTAGATTACAGGGGACCCTTTACTGGCACTGGATACGGGACTCTCGTTACACTGACCATACACGGTTCCATGACAGTCTCAAGCTGAGGAGGAGCCCCAGTACACTACAGCATGTGGCAGCAGGGGAGTGGGGACCCTGGTCATACTTCCAGTGTGCAGAAAAGTGTTTGTGGTTGCTCTGATCACACCTCTCCTCAGATCATACCACCCAGGAGGAACTGAAAACTTACAGACCCCAGAACTAGCTCTGAAAACAGCAGTGCAAGAAACCTGAAGTTTGGAACAGTGTGCCCTCCACCTTGGGAACAGAGCCCAACTTAAACATAAAGTTAAAAATCAAGAAATAGGCCCTCGCCTGCCCTCCACCAACCTCCACCTACCCCAGGGGTCACTCTCCCCCCTTCCTTCTCCACCCCTCCTCTCTTCCACCCACTCATGGGTGCCCCCTCACCTTCCCGCCGGCCCCTATTGTTCTGCCCCCGGCCTCCCGCCCTTCCCTTTTTCACCTGCTCCCCCTGTTCCCTTTACTCGCCTCACACCTGAAGATTTTGGCTTCCACTCCCACCAGTAACCAAAGACTTGACCACTTTACAAAGTGCAAATCCCCAGAACACTGCTCGACATGGTGTGATTAAAGGTGGATTAAATGTCACTCTCACCATCCGGTTAATTATGCATAGAAAGGAAGTTGAAAGCATTATTGGAAAGAAAGGAGAATCAGTCAACAAGATATGTGAAGAGAGTGGTGCCCATATCAACATCTCAGAAGGGAATTGTCCTGAGAGAACAGTTCCTCTGGCTGGACCCACCAATGCCATCTTTAAAGCCTTTGCAATGATTATTGACAAACTGGAAGAGGACATCAGCAGCTCTATGAGCAATAGTACAGCTGCCAGTTGACCCCCAGCCACCCTGAGGCTTGTGGTCCCTGCTACCCAGTGTGGCTCTCTCATTGGAAAAGTAGGATGCAAGATCAAGGAAATCAGAGAGAGTACAGGGGCTCAGGTCCAGGTGGCAGGGTATATGCTACCAAACTCAACTGAGCGGGCCATCACTATTGCTGGCATCCCACAGTCTATCATCGAGTGTGTCAAACAGATCTGCATAGTCATGTTGGAGACTCTCTTCCAGTCTCCCCCGAAGCATGTGATCATCTCATACCGGCCTAAGCCATCCAGCTCTCCAGTCATCTTTGCAGGTGGTCAGTACAGGTACAGCACAGCCAGCAACAGTGTGAGCTTTCCCCACACCACCCCGTCCATGTGCCTCAACCTTGACCTGAAGGGACCACCTCTAGGGTTGACCAAGCTGCACCAGTTGTCAGTGTAACAGTCTTACTTTCCCATGACACATGGCAACACCAGATTCAGTGGCATCGAATCCAGCTCTCCAGAGGTGAAAGACTATTGGGCAGGTTTGGATGCATCTGCTCAGACTACTTCTCATGAACTCACCATTCCAAATGACTTAATTAGCTGCATAATTGGGCTTCAAGGCACCAAAGTCAATGAGATTTGTCAGATGTCTGGGGCTCAGATCAAAATTGCCAATCCAGTGGAAGGATCTACTGATAGGTTACCATCACTGGACCTGCTGCCAGCATTAGCCTAGCCCAGTATCTAATCAAATGTCAGGCTTTCCTCAGAAATGGGTGGCATGGGGAGCAGCTAGAACAATGCAGACTCACCCATAACTCCCTTTTGCTGTTCACCACCCATGATCCATCTGTGTAGTTTCTGAACAGTCAGCAATTCCAGGTTTTAAATAGTTTGTAAATTTTCAATTTCTACACAACTTTTATCATCCACTCATGATTTTTTTTAATTACAGTGTTTTAATTCTTTTCTCTGTTCATCCTTTAATGCTGAGAACCATATTTAGTTTTATAAGCTTATCCCTGGTTTTTCTTTTGGTTTTGTTTTTGTTTGTCTGGTTGGTTGGTTTTGGGTTTTTTTTTGGGAGGGAGGCTCATGAATTTTTTTTCTGTTTTTGTTCTGTTTTTGTCGTTGAAATGTAAGAGTACAATATTAATACATTTCAGTTTAGTTCTGTAATGTCAGGAATTTTACAAAAAAAAATTAAAAGATGGACTGGAGCTTTTTCCTTGTGAAGAGGGAAAAAAAATCAAGAAATAGACTGGGAAATTGAGCAAACAAAAAAAAAATTAATCTGACCATAGAAAGTTACTATAGCTACCTGGAAGATCAAAGCACAAATTTGGAAGATGACCAAAACAAAAGTCAAAATAGCTACATTTGAAGCCTTAAATAAAAATGTGAATTGATCCTGGGCCCAAAAAATATTCTTGGAAGAGCTCAAAAAGGATTTTTAAAAATCAAATAAGATAGGTAGAGTAAAAATTAGAAAAAGGAATGACAGCGATTATAAGAAAATAATGGGGGGAAAGAGTCAACAGCTTGGTAAAAGAAGGCACAAAAAATACTGAAGAAAATAAGACATTAAAAAGCAGAATTGGCAAAATGATAGAAGGGACACAAAAAATCCACTGAAGAGAAACTCCTTCAAACACAAAATTGGCCAAATGGAGAAGGAGGTATAAAAGCTCAATGAAGAAAATTAAAAATTAGATTGGGTGATGGAAGCTAATGAAATTGACTCTATGAGACATCAAGAAACAATAAAATGAAATGAAATGAATGGAAAAAAAAATAAAAGACAATGTGAAATATCTCATTGGAAAAGTAACTGACCTGGAAACTAGATCCAGGAGAGATGATTTATAAATTATTGGACTACCTGAAGGCCATGCTAAAAAAACAAAAAAAGACCCTAGAAATCATATTTCAAGAAATCATCAAGGAGAACTGCCCTGACAACCTAGAACCAGAGGATAAAATAAACCTTGAGGGTGGCTAGGTGGTACAGTGAATAGAGCACCAGCCCTGGAGTCAGGAGGACCTGAGTTCAAATCTGGCCTCAGACACTTAACACTTACTAGCCATGTGACCTTGTGCAAGTCACTTAACCCCAATTGCCCTGCCTTTTCCCCTCCAAAAAAGATTAAAAAATCATTGAAAGAGCCTGCCAGTCACCTTCTGAAAGAGATCCCAAAACGAAAATTTCTATAAATATTATAACCAAACGTCAGAGCTCCCAGGTCAAGGAGAAAATACTGCAAGCAGTCAGAAAAATATTTAAAATATCATAAACCACAAGGTTTAGCAATGTCTACAATAAAGAATCAGGGAGCTTAGAATATGATGTTCTGGAGGGCAAAGGAGCTAGGATTACAACCAAGAATCACCTACAAAACAAAACTTGAGTATAATCCTTTGGGGGGGGGGGCAGGAATTTAATAAAATAGAGCATTTCTGGAGCAACTAGATGGCACAGTGATTAGAGTACTGACCCTGGAGTCAGGAGGTCCTGAGTTCAAATCCAGCCTCAACACTTAACACTGACTAGCTGTGTGACCTTGGGCAAGTCACTTAACCCCAATTGCCCTGCCTTCCCCCCCTCCAAAAAGCAAAAATAAATAAATAAATAGAGCATTTCTAAGCATTCCTGATGAAAAGACTGGAGCTGAATAGAAAATTTGACTTTCAAATACAAGACAAGCATAAAAACATAAATAGGAAACAGAAATTATAAGACATTAGATAAGGTTGAACTGCTTACATTCCCAGATGGGAGGAGGATACTTATAATACCTAAAAACTTTATATATCATTATTAGGGCAGTTAGAAGGACTATATATAGACAGAGGGCATGGGTGTGAGTTGAGTCTAATGGGATGATATTTTTAAAAAAATAAAATTAAAGGGTAAGAAAGAGGGATGTACTGGTAGAAGGGGGAAGTAATAGGCAGAATGAGATAAATTATCTCACATAAAAGAAGCATAAAAAAGTTTTTATAGTGGAGAGGAAATGGGTGAGTGAACAATGCCTGAACCTTACTTTCACTGGAATTGATTAAAAGAGGGAATATTATACATACTCAGCTGGGTATAGAAATCAAAGCTATCATCATATGAATAAAATGTCCTAAATCAGTATTGATTAGAGAAATGCAAATTAAAACAACTCTGAGATGCCACTTCACACCTATCAAGTTGGCTAACATGACAGAAAAGGAAAATGATAAATTTTGGAGATGTGGGAAAATTGGAGCACTAAAGCAGACTAGAGTTGTGAACTGATCCATCTGGAGATTATACCTAAAGGATTATAAAATTGTGCATATCCTTTGACCAAGCAATACCACAAATAGCTGTGTATCTGAAAGAGACAAAAAAAAAAAAGGGAAAGGATCTATATGTACAAAAATATAGCAGCTCTTTTGTGGTGGCAAAGAACTGGAAACTGAGGAAATGCCCATTAACTGGGGAATGGCTGAATAAGTTGTGGTATATGGTTGTGATGAAATATTGTACTATAAGAAATGATGAGCAGATGCTTTCAAAAGAACTGAAAAGATTTTTATGAATTGATGCAAAATGAATGAACAGAACCAAGAGAAAAGTATAAACAGTAACAACAGTACCATATGATAATCAACTGTGAATGACTTAACTATTCTCAGCAATGCAATGATCCAAAACAATTCCGAAGGACTTATGATGAAAAATGCTATTCACTTTCAGATAGAGAACTGATGAACTCTGAGTGCTGACTGAAGCCTACTTTTTTAACTTTATTTTTCTTGATCTTGCTGCTCAGTCGGATTTGGCTTTTTTTTTTTTTTTTGGTCCGTAATTTTTTGTACCATGACTAATACGGAATCATGTTTTGTGTGACTATGGATGTATAACATAGCAAATTGCTTGTCTTTTCAATGAGATGGGGGAGGAGGGATGGAGGGAGAGAATTTGGAACTCAAAATGTTTTTAAATGAATATTAAAATTGTTTTTACATTTAAAAAATTGTAAATTAAAGCTATGCCCCCCAAAAAAATCAAATGAGCTGCCCTCAGTAGGTAAGAGTTTTAAGTTCCGTGTCCCTGGGGGGGGGGGGGGAATGCCCTTCCCCTTCCCCCATTAGGTATATGACAGAAAGGATCTCTGCTTTGGGCAGGAGATAGAATTGATCTTTGAGGACCCTTCCAACTCTAAATCATCCAATTCTAGGATACATGAATGCCAATCTCTGAATCTCATTTTCTCTCTCCAAAATGAACATGGTAACACCCATCCCATACTCAGAAGTTTTTAGATTGGGGGGGGGGGGGGCGGGGAAGGTTAACACTAGATAAATCAAAGCCGTCATCATTACTTTGAAGAAAGGGATCTAATAAAGGAATGATGCATGGGGCAAACCTTGTCCCTTTTGCTTTCCTCTATCTCTTGATCTTTATAGCTTTTCCCCCGTCTTTCCCAACTCCTTTTTCTTCTAGTTCATTTTCTATTTAATCTGTTTCTCCTTATTTTTTTATTTCTCCCATTCATTACCTTTCTTCTTCTACTACCCCCTTTATTTTCTTGTCTCTTGTTATACTTTCTTCCCTCTGCTCCCCAACACAGACCAATGCCCAGACAGACCAGACAGAAACAGCATCCTGAATTGGTCTGTCTATGCCAAGCAATGAGCATCGGCCTCAAGGGGAGCTGGTCATTGAACACTGACCTGAAGTAGCATAGATGGGATGTGCTCCAGGCTAGACGCTTGTTAAAATGTAGAAATAGAATGTAAGCAGCAGCTCCCATGGTTCAAAGTGAGGAAACTGGCAACATCTGGTTTCTTTTGGCCAATGTATCCCAGGCTCCAAAGTACAGTCTTAGTAAGTGTAAACCTAATAACTTAATGTTTAAATTCTACAAACATTAATAAGCAATAGTTTTCCATTTTAATTAATCTTAAATTAGTAGTAGAAAGGAACATTATTATTTAGGGGGAGCAAGGTGAAAGAAGACATATGAAAAAAATGTAATTAATTTTAAATACTTCATACACATGTATACACACATACATACCTGCTAGAACTCCTAAATAACACTACCCTATGATCATTCCATATGATCCTGTTCTGACAGATGAATTCTCTAAAGGTCCCTGAATTCTCCAGATGGGCAACTAGGCTAGAGCTAAATTCTCCAATGGATTGTTACATCTCTCAATAAGCATTTAAAGAAAAAATATTGAATAAGTATTGAAACAATGAAAATACAGGGGACTCATTTAAAAAATGTATTTTTAAATTGAGCCAGATTAGACTTAGCAATGAGGGAAGGGAATTTATTACTTGTTAAATATTTCATTTACATAAAGCATGTGATAAAATTTTGTTCGGGACCATGTGAACTAATTTTGCAAGTAAAAACATAGCCACCTAGGTAGAAAACCATCTGAAAAAGTAATGATAATTTATAGAAGTACCAGTGGGGGAAAGGCATTTAGTCTGGGTCTGTCCTGCAGAAGAAAATGAGATCTATTCCAGTACTTCTAAAGTCCAATTGAAAGTTATTTGAATTATGATATGCTCATATTTCTTCATGAAGATATGCAACCAAGTGAGGCAGATAAAGATTACTAATCTATATCCAATTTTAGCAGTAGATGGAGAAAAATAGAACACTTCTCACCTTTAATCCCCTCTCTTTCTTAAGGAGACACAAATACATTATCAGATTACCAAGGTATGTCTACCCATTATCTCTGTTTCAGAAACTTGGCAGTTCTTAGCCTTTAACTCACCCTCCCCAGCTAGTAAGTTAGTGAGGGATGATTACTCCAACACCAAGCTTTTATAGACATTATATTCTAATAGTCAGAGTTAATAGATAGATTGTCAATCATTTTCCCCAGTAATAAAGTAATGTAATGCCTTGATCTTTTCTTCCTTTTTCTTTCTCTTCCTTTCTACCTTCCTTCTTTGCTTTCATTTTCCTTCCTCCCTCTTTCCCTTCCTTTCTTCCTCACTCCTTTTCCTTCTTCCTTCCTTCCTTTCTCTCTTTCTTCTTTTTTTCTTTCTCTCTGTGGAAACCAAGCAGTATAGTAGAAAGTATACTGGATTGGAAGTCAGAAGAGACCTGAGTTCTAATCCTACCTTAGATATTTATACTAGCTATGTGACTGTCAGTTAACCTAAGACTCAGTTTCCTTATCTGCAAAATAGGGATGATGATATCTTTAGTAATCTCACACAATTGTTGTAAGAGTCAAATGAGATAATAGGCATAGAATATTTTAATCTTTTTTTATCATATCAAAACCTCCTTTAATATATTTTTTTTATTTTTAAGTTCCAAATTGTCTTCCTCCCTACAACCCTTCCATCCATTAGGAAGGCAAGAAATATGATACCCATTCTACATATGAAGTCATGAAAAACATTTTCACATTAGCCATGTTGCAAAAAAAAAAAAAAAAGGCCAGACAAGTAAAGTGGAAAAAAATACACTTCAATCTGAACTCATAGTTTATCAGTTCCCTCTCTGGAGGTGGAGCATATTTTTGTTATGAATTTTTTTGGAATTTATTATAGAATTATTTGGAATTGTTGTGATTCATTGTATTTATCAGAGTAGCCAAGTCTTTCACAGTAGATTATCATTATAATATTGCTGATATTGTATATAATGTTCTTCTAGTTCTGCTTACTTCACTTTGCATCAGTTCATTTAAGTCTTCCCAGTGTTTTGGAAATTTCCATCATTTCTTACAGTACAATAATATTCCATCACAATCATAAACCACAATTTGTTTCAGCCATTCTCCAATCGATGGGCATCCCCTCAACTTCCAATTCCTTGCCACCACAAAAAGAGCTGCTATAAATACTTTTGTATATGTGTACCCTCTCCCTTTGTCTTTGATTTCTTTGGAGTACAGACCTATTAGTGGTATTGCTGGGTCAAAGGGTATGCAGAGTTTTATATCCCTTTAGGCTGTTTTCCAGAAGAGTTGGAACAGTTCACAACTCCACCAGCAGTGCATCAGTGTAACTATTTTTCCCACATACCCTCCAGTATTTGTCACTTTCCTTCATGTTAACCCACCTGATAGGTATGATTTGTTACCTCAGAATTGTTTTAATTTTTCATTTCTCTAATGATTAATGACTTAGAGTCTAAACTAAACTCAACAGGTTGAGCGGTTCTCAACCTGTGGGTTATGTTCAATTTGTAACAATGAAAATACATCCTGCATATCAGATATTTACATTATGATTCATAACAGTAGCAAAATTATAGTTATGAAGTAGCAACGAAAATAATTTTATGGCTGGGCGTCACCACAGCATGAGGAACTGTATTAGAGGGTTGCGGCATTAAGAAGGTTGAGAATCACTGGTTTAGACAATTTTTCATATGACTATCAGTAATTTTGATGTCTTTTTTTTAACTGTCTGTTCATATCATTTGATCTTTTATCAACTGAGACATAGTACCTATTTTTATATGTTTGGGAAATGAGATCTTTATCAGAGAAAAGCTCTGAAAAAAACCCAGTTTTCCCAGTTTTCTTCTTTCCTTCTAAACTCGGCTACATTGGTTTTATTTGTGCAAACCCTTTTTAATTTAATATAACCAATATTATGCATTTTACTTCCTATGATCCTCTCTGTCTTTTGTTTGGTCATGACCTCTTACTTTATCCATAGATCGGACAGGTAATTTTTTTCTAAGCTCCTCTAATTTGCTCATGATATTGCCATATATGTCTAAATCATGTACCAATTTGGAGCCTATCTTGATATGTGGTGTGAGATGTTGGTCTATGCCTAGTTCTACTAGATTGCTTTCCCACACTTTATCAAACTTAAAGTATCCTATCAGTAGAAAAATTTTTAACTATTCAATAAAAACTATGATATTGAATGTTCAGATCTAGCCTTATTTACTTTATTTTTTAAATTAGATTTTTATGCAACCAATAACAATGGTGATCTTTGTTCTTTATGTTTCCCTTTAGTACTGACAAGGTTATTTATGTACACTAGAAGTTAATAACTGTGTGATTCCCCTAGCACCTAGCTTGTACCTGGGATTGGAATTGGGGAGGGGTTCAGATCTGTGATTTCATTGACAATGAACCCTCAGTGAGAAAGTTCTTCCCACCAAAGAATGTCAGCTGCTACTCAGCATTTTCAAGTCTAAGAGGAGTGGCAGGGACGGTAAGAGGTTAAATGATTTGACAAGGGGCACATAGCCAAAATGTATCAGAGGTAAGATTCAAACCTAGCTCTTCCTTACTCTAAAAGCACTTCTCTGTTTCCTGTACCATGCAACCTTGGATTATCTATATTAATATATTACCAAGGAAATCAAATTCTCCCCATAAGTGGAATTTGGCCTTCTACCCACAATGAGAAGAAGGCTATAACATGACTTCTGCCAGTGAGAATAAATTAAACTTTTGTGATTTCAATACTGTTGAAATCCCAAACACATTGAATTAGCTTGAAGGTTGGGATTTTTTTTTAATTATTTAATAGTATTCTTTATCATTGGGGGGAAAAATGATTGAAAATCCATCTCTTCAGTCAGACTATTAGAATATAATGTCTATAAAAGCTTTGTTAAAGCAATCATCCCTCACTCTTACCTCCCCCTCTTTGTCTTCTCATTTATTCATTTCCCATTAATCGTAAAACTGAAATGGAAAGAGAATGAATTTTTTAAAGTCACTTGCCATTCTGAAGCTTTCTTAATTTCTTCTAAGTGCACTTTGGTTCTCCTTAATTTGTATCTGGGGGTAGCTCCCAGTTACTATGGGATGTACTTATTTCTCTTGTTATGAGCAATTAGATAGTATAGCCAAATTCTCCACCTGGCCACCATCAGCAATATGTATGACACCAAGAGGGAAAAAGAAGCTACGAGTTCCTTTGGGTCTGTTCCTTTTAGCATTCCAAGTCTCGACTCCCTGCAGTGGACCTCCTGCAGCGGGGGACTGCACTGTTGCAAATAGATCTTACCTTTGATTCTGACATTGCCTCCAAGGGGAGTGTGAAACAAGAATAAATACCATTTTTACACTGATATTTTGTTGTTGTTTGGGGAAGAGAAGGGAGGGAGAGTTCTCTTCTGCCTGTTTAGAAGTAAGGGACTTTCTCCTTAACATTTCACTATGCACTTACCCCTTGGCTTATCTAGTATATTTACATACTATAAAAAATGACTGCTCTTTTTTAGACATGTGGCCTCCAGATGACATTTGTTCACTAGGGCTTGGTCTTCCTTCCCTAAACACAGAATATTCCTTTGATGCTCTTGGTCAGCTGAAAATATTCTCATCATAAACTTCAACAACTTCCTGGTGAATTTTTATAGTGAAAATATTTCTGTTTCATCTGGGGATATCATGCCTAGGAGAGCATCTGTTTTTAACAACAAAAACCAAAGGGACTCTTCCAGTGACCTTCGAAGACCTTAAAAATTGCATTCCCCACCCCCAAAAATGAAAACATGGGGGAAACCATTTGGACAAGAAAAAAAAGAGTCAGTAGAAGTTTCCTATAGACTGTTTAACCAAATGGAGAATATGGATAATGCTTCTACAACATAAATCATGAAATTGGCAAAATGACATAATGATAACCCCATTTTGGCTGCTCCCCCAACTCATTCTCCCAAGTAATTTCTCTAGAGGGAGGCTGCTGCCATGATATAAGCTAATAATATTTTGATTTGTCTTTCTCATCCCTTGTGAGGATAGAAGAAGCAACAAGATCTGTTATTCTAGACTTATGTCCAACAAACCAGGAAGAGTTGATTAGTGAAGTAAAAAGCTGTGGGAAGCTTGGAGAAGGCGAGTAAAATCATCTCAAAGTTCATAATCACCAAGGAAAGAGATACTAAATCCGATTTGTCCTGTATACAAATGAGGAAAAATGATCTCAAAGGGTTTAGAAAAGTGAAAAAATGTGAGATAATAATGAATATGGCTCAGGAGGAGTGCAAAATTCTAAGAAATGAAATTCTAATGGCAAAATTGCAAATGATGCCAAAGAGGGAGAAAAAGGAATGATATTGAAAGAGAAAATCTTTACTCTGCTACTAGTTCCCAAAGAGGTCATTTTGAATGAATTAAAAAGACTTTATTAAGCATTTACTATATACTAAGCATTGGGGATACAAATAGAAGTTGAGGCTGCCACTTAATGCCTGGGTAAGTCACTTATAATCTCTCTAGGACTAAGTTTCTTCATCTGAGAATGAAAGAAAGAAAGAGAGAGAGAAAGAGAGAGACAGAGAAAAGAAGGAAGGA
>CM053591.1:165271133-165318008 GCA_028646515.1 Pseudochirops corinnae
ATATATTTAACGAAAGAAGGCTTTTATTTGGGGGAAGGGAGAGTTAGGAGATAATGATGGAAGGAAGGAAGGAAGGAAGGAAGGAAGGAAGGAAGGAAGGAAAGTAGGGAGAGAAGAAGGGAAGGAAAGAAGGAGAAAGGGAGAAAAGGGAGGGGAAAAGCTAATAACAGATTAAAAACAAAAATAAAAAGTTCAGAAAGGCAAATAGAAATTTTAAAGAAAGCTACACAAAATAGAAGTTCGCCATTTCATATACAAGACTCTTTTTGTTCTTCTTTATAAATTGAAATGTTACATTAATTGAACAGTTACATTAAAAATAATTTCTTTAAAAAGCAGTTCTAGGAGAGCCATATACATTATGACTAAAATAATGAAAACAAAAAAGAGCAGCTAAAGGTGCCCTGAATGATTAATTACAATAATCAATCTTGTTCCCAAGTCAAAACAATGTAAATTTGTTAAGCATTTACTGCAATCCGTGCCTGGTGCTAAACACAATGAATGCAAATATAAACCAAAAGAAAGTCAGTTCCTGCCCTCAGGGAGTTTACACTCTAATGGGGGAAAACAGAAAAGGGAGATGAGAAGGGGAGAGATCAGGAAGGAAGAAGTCCAGAGTCAGGAGCTGAGCTAGAAGAGCAGTGGAGTAAGCATGAGACTGGGCCCAGCATTTTCTCAAAATAGAGGTTCCTCAGCAGAGGCCAGAGAAGCCACAGAGGTGAGGGGTTTTCCAGGGCGAGGAGAGAATGAAAGAGAAATCCCCGGAGTCAAGAGCACAGCCCAGAGAAAAAACTGGAAAGCATACTCCCTCCTCTGCATGTGGCATGTTGCGTGTGCGGTCACTCATGTTCTTTTTCACCTAGCTTTCTCTATTTTTCCTTCTTTACAGGAGAGGACTCAATGAGGGTAGAAAGGTGAGTGTCAGGTAATTTCTGTGAGATAAAATAAACTCAATAAAACTGCAAAAAAACTTTTTTAAAATGTGCTCTCTATAATTCTGAATCCCCAAGCAGCTTCACACAGATATATGTCAATATGTACATTTCAAATTATATGAGTTGTATACAGATTAATGCTTTTATAAAAGTATTTCATTCAGTAAAGTGAGATACAACCTCATAAGTTTCTCCTCCAACAGAAGGTCTCTTGAGCACATTTTAAAATCATCTAAGATTCCTTGATAGAATCAACCATAGAAATAACTTGGCTCAATGCTCTTTCTGACTTTTCTTTTTAAATAAGCTTTCATTAATATTCTTTCTCCCCCTCCTTCTCTCAGAAAGTCACTCCATGTAACTAATAGTATTTTATAAAGATTTTTTTAAAGGAAAAAAAGAAAAAAATCAATATAATCAATTAATACACCAAAAACTTTTGAAAATATGTTCCATATTCAACACTTGTGGACCTCCTACCTCTGCAAAGGGGTAGAATGTGTGTCTTCTCATATCTCTTCTTTCAAGCCTTAGTTATTCTTTATAATTCCATAACATTTATTTTGATTTGTATTTGCATATGTGGTTGTTCTTTCCATTTACATTGTTGTAGACATTGTGTATGTTGGGTTTTCTTGGTTCTATTCACTTCACTCTGCATCAGTTCATGTCAATCTTCCACGCTTCTCTGTATTCATCATGCATATGATTTCTTCCAGCTTATCAACATTCCATTACATTCAGGTACAATTTGTTTAGCCATCCCCCAGGTGACAGGCATCTATTTGGTTTCCAGGCTTTGCTTTCACAAAATGTACTGCTACAGCCACGTTGGTGCATGGGGAGACTTTCTTCTTGCCCATGGCCTCCACCAAGCATAAGCCCACTAATGGGGTTTATGAATCCAAGGATATTTCTTTGCATAATTCCCAATTGCTTGCTAAAAGGGTTGTCCCTATTGATCCTTTGACTTACAATATCAGATAAGACCAAGAAAAAAAGAAAAAGGAATTGTTTCTTCTACAAATTTGTGGATCACTATCATAGAAAATGTCCTATGCAGAGGCTAAATAAAAAAGAAATTCCTTATACATGGCAAGGCCTTACAGATACTCCTATTCTGAATGATTTTGTTGGTTGTTAAATGCTGATTGCATTAAAGAATACTATAGATCCACAAAAATTCAGTGGAGAGAAGGGGAGGAGTTTGAGGGGATACCACTGATCAATTGATTTCCCCTCAGTCTAGGAGATGAACTAACAGAAGATAACAGGCACAAAAAGCTGCTTTGGTCTTAAATGGAGCACCAAAGCATGTCTTCTCTAACAACTGTGAAGAAGTTCTTATAGCAAAATTGATACGAATACAGGAAATTGGACCACTGGTTGACCAAGGATCAGTAACATTGCTAGTGGCATTTAAAAAGTGAGACACAGGGGCAGCTAGGTAGCACAATGGATAAAGCACCAGCCCTGGAGTCAGGAGGCATGAGTTCAAATCCAGCCTCAGACACATACTAGCATGTCTCAGGGCAAGCCACGTAACCTAGATTACTTCAAAAAAAAAATGTGAGATACACTCTCTAGGAAGTAAACTGAGGCAAGAGCACTGAAGACTGGGTATCTGACAACAGGGAAGAGAGTGAGTTATAGAACAGAGCTCAGTCCTTGAGGGAGAATTATCTCTTGCCTGAGGGATGGGAAATGGGGGAAGGGAAATATTAGTTTCCCCTCCTCTCCCACCCGCCATGTTGTCTTGCAGCAGAGCTCCTCAAGAGACACAGCACACCCAGCAAAGAACAGGTCTGGAATGAGGCTTGGAGGAGTACAATCTCAGTGAGCCCAGAAAAGAGCCATCTCGGGCTGGGTGGAGTTGGGCCAGGGAGAGAAAAGGGCTCACAGGAGTAGTGATCTACACATAGGGCACTGCATGAGGATAACACAAGAAGGAGACAGTTATCAGGGCCCTGCCATGCCAGAAGTTGGAATTGCCTTGGCTCCATGAGTGCCCTAAGCATGTGCCCACGGTTCCCACTGATGCTGAGTATAGTTGTGGAAGAGTGTGACCCAGATTTATGGAGAGAATACGTTGTTTCTGCTTTTAGAGGAACCTAAGTGGTACAGAGGATAGAATGTTGAGCCTGGAGTCAGGAACCCATGAATTCAAATCCTGCCTCAAGCACTATCTGCACAACCCTGGGCAGGTTACTGAACACCTGTCTGTCTCAGTTTCCTTATAGATGAAATAGGGATACCAACAGTGTCTGCCTCACAAAGTTGTCGCCAGGATCAAATGAGAGATCTGTAAATCACCTGGCACATAGTAGGCATTTAATACATGTTTGTCCCCCTCCCTTTTCCCCCCTTAAGGTTATCGCATCTCCTGGCCAAGTATTACAAGTAAGTGCTCTGGTGGTGGGGTTGTGAGCTCACACCTGTACTGACACCTGTACCCAGAAGAACTGTATCCTCACTCCCACTCAGCCTATGAGAGAGACTCAGAGTGATAGCCCTAAAGCACATGCTACACGCAAAACATCTTTATAATGAGGGCGTTAAGTTGGTCTGTTAGTGTATATGTGTGTGTGTTTTTTTAGATAGATAACTTAACATCTACATATATATACACACATACATATACATCCTTACATACATATATACATACTATATATGTGTAGATATATATGTATGTGTGTATGTTTATGTACATAGAGAAAGAAAGACTTTTCTCAGCCTCAGCTTCCTCTCCTGCAAAAAGGGCATAACAGTAGCATCTGTCATACAGGGTTGTTGTAAGGATCAGATGAGACAATATATGTAAAGTGCTTTGCAAACTTCCAAGTACACTACAGCAATGCTGTCATTATTATCATATTAGGGACACCGTGGATAATAACGAATAAAAAGAATTAGCAATCTAGTTGCAAAACTAGATTCTGGCAGTGGTTCACTAGAGCTACTTCTAACAAAGAGCCGGTTGTTAAATTCTCAGTCTGAGCATTCATACCTCAGAAATCATAAATGCTACAAATCAGGATTTGATTCCTTCTTCTTCTTGTTGTCGTTGATTGTCTATGCTTAAGAAAGTATTGGAGAGTGAGGCTAGGTGGAGCACCGGCCCTGAAGTCAGGAGAATCTGAGTTCAAATCCAGCCTCAGACACTTAACACTTACTAGCCATGTGACCTTGGGCCAGTCACTTAACCCCAATTGCCCTACCTTCCCTCCTCCAAAAAAAAAAAAGCAAAAAAAGAAGTGATGGAGAAAATATTAGTAATGCAGATTGAACTTTTCCAGAGAGCCAGTTGTCAAACGTTCATCAGCATATCCCAGTTCTGAAACAACTGAAGGACATTAACAAGCACTCTCCAACAGCCTGATCCATGCCAGTTCCTAAATTACACAATTCCTCCATCCATTCCTCTTTCTACTGCTTATACTCAAGAGCCTTAGAATTATTATTGAACAAACATAGCATCAAAGAGTTAAATCCCACTCATCAGTCCCCATCTTTTGTTACCCTCACAGTTCTCAATAAGATTGAATAAATGATCAGCAAGGCACAAAATGTCAGCAGCCCATAGGACTTCAGAGAAGAGGAAGTCGGTTGCTGCTCTGAGATTAGACAAGAGATATAAAAGCTCCAGATGGCACGTCCAAGGGGCAAAGAAGAACCATGAAGTTTACACTAGCTCTGGCACTGATTGCCTCCACTCTCGCCATTCCAACCACACGCCGCTTCGACAGGTAAGTCTTCTGGGCACTGAGCTCATCATCCCCTGCTCAATATCACAAGCAGTGACCTGATGGGGGCTCATCACTTACCTTTCTGTTCTTAAAAGGGAGAAGGTATTGAGGGTGAGGCCCCAGGATGAAAAACAAGTGAGCATCCTAAAGGACTTGGCTGACACTAATCTGGTAAGACTTTTCCTGGAGACTTTTTTTAACTTTAACTTCTTTGCTCTAAATGTTTTCTTTTTCCAGGAGTCAAACTGTTTGTTTTAATATGACTGAGGACGGTTTCCCACAATCAAAGGAAAGGAACAAACAGGATGATTCAGGCAAATACATCTATTTTGTATAGAATGACCATCTGGGGAGTCATTTAACATTCCCTGAGTCTCAGTTTACTCATGTGGAAAATGGGAACAATCGTACCTTCAGTACTGCCCTCCCCTCCCAGGGTTGTGGTAGGATTGAGTTAAAGGCAATTTCAAAGCTCCCTATCAAGGCAGAGGCAGCATGGTTTGGTGGTCTTAGAGAGCTGATCTTCAAGCACAGAATGTCTCACTTCAAGTCAGTCTCTGACACATTCTGGTTGTGTGACCCTGAACAAGTCAATTAACCTCTCAAAGTATTCCAGGTTAAGTCTCCAAGAAGGTGTCAGTCTGCATTGATACAGAGTTCCCTATGCTAATGAATCAGGTGCTAGCTCTCTGTCCAATATTACCATAGTTATTCATTTACCTAAACAGTTATTACCTCAGGTAGACAGGAGGTAGAATTATGAAGTAGACAAAAGTCGCTTTCTATGTTCTCCCTCTTCCTTTGTCAGCATCCTGTCCTACCTTCTGGATCTTCTCTGGCCATTCCGTTGCCCCCACTCTTCCCAGTCATTCTTCTGGCCCATTCTTTCTCCAGGCTAGTTGCCAATCCCAGATAGAGTTAACTAACAATTAAATCATGACTGAGCTGCTGTGAATTTAAAATGCAATAAAACTCTCCCCAAAATGCATCTGCATTTTAAAAGGAGATTCCGAAATAGATTTTTAGGAACCAGAGGGATTCAGCCATTAGGAAAGAATTCAATTCAGTATTTATTAAGCCTTTCAGTCTGCAGGGTGGTTGTGGCAGATGCTGGGGTTATAAACTCAAAAACCAAAGGAGTCAGTCCAGTCCTAGCCCTAAGGACACTGACAATCTCCTGGAAGGAACATAATCTAGAAATATAGCTATAGAACTGAAAGGGACCTTAGTGGTCTTGTGTGTCCAATCCTTTTACTTTCCTGGTGAGAAAACTAAGGACAAGAGGAGGGAAATGACGAAACCAGGGTCACACAGGCAGTAAGCAACAGAGCTGAGATTTTAACTCAGATCCTATGATTCAGTGCTCTTGCCATTACACAATGCTATCTTCAAGGATACGTGTAAATCAATACTGATATTACTTATACTCCAAATGAGAAAAAGGACTACTACCTGGGGTGGTAGGATCAGGAAAAGTCTTTGTGGGAAAAGATAGCCCCTGAGTCATACTCTGAAGGAATGCATAGAGAATATCAGAGGTGAGTTAGAAAAGAATGCATTCTTCTCAGGGAGGACCACCTGGGCAGATTCAGGAAGGGAGGAGATGGAATCATCAGTACAGAGAATGGCTAATCAACCATTTTGACTGGACTGAGGAATATGTGAAGGGGCTTAATAAAACTGAAAAGGAAGATGGATGCTAGATTATGGAGTACTGAAGATTCTGTATTATACAAGAAAATAAGGGTCTATTAAAGAATTTTTGCTCTAAAGGTGACATGGTAAAATCTATATTTTATGAACATCAGTTCTGGAATGACAATTCCAGGCAAAAGGACTTCCTGAAATCACACCATGTAATCTGGCAACACCTGCTCCCACTCCTCCAAGGCTTATATAATAACAACAACATTTATATAACACTTTAAGGTTCTCAAGGAACTTTTAAAAATATTTCATTTTATCCTCAAATAAACCAGAGATGTAAATTCTATTATTATCCCCATTTTACAGATA
The DNA here is from genome assembly GCA_028646515.1 of Pseudochirops corinnae. NCBI lineage: Eukaryota > Metazoa > Chordata > Mammalia > Diprotodontia > Pseudocheiridae > Pseudochirops > Pseudochirops corinnae. Next base: position 165,277,834 of record CM053591.1, read on the forward strand.
GGGAAAATGAGGCAAACAGCTATTGTGGCTTGTCCAAGATCGAGTCAAATCAAGTCAAGAAAGGATCTATCAAGTGTTTACTGTGCTAAGTACTGGAAACACAAATATAAACAGAAAAACAGCCCTTACCCTCCAGTAACTTACATTCTAATGGGGAAAAACGATGCATTAAAGGAAGCTAAAGAGGGACTATGGGGAGGTGAAGGTACCCAGTGGGCTGGGGCATTGTCGAAAGAGTCCAAGAGAGCCTAGAGAGGAATAAAGACATGACTGGTCTAGCCATCTTCCTAAAAATGGTCACAGCTATTAAGTATCTGTCTTTCATTTCATCTACATCAATCACTTTGACCAAACTTCATGTGGTATGGCCTTCAGTCTCCTTATCTTCCTGTAGAAAAACAGTAATGATGATGAGGACAACAAAAGCAGCAATGTTATCTCCGTCACCATCATCATCATCATCATCATCTTCACCATAAGTGGTATTTATGTGACAGACTAACAGCATAGGGTAGTGGATGGGGGATCAGCTTTGGAGTCACAAAGAGTAGGTTCAAATCCTGCCTCGGACATGTACTAGGTGTGTGACAGTAGAGAACTCAGTCACCCTCTCAGCACCTCACACATACCCAGAAGATTATAAATTCCAAGATCACCGTTCATTTCCAGAAGGAGAAGCTAAAATTAGAAAAATTAAAGTCAGCAAAATTAGAATTCTATCCCAAATTTATAGAGCACTTTAAAATCCTCAAAACTCCCTACATATATTATCTCATAGAAACCCTAAGAGATAGGTAATACAAACCTTTTTGGAATTTCTAATGGCCCCTCCCCCTGTAAATTTCTCAAAACAGAAAAGACCAAGTCACACGTTTCATCTATTTTTGTAATTCATATCGATTGCCAAACTAATGGTATGGTAATCCTTTCATACTGATCCTAATGATGGCTAGAATCAACACATTCCCTTGCCCTCCACTCATTGACTCAAGGCTCTCAAGTGGTCATAATGAAGTGCTTCTTCCCCAAGGGTTAAAATTACCATCCTTAATAGTAGTACATTATGACAAAGTGCGTTTTTTTCTGCAGCTCGACTTCTGGCACCCCAGTTCTGCTCATGATATCATACCTAAAATGGACGTGGACTTCCACATTGGCGAAGATCAGTTTCAATATATTCAGTCTGTTCTGGAAAAAAATGAAATGCAACATGAGTAAGTTTTACTTAACTTCTCAGATCAACTGGATAGCCCAAAACTGCCCAAGAGCATACACTGGCTAAATAGACATTCTAACAGAAAGCTTTTTCATTAGGTCAAAACTTGATGATAAACTGCCAAACTAGCATCATACTATTTTCTCTTAGTTCCTAAGTGACAGCTCTCTCTTCTAATAAGCTGATCAAATTAGTTGTGTTGAGAATTATCTTAACAATAACAGCTTAATTTTAAATTATATAAATTAGGAGTTGACTCGATGCAAGAATGACCCAAGATCTCTAATATATGGACCAATGACTAGTAGGTAGAAAAAGAAGCAAGTACATAGTGGAGAGGTTGGCACAGTGGAAAGAATGCTGGATTTGGCATCAGAGAACCTGGTTCTAAGCTTTTCCTTGCTGATTTATTATGTATGTGACATTGGAGTAAACTTGACCTCTCTGGCTCAGTTTTGTTTTGTCATTATCTTACCACTATCTAAAGCAGTTCAATGCATTTGTTGCCTATTAAAAATTCATCGAATTCAAGTGAATTCAGGTTACTTAGATGGTTTAGGTTGGTCAAGGAAAAGGGCTTCTGTCTAGAATTATCAATGACAGAAAACATGGTGGACCTTGAAGTCTTGATTAGTCAGGCTCTCTACTTTGGCAATTTCATCAGAAAATTCATGTCATGGCTTCCCTTTGTTTCTGAGGACTTGGCTAGGTTTTAAGCACAATAGTTATTCAAACAAACAAGCAGGAAACCTGGTAAAGACTGTTGTTTTAATTCTTATTGAGCTCTTTCTTTGCTATCGTTACCCAGAATCTGAGTATTAAATATTCCGTTAGGCCAATGGATCTGTGACCTCTTTAATATTGGTAGTCTACTCAAGGATACAGATTAATAATAATAATAGTATTTACTCTGTGAAGTTTACAAAGCACTTAAAGACAGCATCTATTTTTCCTCACAATAACTCTGGGAAAAAGGTACTATTATTATCATCCCCATTTTACAGATAAAGAAATTGAGGCAGACAGATTTGCCCAGAGTCACACAACTAATAAATATGTAAGGCTGGATTTGAACTTGGGTTTTCCTTAATATATGTGTTATGCATTACTCACTTGACCAGCTAATTGTTCAACATATACATGCCTGCCCATGTTGACATCTCTAGGCACAGGATGTCCATCCAAAAAGTTCTAGATCTTGTGAAAAAGAACTACTCATTTAATGAGATACCTTGGGGCAAATTTTCTTTAAAATGGCCAAAATTAGCTGCTGTATTTTTTGAGATGAGGTAGTCTGGAAAAGTGGAAAGAACATTGACTTTGGAGACAGAGGAACTGGATTCAAATCCTACCTCTGATACTTACTGCCTCTTCAATATTAAACAAGGAATGACTTCCCTGGCTCTCAATTTCTTCATCTGAACAATGAAGGAGCTGGATTGGGTGGACTCTGAGAGTCTCTTACAGCTCTGAATTCATGATCCTGTTTTTTCTTCTTCCTGAAATATAAACATGCAAAATGACAGCTTTTGCTTTGTAGGATGATCCTGAAATCTTGTCCCTACGTGCCTTACTGTATACATAATTATATTTGCATATTAAACACTCCTGTAAGTAGATGTCACTTAGGATTCTGTGCCGAAATGAGAACAGAAACATCTGGGTGGACTTGGGCACCTGGCTCTCTACAAACATATTAAGGGACATATTCGACACAATTATTTAATCGGACATCCCTCATTAGGGCAAACACACAATTTAGCTACAAAGCATCTCCTTGTCCTGTTCTATTTTTCCATTTCCTGAAAATTAAATTACAAAGAGAGCTTTCTCTTTTTAAAATGAAATGTGTTCTTCTTCCCATAGTGACATTTTTACAAAGTTAAAAACAAGGACCAGAAAACACAAAGAAGTGGGCCAGCACAAATTTCACCCCCTTCCTCATGAAAAATCTGAGACAGGAAATGGAGATTTACCCCTATGAGAAAGGGCCAGAAAACCGAGTTTAGAGGCAGAAGCTTAATACTTTTCTTTAATTCCTTTTCTTGTCTTCTTTGGGTTTCTGAACATCCACTTAACCTCTCTTCCCTTGGAGCATTAGCTCAAATAGTAAATAGATTAGGGACTCACTAATGAAAGGTAATGAGAAAATAGCTATCCTTAATAGCAATAAAACAAAAAGAGGACAATTCAGTGAAACCTTATTAAGAGCTTTACGGAGATCCGTCTTCTAACATAGTAGTCAGTAGGTGCTTAATAAATGTCCATTGAATTGAATGATGAGTTTATGTGGGAAAGGTAGATAACAGATAACATTAAGGTCTTTCAAATGATCCTCACACCAATCCTGTGGGGTTCCTTATGTTGCAGACTGAGGCTAAGTCATTTGCGCAGGTCGCAAGCTAGCAAGCGTAGCAGCAGGTTGGAGCTCAAATGTGTTGGACTCCAGGTCCAGCTCTCCATCTACAATGCCACCTCGCTTCTTATGTACACCTACTTATCACCGTAAAAACCAAAATATCACAAAAATATTAAGATCTAATGACCTTATGACAGTCAAAGAGACAAATTCAATTATTTTTTTCCAGCCTTATGTATGATTCATGGTCAATAAGGTAGCACTGCAGATAGAATTCCAGACCTGAAGTCGGGAAGATCTGAGTTCAGATTTGACCTCAAACACTAACTGTGTGACCCTGAGCACATCACTTAACCTGTCTCTGCCTCAGTTTCCTTATCTGTGAAATGGAGATGATAATAGCCAGGGTTGTTGTGAGGATAAAATGAGATAGTATTTGCAGCCTTAGCAAGTGCTCAGCACACAGTAAGTATTATATAAATGCCAGCCATGTTGATGATCCCTAAACATGGGATCTAGAATCAGATAGTGAAGCTCACTACTTCTGTGAATTTGATCAAGTCTCAATGGGGGGGCGGAGGGAGGGGGGGGCTGTCCAGGTTCTTATCTGCAAAACAAAGGGGTTGAAAAACATCCACAGCTTTTGAGGTCCCTCCCAGTTACACACAGACTTACAGTGTCACAATCCTGCTCAGAATCTCTACAAGGAGAGAGGTAGCAACGAGAATGCCATTGCCATCAGGAGACCTTTGTCCTGAGATGTTATTCTAGTTATCACCTGGTTCTCAGCCTGATGTGGCGCCAAGAGTACAAAGCTTTGAGTCGGGAGACCGAGTATGATCCAAGCTCTATAATTTACTCTCAGTGTGACCTTGGGCAAATCACTTAACCTTTGAGCCTCAGTTTATGTGATGGAGCTTAATTGTCTTCCCAGATTAGTGATCTCTTGATGTCTCACTCAGCTAAGAGTGCAGACCCTTTTGTAAAAGGAGTCAAGTGTATACATTACCATCCTGACTAAATGAGCAGAATGAAGTATGGAATAGATGCCATAATCTGGAAAATTCATATGCCCACCCTTACCTCCTCACCTTGCCCACCCCCAAAAATCTCCTATTAAGTTTTTAACTTAAATTAACAAGATTAGATACCTTGAATTCAATGAAAAATTACTTTATAACTTCATTTCAATTTCTAGACACTTTAACCCATCATAAATATATACCCAAAGCACCCATTTCAAAGGGCTGCTGAGAGAATCAAATTAGATAATATTTTAAAGTGTTTAGCACGATGAATGGCACATAGTGGGTGATTAATAAATACTTATTCCTTTCCCATGTGCAGAAAGATGGGTATATAGCTCAAGAGAGGGATTTTCATCAGTGTGGGAGTTCCCTTCACATGTGCAGATCACAACCCTTCTGTGAGTTAGTAGTAAGTCTTAGGGAGCTGCCTGATGCTCAGAGAAGTCCCACTAGTGTCAGAGGCACATTTTAAGCCAAGTTTTCCTGGAACCAGATGTAATATTCTCTATCCACTCTATCAAGGTGTACCTGAGAGAAAAAGAGAGAGACAGACAGAGAGAGGGAGAAAGAGAGAGAGAATGTCAGAGAGAGAGAGGAAGAGAGAAAGAGAGAGAGAGAGAGAGAACCAGAAATCCAGAGAGCCTTTTTTCATATTTTCAATTTTTATTTATTTTTAACACTTCTTTTTGAATTTTGAATTTCAAATTCTCTCTCTCACCTACCAAGAAGGCAAGAAATAGGATATATCAATTATGAATGTGAAATTATATAAAACATATTTCCATATTAGTTACATTTCCAGAAAAAGGAAAATAAAATGAGCAAACTACGTTTCAATTTGCACTCAGAGTTCACCGATTCTCTTTCTGGAGGTGAATAGTATTTTTTCATCATGAATCCTTTGGAATTGACTTGATGAGAGTAGCCAATTCTTTTCACTGTTGAAATTGTACAATATTGCTGCTGCCATATACAATCTTCTCCTGGTTCTGCTCACTTCACTTTAGAGCAATTCATGAAAGTCTTTGCAGATTTTTCTGAAGCCATCCCCTTCCTCATTTCTTATAAGACAATAGCATTCCATCACAATCATAGGCCACAACTTGTTCAACTGATCCCCTTAATTGTTCAGCATCCCCTCAATTTCCAATTCTTTGCCACCACAAACAGCTGCTATATATCTTTAACAGATAGGTAATAGGGAGCCAGTGAAAGCCAGGGAAATTACACAAGTTCATAGGATCATAGACTTCAGATTGACAGGGATCTCTGAGGTCATACAGTCCAACTCCTGCATTGGACAGCTGAGAAAACTGAGACTCAGAGAAGCTAAGTTACTTGGCCAAAGTCATGCGGAAATAGCAGAGCCACAATTTAAACCTGGGTCCTCCACTGTGAAATCCAACATTCTTTCCACTATAACACAGTAACTGCAAATAGAATCCAAATACAGGAACAAAGCTCTTCCTCCAACAGATTTGACAACAGGTTGACCGAAGAAAGGTTTTCAGTTGGGATTGGTGAAAGAGAATGTTGATTGAATTAAAGATAGAAAATCTTTGAGTTAAAGACTAGGCTTAAAGATAGGAAAAGAGCTGAGATTTGGCAGAACAGCAAAATCCAAAGTGGTTGGGGATAATGAGACTAAAGAGGTTTAAATCTCACCATGAAGTAACTGTCCTTTGGTGGGGCATTCCTAGAAATTATACTGCAGGATATGAGCAGGTGTGGATTAAGATCAACATTAATATCTTGAGCAAACAAATCTTGGAAAGCTAGCAGTGAGCTTCTTATCCCTCACTGAGACACCAGTAGGATTCCCTAATGTACCATCCCGGGCTACATTTGTTAACTCGGAAGCAGCATTTCCAGTTGGTTCAGGGGACTCTGACCTGGCCTCAAAGTGTTTTTCTGATAATAGCTGTAGGCTCTTACCCTTGAGGGAGGCCATGATTATCTACATAGGTGGTGAGACTAGAAGAGTTAATAGGGGCTTGAAAACAGAACAGGAAGATGTTAATGAGGGAGCAAAAGTGGACAGATTCTGATATAAGAAGGAAAGGAAGAATTGCTGCAAGTAAAAGATAACTGTTTTCCTTTCTCTAGTAAGTTTGTATTTTGTCATTCCTCTGTCAAATAGAGTCCTGATTTATGATCTGCAAGAAGAGATTGAAAAACAGTTTGATGTGAAAGCTGATTTTCCTGGCAGACACAGCTATTCAAAATACAATGACTGGAGCAAGGTACAAGAGAGATTGTTCCTATATGTTAAAGGGAGCGCCAAACTCTTTAATACAAAATTACACACACACACAAGTACATACATTGTTTTGTTATATAGTTTTGAATTCCCTCAAAGTACTCCAATAACCTCAAATGGTTTCTATTCTCTAGATCGCTGCTTGGACTCAACTAATGACAGAAAAGTGTCCTGAGCTGATCTCTCGTGTTGAAATTGGAAAAACTGGAGAAAATAATCCAATGTATGTTCTCAAGGTAAAAAAAATAGTTCTTAAGGTGGGGATGGGGGGGGGTGCTGATGGAAGTGATGGTGGTATTGGTGGTGGTGATGGAAGTGGTAGTTGTGATGATGATGGAAGTAATGGTGGTGGTGGCAGTGGTGGTACTGGTGATGGAGGTGATGGAAGATGTAACATTAAGAGAGGCACTGTGGGGTCAGAGTGAAAGTTCTCAAAGTGTATTCTGTAGACACGGTGAGTGCTCAAGACCCCTTTAAAGGAGAGCATGAGGTCAAGCCAATTTTCATAATAATACTAAGATATTATTTGCCTATCAAAACTCTTCCCTTTTCCAACTACATATCTGTGTAAGGGTGAATTTTCTTCATCTATCTCATCTAAAGCCATATCACAGTAGACTGAATGCAGAAGCAGCTAGAAGAATCCAGCTGTCTTCTATTAAGCCAGATAAATTAAGCAAATTAAAGAGATCTGCAAAAACATATGAACCAATGCTATTCTTCTCACTAATTTTTTTGTATTTTGGAAAATGGTTATTTGAAATATGTCATGTTAACTTGTGATAGATTTATTATCATTATTTCAAAATGAATTTATGAATAAAAATTTTAAATATCATCAGGTTTACCTTCTAATACAGTATATATCAGTAGAGAAAACCCACATAAATAAAATGTCTGGAGACCTACCTCAATAATCTTGAAGAGTGTAAAAAGGTCCTAAGACAACAAAATTTGAGAACCACTAGTCTAGTGGATAAAGGACTGGCCTTTGAATCAGGAAAACATGGGTTCAAATCCTACTCTGATGCATAGAAGGTGCATGACTGACCAATCCACTTAACCTCTTTCTAACTCTCTAAGACTGCAAATTACAGAGGAATGGCTAACGTGCATCAGCAATAGCTTCCTGACCTTAAGTTTTCCACATGGAGGAAATCACAGTTCTAGATAAATAAATCTTTCCGTTTTGCAGCAAAGTATGTGCTAATTTGAAGATAATAAAATAAAATGTTTTTAAGAGTTCATACTAATTCCTTCACATTTGCATTTTTAATGTGCTAATGTATCTTAAGATAGGAAATGGTGATTGTTACTTAACCCTATACTCCAGATTTGGAAACTGAGGCAGAGTCTGATTAAGCCATATGTCAAAGGTTTGATACTATACAAATCAAAACAAGATCTTGAGCTGTTGATTCTCATAGCTTTTCCAAACAAGATTATGTGAGTAGAGAAAGGAGGGACTCTGGCAAACTAACAAATAGCAGGCAGGAAAGAGAAAAGATGACAAGTAGGTTGGGGGCGGAAATGAGAAGCAAATATTAGAGTCAGTGGTCATCTCTCTGACCAAAATTCTAAAATAAGAAATATAGAAAGTAATCAGAGACCTCATTAGCAATTCAGAGAATCGGAGAAAAAAAAGATTTTGAAAGCTAAAGGGAATAGCAGATGAAGAAATGCAAATTAATAATAATAGCAAACATGCACATAGCCTGCATTAGATGGTTGGAAAAGTACTTTACCAATATGAATTCTGAAGCTCACGGCATCCCTACTGTTATTATTCCTATTTTGATTATGCTACTGATTTTCCCCGTTTTGCCTATCAATGACTTTCTCAGGGTCAAACAGCTGGTAAGTGTTTGAGGAAAGATTCAAATTTGGGTCTTCTTGATTTCTAATCCAGTATTCTATTCACTGCACCAGCTTGCTGCCTTAAATAGAGTAAATGATGGATTCTACATATGCACTAATGGCCATTCACCTCTATTGTATGATTCTCCAGATAGGCATAGCCTTATGTTCCCACAATTATCCCCTAAGTCTATTAAATCTTTGACTCTACAATTAAGTGGGTCTCAATGAGGGCAATGGTTCATTTGAAGCTTAGATCACTCATCAATTTTTGCCTTTCTTCTCAAAAAGCTTGTTTCCCTAATTACCTATTTTTTTTAATGTGTAGTAAGGAAGATTGTACCCAGACCAAAGAGGGGTCTACAGTGGGCAGGTTAGAGATCCCTGAATTTAAAAGCGGACAATATGTTTAAATATGTGACTTTATACAAAGTAAAGCCTCAAATTTATCTGGAAACAGGTTGGGAAAAACAGTGGACAGAAAAGAGTCATTTTCATGGACTGCGGAATTCACGCACGAGAGTGGATTTCTCCTGCCTTCTGCCAGTGGTTTGTCTATCAGGTTGGTGAAATTGCACCTCTTGAAAACTCCCTTATGAACATCATTCTGCTGGCATTTTTTTGGAGTCAATCTGCCCCTTTTAAATAAGTGCAATTCCACCTGAACAGATCAGTTTCAATTTGATACTACCAGGAGGTACATAATCAGAATCTCACTCCATCTTTTTCAATTTGAAAAAGCTGACATGATTCTTTACACTTCTCTCTCTTACACTAGAAGTTTACAAAACTGTAGGAAACTTTGTACCATAATAACATAGGGCCCCATAGAACATACTGCCGATTTACAAACCATTGTGCACAAAAATGTCACTTTGCTTCTAAAGGGCTGAGAGCAAGCACAAAGCTCTGATGTCTTTAGACATTTCAATTACCTCGACCCAGAAATTTCCATCCTCCCTTAAGTTTTCATTCTAATTCTAAAGAATCTTTTCACAGTAAATCCTCACCACTAATAGAACCCCTTATTACTCTACCCACTGCTGTTTTCATTGTATCACTGACTATTATCATCTCTTCATCATCTATTTCTACCAGCTATTATTTTGACAACACATTGATCCCATACACATGTCAACTCCAAGACGCTTAGGGGCAAACTCACTGGTTGTAGGACAGATATTTGTCCCTGGGGTAACATGAGCTCAAGAGGAGTTGTCTCCAGTGTGAGATGGATTGCTTCAGCCCATAACAGAGCATAAATTAAAGAGCACCGAAGCCCATGGCCACGTTTGCATGTGTCCCCGGGTGGGAAGTCATAGGAGGGAGAACAAACTTCCCATTCTACATAGAAGCGGAGGGCTGAAGTTGACTCCAGAGAACTGGAAAGATTACAGTTGGATGTAAGAATTTCTTGATCTCTCTCCAAATCCCTGAACCTTTCCACAGATGGTCCCCATTTTCTGTCCCTTGGATGATTCTTTTCAGTTCTGCTAGGGACCCTATCCAATTTCTCCCCATTGTTACATTCACAAATATGGGTCAGTATTTGTTGTTGTTATTTTTTAATTTATTATTTTATAAAATAGGAATCCATTTTAGCTTTAGTAACACTAATGTTAATCTCCTACCCAACCTCCATTCTTCCTGGGCCATCAGATATTTCATAACATCTCATATTGCTGATGATGAGATTTTACAAGATGGGACTATGTAATAACTCTTGTAAAAAATGTTCTGAATGTTATGATATCTTCGTAGCATGTTTGTTTGTATCCAGCGTGGAATTCCAGATGAAAATTAGCTTCAGTGAAATTCATTCTTTCAATGAGAATTTATTGAATACTATGTTGTCAGATAGAATATTATGTGTCAGGCACTGCATTAGGTGCTAGGGAATACAATAACAAATAAAAAACTATCCCTCCCCTCAGAGAGCTTACACTCTGCCTTTGAAAATTGTTAAAAAAATTTGGTTAGAGTCAGGATTTACTACATTTCTTTTTTTTTCTCTCTCTCCTCTATAGGCGGCCAAAACCTATGGTAAAAACAAAATTATGACAAAGCTCCTGGACAGGCTGAATTTTTATGTCCTTCCTGTGTTCAATGTTGATGGCTACATCTGGAGTTGGACAAAGGTATGATAGCTATTTATTTGGATGTTTCCAATCCGATGTGAATATACTAAGTATAAGCAAGAATGTACTAAGTAAAGCAAGTTGTTGACTTCATTTAGGCTTTATGTTAACATAACTCACTCTCTCTGGAGTCAGAATGGCACATGAGGAAGCTAAGTGGCAGGTCAAGAGGCAAACATGTTCCTGGTTAGATGCATGTTGCCCGATTCTAGTAACATGGAACAAAGGGGAGGGGAATTTTACTATTGTTGATGAAATACTACAAACAATGGTATTTTTTCAAACAACCGGCACTTTATTAAGTCCTACTGGAGGGATACAAATGCAGAGATAAGACAAGTAATCAATAAACATTTATTAAGCCCCTACTATGTGCTCTCAAGCACTGGGTATACAAAAAAAAAAGTTAAAATACAGTCCCTGATTTTAAGGCATGCACAGTCTAATGGGGGAGACAACATGTACAAACAAGCCACCCACAGGATAAATTGTGAATAAGTAACAGAGGGAAGGCATTAGAATTAAAGGGGATTGGAAAAGACTTCGCATAGCAGGTGAGATTTTAGTTGGAACCTGAAGAAAGCCAGGAAGTAGAGAGGAGGAGGGAGAGAGTCTCAGGGATGGTGGACAGTCAAGGAAAATTCCCAGAGCCTGGAAATGGAATTTCTTGTTTGAAGAACCACAAGATAGCCACTTGATCACAGAATGAGTAATGAGCTACCACTGGGGAGATGCTTTTTCATCTGATTCTGGCTAACAACCAAGGTGTCCTTTGGTATTATTTGGTTCAAGAAATGTTCCATGTAAAGGAGCCAACAGAACATGGGAGAGAGAACTTCAAGTCAGATAAACTGGCCCAGGCGGAAAATGTTTACATTTCTTAGACAGAGACTAGGGTTTCAAGTAATAAAAGGTAGGAAAAGTTAGAAGAAATTTGGGGGTCTAGGCATGTTACAGAGCCAGAGCAAGAAGAAAGCAAAGCAGCAGAATAGAATGGAAAGTGTTAGATTTGGAATCTGAGGAGTTGGGTTCAAATCCTGTATGACCTTGAGTAAGTTACTGAATTTGTCTGGATTTCCATTTCCTCTTCTATAAAATGAGGAGGTTAAGACAAAATAGTCTCTAAAGACCCTTGCCAGATCTAAACCCATGATTCCATAAAATTATGACTGTAAGATAATGATCAAAGTTTTAAAAAATGTCACGTACTATATTTATTTAATTCCAAACTAATTGAATGATTTGTATCTATCCCTATGAAAAGCAACAGGGGAGAAAGTATTTAAAAAATTAACTGGAAGGCAATCGCCATGTGAAGCAATGAGAAATAATTGTGAAACATCCAGTTAATTACATAGTTCGAATATGTAATAGATTGCCTCCAATACCATGTCAGTTTTTTCCTTTGTGATAACATCTCAACATCTGGTAACCAGGTAGATTTCAGCCCCTCCTGTTGAGTAGAATGCAGAACCATTCAATCACTGTTGCAAGTTGACCGTTTAAGTCTATCCATTATTTCATTCCACAGGACCGAATGTGGAGGAAAAATAGAGCAAAGACTTCCAATCCCAAGTGCATAGGCATCGACCTCAACAGGAATTTTAATGCTTCATGGAATTGTAAGTAGTAGATAATTTTAAGACAAACTATTGGGCCATGCTGAAGACCAGAGAGTAAAATTAGTTCCGCCACTGATTTTATTTTCAAATTAATATGTATTAAATCTTTCCTGACTACAGAGCGCTGTGCTAAGTATTGAAGAGGAATGAGACCCAAACACAGATAACCATATTGAATATATACGTAATAGGTGTATTAGACTTATCCAAGATAAACCCAAGAGGAAAGCTTATCACCACATTGGGGGTGGAGGAAGGGGGCAGTTGGACATGAAAGATCCAAGGAGTAAGTGGCAATAAATTGAGTTTTAAGAAATGGTCGGGAAATCAACAGACTCAGCCAGGGAAAGACATTCCCTACATGGAGAACAGAAGCACAGAAATGGAGAAAACACAGGACTGTTTGGTAATGAGGATACAAAGAATAAACCAGTTTGACTATGGTATGGTTTTCTTGTATATAAAATGAAGGAAAATCAGCACTCTTCTAGAAGGGTATTATAAATGTTAATTGTTTAGTCGATTTAGGACTGGTACCATGGTGTTTTGGATAACACTGGGCTTAGGGTCAGGAGGGACCTTGGCATCATCATCTAGCACTTAGTAGCTGTATAACCATGAGCAAGTCAGATAACCTCACTGAGCCTCAGTTTCCTCATGCATAAAATGAGAATTATAATACTTCCTTAAAAGGTTTGTCACCAGGATCAAACGAAGCAACTTTATAAAGTGTTGTGCAAACCTTGGAGGGCAATATAAAACATCAAGTATTCTTGTGCTCTACCGTTTATTTCTTAGAAATAAAAAAAAAAATCTCAAATACATCCAGATTGACCATAAATAGTTGTCAGGATGTTTCAAATACCGATAATCTGGGATGAGGTCTCAGCTCCCTTTTCCTTCCTGGGAGAGAAGTTAGAGAGGTATAATACAGTATGGAAACATCCCTCTCGGGAAAGCCAACTCCTCTCCAGTTTGCCAACATCCCCAAAGAAATAAGTACTCTTGCTGAATAACACAATACGTTGGAAATTCAGATTGGCCCCAAATATTTCTGGTGTGCTTCTTACTCATTTCCACTCACAAAATGATACATTTCAAATAAATATTTCCAAGCATTTTTTTTCTTGCTTACCCTGGCTAAATCCTTTTCATCTGAAATTGACCTCACCCATTCTCCATCACGGTAAACCAGAGTCACTCGAATAACTGACAAATCTTTAAGTTCAGCTGATCAAAGAAGCATTAAAGTTAGCATACCAGGAACTCAATCATCAGTCAAGAGGTATTTGTTAAATACCTAGTTTATACCAGACATCGGGTATACAAAAACATATATTGTTCTTGTCCTCTGAAAGTTTACAATCTATCAGAAGATGCAGCATATGCAGATAAAAGCATATATGAAACTTATACAAAACATATATAAGATAAACTGAAGGGAGAGCAGTTTGAGCTATCAGGAAAGTTTTCATGCATAAAGTGGACCTTGAGTTAAGTTCTGAAGGAAACAAAGAAATAAGTGACATGTGAAGAAGTTAATACAGGTTAATTTTAATTAGAAAAGTCTACCATATCTGAAGTTTGTACCTTTTCTGGACACAATTCCCAGTATATTGGAAATGTAGGAAAGATTTTTTTTTCTTTTGCACTAAGAAAGACAATTGAAATCAGATGTATTTGAACAATTTCTTAATTATACAAAATTAGACTCCAGTGATAACTGAGAGTAGAAGTTAGGACCTGGATAGACCAAATGTTGAAAACTAGAGTTAGTAGTCAGTCAGTCAGTCAAATAGTATTCATTGGGCATCAACCAATACAAAGAAACACCAAAAATAAAGAAATAAATAAAGCATCCCTGCTGTCTAGAAGGTCACAGTCTACTAGAGAGATTACATAAAAATAACAAGTAAGATACAGACAGGAGAACTAAGGGAAGTCCCAGAGGGAGAGCACAGAAATTAAGGAGGACTGGGAAAGCCGTCATGCAGAAGGCTGAGGCTTGAAGAAAGCCGGGGAAACAGGGGAGCCCAGATTAGGAGGAAGAGCATTCCAGGCAATGGGAGGATGGCCACTGAAAACTCTCAGGAGATGGTGTGTGGTATGTGACATCCAGTCACTAGATCACCCAGTCAACGAAGGATAATAAGCTGTAAGAGGACGAGAATGATAGAAAGGGTCTAAGGTATAAAGGGTTTTCAAAGACAACTGAGCATTTTACATTTGATTCTAAACCAGATGAGGCTTAATCTGTGCTGATGGAGGACAGACTATGAATAACCCTTCCTTTGTGTATTTTTTCCTTTTTTTCTTTTTTTTTTACAGCTAAGCTTGGGGAAAGCAACCCTTGCAGTCAAGTCTATAAAGGAACAGCACCAGAGTCTGAGAAAGAGACTAAAGCTGTGGTTGACTTCATTCAAAGGCACATGTACTCAATTGAAGCCTATGTGTCTGTCCATGCCTACTCCCAGATGCTCCTGTTTCCCTATGGCTACACTAAAGTCCCTGTACCAAATGATGAGGAACTGGTAGGTTTTCTGTTTTTTTAATGATGTCTCCAATTTGCATACTTCCACCACCAATGGTCTCTGACCCAATCTTTATTAACAAAGCTTCATGAGCAAAGCAACAATGAAGTCAATGTTCGTGACAGAAGAAGGAAGCTTGGATTAATTTTCCACCTGACAAAGGTTTATTCAAATGGTAAATGGCCTAGAGCAGTGGTTCTTAACCTTCCTAATGCCACGAACCTTTAATACAGTTCCTCATGTTGTAGTGATCCCCACCCATAAAATTATTTTCGTTGCTACTTCATAACTGTAATTTTGCTACTGTTATGAATCATAATGTAAATATATAATATGCAGGATGTATTTTCATTGTTACAAATTGAACATAACCCACAGGTTGAGAACCACTGGCCTAGAGAGTTGCTTACTATAAAATAACATAGAAAGATAAAATGTTCTCTGAGGTGGGATGGAGTAGAAGCCATTAAAACCAAGCTGACACTTGATTAGATTTCATAATAATGAGCACTTTAAAGTTTACAAAGCATTTCACATACATTCACAACAACACTGAGGTAGATATTGTGAGTGATACCATCCTTGTTCTACAAATGAACAAAACGAAACACTAAGGGGAGACTTACCTGTTGTTGCTGTTGTTCAATCATTTCAGTCATGTCTGACTCTTCATAACCCTATTTGGTCTTGGAAAAGATACCGGAATGGTTGACTATTTCCTCCTCCAGCTTATTTTACAGATGAGGAAACTGAGGCAAACAGGCTTAAGTGATTTGTCCAGGGTCCCATGGCTAGGAAGATTTGAACTAGGATTTTGCTCACCTGACTCCAGGGGCAGCCTTCTATCCACCAAGCCACCTAGCTTCCCCATGCTTCCCTAAAATCACACAGTTGATAAAGTTCAACCGCAGATCCGAAAGTACAGAGCCTCACTTTCCCTATCTGGAAACTGGAAGTAAATTCCCTACACTATCTCAAAGGGTTGTTCTGAGCAAATGACTTTGTAAACTTCAAAGGGATACACCAATATAAATTATGTCTTTTTGTATCTTGCAGTCAACCTGGAATAATAAGGAACCTCTACCCAAATAAAAGCACTGAAGATCTTTATTCAGATTCCTAGCTAAAGATGGACTGTCTTTTCTGAACTAAAGAGTATTGGTAGTGGTTTTCCTTTCTATATAAACAGATAACATTATAGTAGGCATCTTTTTCAAAAATAGCTGATTTGGTCATTCTCAAGCTCACATGTGTAAGAATGATAGGTTCTAGAGAAACATACATGTGTATGTCTATATGCATATGCATGTGAATGTGAGAATTTACACATAAATTCGAGAGAGAGAGAATGTGAGAAACATATATACATATCTGTATGATATGTATACATATGTACATGTGTATTTGTATATATTGTGTAATATCATATTATATCGTATTAGTATTATGCTTTTCTCCAACACCTGTGATTTTTGCATGAGGAAGTTCAAGAATTTATTAAATGAGATATTTTTAGTTTACTTTAATGATATACGTGTATATGCATACATATGTGTACACATATATTGTGTTACACTGTGTTTGTTGTGTATGCATAAGCATGTGTGTGCAACATATAAATGTATGTTCTGATACCTACATAAATGCACTATGTGTGTACATATTTGCACATATACATATACACATAACCATATAGTTAAGTGTGTATATATGCCATATGTAAATATGTGTACCATTAAAGTAAAATTTTGAAAAATAACTGATTTAGTAAATTTAAATACTCCTATATACAAGAATCACAGATGCTAGAGAAAAATACATATACCCATATACATATAATATACATGAACATATACATATAAATTTATGCTTTTCACAGGATAAGAAATAAAGTTCAGGGGTTCTGTATAGCTAATCTCTTTGCGAACACTTAATATGTCCTACCCTATCAAGAAGGATCAAAGTCTGCCTACGTGTAAAAAGGAGAGGTTAAACCAATCATGCTCACTCCAAGGGCATGTTAGTGGCTCCTTGGCACACCAGTCTTAGTGGACAGTAAGATTTCAAAGAGTACTTTAAGCCTTTCATCTATACAAGGAGAATTAAATAAGTGAATGCAACTACTGTTCTGAGAACTAACCTGGTTGGAAATTCAAGCACATGTGAGTAACGCAATATGGTAATAAGAGAAAGGCTATTGAGTCAAAAGAACAATGTACATGATAACACCATAATGTAAATAATAACACAAAAGGAAATTAATTCTGATGAATCCTTATGAACAGAGTCTGGAGAACTGAAAATCAATCTTCTACCTCTGCAGTAGGGGACAACAAATGTGGAATGTGATCGATCTTATCAAATGTTGTCAAACTGTGTCAATTGGCTTTGCTAAATTGTTGTCCTTTATTCAAGGAAAGATTCAATGGCGCGAGCGGGGCAGTAGGAGAGATTAAGTGGTCAAGGAAAACCCACAGGATGTGAGCCTGGGTGACTAGGAGGATGATGGTACCCTCAACAGTAAGAGGGAAGTTTGGAAGGGGGAAGGTTTTGAGAGAAAAGATAATGAATTCCATTTTGGATGTTGTAAGTTTAAGATGTCCAACAGGCAGCTGGAGATGCAAGATTTGGGGTCAGCAGCAAGACTGGGACTGGATAAGTAAATTTGAGCATCATCAGCAAAAAGATGGTCATGGAATCTACCCAACTTGAAAACCAGCCCCTGGTCACGACACCAGCGGATTCCCTACATAAGGATCCCTGCCAGTCGTATATTATCTATGTTTTATCATTTATTTTGTTGGCTATTTCCCAGTTACCTCTGAATCAGACTCAGGCAGCATCAGGAATGTAGCTAGCTTTGTGTCTAATACCTCTGCCCAACATCACACAGCTTCTCACCGTTGTTCCCTCATTCTCCTCTTTCATTATTATCTTGTTCGGCTCACATTTTTCAATTACATTTTTAAAACGTCCCTGGGATGAATCGCTATCCTGCTATTATTCTCTTATATGTAATGTTCCAAAGACTATAGAAAATTAATGGGGAAAATCACTGCTTTTTGTAGTTAAATGAAAGTATTAGGACAGAAGCTCATCCTTTAAAGTCTTCCTGCAAGTGTCCTCAGGGCAATTCTTGGAGCAGAGAGGACAACTAGGATGCTTTCACCTCCTCAAGCATCTATTAAAATCACTGCTCTTAAGAAAGGCAGTGGTACATCATAAATAAAGAGCCAGCCTCAAACTCAGGAGGTCCTGAGTTCAAGTGCTACTTCCTACCTGTACTAGGTAACCCTGGGCCAGGTCTTTCTCCTCCCAGGGCTCTAGGCAGCTCTAAGATATAAGTTTCAGAGAAGGTGCTGACCTGTGTGGGCAGATGGAGTTCTATGTAGGCAGCTCCCTGCATAGACAAAATCACTAATCTGATTTTTTTATTGTTTTTAAAGACAGTGTTCTTTATTTTTACAGATTAGTGTTATATCCAAGCAATTATGGGCAACAACTCAACCTGTGAAAATCATTGATTCAGTTGAGCTCTTGGGGATATTTTGAGATCTCTATTTGTAGTATTGGGTAGCCAGGTGGATAGACTGCTGGGTCTAGAGCCACGAGGACCTGAGTTCAAATCTGACCTCAGACACATACTAGCTGTGTGACCCTGGACAAGTCACTTAACCCTGTTCACCTCAGTTCTTTATCTGTAAAATGAGCTGGAGAAGGAAATGGCAAATTATACTAGTATCTTTGCCAAGAAAACCCCAAATGGGGTCACAGAGAGTTAGACTGAAACTGACTGAAACAACTCAACAACAATTTGTAGTATGGCAATTTATCATCTGTTAGGTCATGGAAAATAACGATTTATAATTCTAGCCCCAGCCACCAATTCTAGCTCCCATCTTGCTAGGAGTTCAGTAGGTACTAAAATTTTACAGCCTACAATTATTACTGTCATTATTATATGTATCAGATAACTTCTGACTAAAGAAATTGCCAATCTTAACTCATAGTATAGTATGGCAAAAAAAAAGACCCTTGTCTCTGTCAGAAGAACTGTATACAAATCTCATCTCTGATGCTTATTACCTGTGTGACCTTAGGAAAGTCACTTAGCTTTTCTGGGTCTCAGTGTCCTCATCTGTAGAATAAGGGTACTGTCCTTGAACGGAAAGCCCTGAAACCCCTCCCAGCTCTAGATCTATGATTATGCAGTTGTATGAAAAAGATTAATCCAACCAGTAGAACTGGTACTTTGTTTCCAAAGGAAGCTACAGGGTAAGAAAAGATGCATATACACAAATACTCTTGGTAAAATAAAAGCATTTACAGAGATCTTTATATGTTAGTTGATTGGGGTGAAATATGGTAACTTGTTTTGTTGAGTATATACAAAAATATTGACATATATAAAAAACCTAAGAAAGCTCATGAAGGGGAGAGTAACGATATTCAGCACTGTTTCTTTCCAGTAATGAGTCACATCTCACAGACATTGCTCTCTTGAAGCATTTACAAATTAGAGGAAAAACATCCCTCAGAGGAAGAAGCAGTGGTAGTAATGTGAAAGCAGTCTCAATGACATCAATTCCATAACTACAGGGTGCTTTGATAGGTGGTAAAAAGTATGAGATGTTGAAGGATTGACAAGAAAACAGGAGGCACAAAAAGGTAGGAAGAAAGAATTCCTCTACCCCACCTACTTACACCCCATAGTTACAGGAAAGAAGCTTTTCTGGGGTTGAGAAGGCTCTGAAGATGTAAAGAAAGATTAAGAAGGAAGACTGCACCGGGTCGGAACAAAGGAGCACCTTTACATTGGGTGTACCCCCATCCTTGGATTGCACTGCCTCCTCACCTCTGCCTCTTGGCATACTTGGTTTCCTCCAAGACTCAGCTCAAATCATCTTCTTCACGAAGGCTTTCTTGATCTTCTGTATTCGGGAACTCCAACATATGTGATTAAGGCAGTATGGCACAATAGAAAGGGTATTGGGGTCAAGAGAACAATGTTCACCATGTCACAATAATATAATTGATAACAACACAAAAGGAAGTTGAACTCTGATGAACTGTAGTGAATAATCACAGTCTGAAGAAGTATGAGTGCTCAGTGGAGAGGCAAGGAAAAGCAGACGTGAAATATGGCGTGCATCGTTAAACACTGTCAAGCTGTGTCAGTTGGCTTTACTTAAATGTTCTCTGTTCAAGGAAAGGTTCAATGATGAGGGAGGGACAAGGTTAAGGGGGGGACCGCTAGTGCCCTCTCTCCTAAAACTACCTTGCATTTATTCTTCACATTTGTATGGAAGAGGGTGACCCTTGACTATTCCCTTGACATGTCTGCTTCTGAGAAAAGCAGTCGTTAAGTCTGCCTTGACAGTTCACTTGTGTAGGGCATAATTCTGCTCAGCACTTCTAAAGTTTACTGAGTGAAGTCTCACTCAGCATTCTGAAACAGCATTTGCTATGTGTATAAGAAAAACTACAGAATATTGGAGAACAGTTTGTTTTGTGATTTGCATATGAAAAATTTAAGAATTGTGGGAGTTTTGGGTTAATAACTTAGGAAATATGAAAACCAGAACTGTTGTATGATTCTGTTCTATGACTACAGGACAAATGTAATTTATCCAATTATAGACAGAAGACAAGAATTTGATTATTAACCATAAACTAAAGTGTAAGAAGGGAAAGGACAGATTTCAGAGGCATATTGAAGACCCCAACTCTCTCTCTCCTTCTCCCCCCTCCCCCCCCCGCCACTGTCATTTATATCTGTGAAGATTGTTTGGCCAATGAGAAACTGGAGTGTTCTTTACTACCAAACACAGCTAAGGAGGACAAGACTATATTCTACTCTCTATTGTGACTTGCTACAAATAAGAAAAGAAGTAGAAAAAATGCTCTACTCCCTGTTATAAATTACTATTGAAAAGATGAAAGAAGCTACTTTTCTGCACGGTCACCTGACATTGCTGAGAGGTGGAGAGAAAAGTTAATTTGGGTGAAATCAATAGACATCATTTGATACTTTGGTTGTGTTAACATTGTGCTATTGGAAAATATTGTAGGTGGGTCTCCACAGTGTCAGACCACCTGTTAAGATTTTTTTTTTCGCTGAATTGATCAACTGTTTGAATATTAAATAAATATAGGCTTAATGTGCCATTTTCTCTTTTCTTTTTTCTCCAGTATAAAATTTCCAGAATTGCCACAGAAGCTTTAGCAACTCGATATGAAACACAATATGTCTATGGACCCATTGCAACAACAATTGGTGAGTCTTCATTTTGTTTTGTTAATAAATGGGCATGTGAGAGGCAGTATGGCAAGTGGGTGGAGAGTTGACCTCTTGGTCAGAAATACCTAGATGCAAGTCTGGTCACACCGTGTGACCCTAGACAAGTCACTTATCTTCTCCATGCCTTAGGCAACTAAGACTAGAAGTTGCCTAGAAGGTCCCAACCTACATTGTTAGAGTTGGTTTCCTCATGTTGGAGTTTCTCATAACAATGAAATCACAGGTCCAATCCCTGCCCATATGTGTACATAAATTGTTATATTTCAATATGTCTGTGTTACAGTAATTGCATAAATAGGAAATTCTATCTCTAGCTGATAATCCAAGATTAACTCCAAAAAGAACAGAACCCAGAGGTTGACCTTCGACCTGAGAGGTCACCTAGTTCAATTCCCTCATTTTACAGATGAGGCATGAAGTATTACAGTGACTTGCCCAGAGTCTCAGTGTAGTGTTTAAAGAGGGAATTAAAGCCAGATTTTTCTGACTTCTGTGCCTATTTTCTAAGTACTTATTAAGGATCTATTATTACGTGCCAGGAACTGTTAGGATCAAGGGATACAAAAACAAAAATTAAATAGCCACTGCCCTCAAGGAACCTGCATCCTACAGGGCAGTTGTCATAGAGAACATGAATCCTTCATGAACACTGCTGCCTTGAAGTGCAAGGTGGAGCTGTGGATGGCCCGAAGTAGAAGTCAGTAAAAGAAGACAGAAAGACCCAAATTCAAATCCTACCTCAGATACTTATCAGCTGTGTGAGCCTAAGTAAGCCATTTTTTCTTGCCACAGCTTTAGTCTCCTTCTCTGAAAAATAGGAATAATAGGAACACCCACCTCACCAGGGTTTTACAAAGATCAAATGATAGATAGGCATAGGTAAACCACTCTGCAAATAAAGACCATGACATCAGGGAATGATGACATGACTGGCAGTTGACTTTGATTTAAGTGAGGCAGGGCTGGGAAAGGTCACTAGCCTCACTTTATCCTCCAGAGTCATCTGGGTCCAGTGACCAGATATTCCTCAGAACAACTGGAGATGACCCAGGATGCAGTGGGAGACCCTTTTAGGCTAAGGCTTTGGCAGGTTCTCACTCTGAAGGAGGTAATGTCCATTCAGTGAATAGACCTCTTTAAGAAGTGAGTCAAGGGATGGTCCCTTTAAATAATCTTTTAAAAAATCAAACTTCTATAAAAATCAATTTTTACAAATACAAAGACATATGTTGGGTGAAAGGAGAAGATGAGTGAAAGTGAAAAGGGACCCTAGTCTTAGAGGAACCAGCCAGGGTAATGACCCAGGGACCCTACTGGGAAATACATTGGTTTGTATCTTAGATTTCGAGGAGGAGTCTTAGAAATGATAGACACACCACAAGGTTATATAACATGCTCAGGGCTGTTTAGATAGTCAGTAACTGAAGCAGGTAAGGTCTTTAACAAGTCTCAGCACCCAGGGCCAAATCAAATTGTCCTGATCTATATCTGGCCACTGGATCCAGATGGCTTGGGAGGAGATAGGGAGGCTGGTGACTTCACACAACCCTGCCTCACTTAAATCCAATTCACTTGCTGTCATGACATCTCCTTGAGGATGTCATGGTCCTCTCTGAGAATGAAGGAAGGTCAAACAACAAAAACCCAGCTCAAATCCCAGCGTCTACCCCATTGTAACACTCTGATAAGTCAGACAAGTAGCATTTATTAAAATCATACTTTGTACCAATTATTGTGCTAAGCATGGCACCATATGAGTTAGGGACTCAAGAGTCTTTATATTTTCCCTCCCAAACTAACCCAAGACCCAGGGTGAAACTAAACCTACAGACTAGGTAAAGTAGCCCAAAGGAAGATCACATATAGAGATAAAATCTTGCTCATGAAGTTGACACTACTCAATATATTACCCTAGCATAGGGGCACCTACTAGGATGCCAGGTATGAAAAGCCCAAGAGAACACACCATCTTCTAAGTTTCATGCCTTGCTGATAAAAGGTATATCACTGATAGCCTTATTGTCACTTGAAGTATCATCAAATTTAGAAATATAAAGAACCTTGAAGATCATCTTTTTTTTTTGCCGGGCACTTGGGGTTAAGTGACTTGTCCAAGGTCACATGGCTGGTTTTTGTGTTAAGCGTCTGAGGGAGGATTTGAACTCGGGTCCTCCTGACTCCAGGGCCGGTGCTCTCTTCACTGCGCCACCTAACCGCCCCAAGATCATCTATTCTTAACCTGAAATCCACAGATTTCAGGGGGCACAGTGAACTTGAATGGGAAAAAATTACTTTTAAAATTATTTTAATTTTTTAAATCATTTATTTTAAAATTATTTTAGTATTTTAATTTTAAAATAATTTAGAACTATTTTAAGATTATCTTAATGTAATTGGTTTCGTTTTTTATTTTTATGTATTTTACTTTGTGCATTTAAAAACATTCTGAGGAGTTCATAAGCTTCACCATACTGCCATGGTTGGGTTGGGGTGGGGAGAATGATACCCCCCTCAAAAAAAGTTTAAGAACACTTACACTAATTCAATCACTAAAGACCAGAGAAGTAAAGTGATTTTCCTAAGGTTATACAGTTATTTAATGATGGAACTAGGATTTAGACCTAGTCCATTAAAAATCATCAGATTAATATACTAGGTTTTTCTGGAGATCTTTTCTCAATATGTTCCTATATTTGTCTGATTGTTTAACTTTTCACCCTGATGATTCAGCATTTAAAAAAAAAAAAAGAGGTTTCTGAAAATCAATAAGAAGATTTCCAATCAAATAATCATAAACACAAGAATAATTTATTACCAAGCAAATATCTTTTTGATATGCTAATAGCATCTAATAAAAAAGATCCTTAAATAAGTATACCATTAAGTTTGAAAAGCACCCAATCAATGGTGTCCTACCCTCTATAAATGTTTAAGAATCAGCAGGTACTCTCTTATTACAAATTTAGAAATATAATAAAAAGAGTGCTAGATTTGGAAATCATAAGACCTAGGTTCACATTCCAGATCCACTATTTGCCCTTTTGACCCTGGGAAAGTCACAATTTCACTGACCCTTCACTGATCATTGATAAGTTCAATGATCCATAGTGTCTTCCCCACTAGACCATCAGTTCCTTGAGGGCAGTGGCCGTTTCCTTCTCTTGTATCCCTAGCTTTCAGCATTGTGTCTGATATCTAGTAGGTGCTTGATAAATGTTTATTGATTAACCTGATCCTTTTTCCTCTTTTGGAAATGAGGAGTTGGACCAGATAACCTCTAAGGATGCTGTTGTCCATCAAAGGTCAATCAGTTAATGGATTTTAGTAACAACAGAACACCTGGTCTTGTTGATGAGGATGCAGAATACCCGGTAGATAAATGAGAAGTTGAAGTTTACATTCCACCCATTCTATCTGGAAGGATGCACACTTTCTATAGCTGCCTCTCTAGTCTGCCCTTGCTTTCTACCTTCCAGGGTTTTTCTTTGCAAATTAAGGTTTGGAAAATGTAACAAATGCCATTGTATATCATAAAAGGTAAGAGATTACTCTCAGCTCCACTGCATTATTACGGGAAAATTGCCACAAATGACTGCCTACCACTAATGCATATCTTCTCCATCTAGTATTATTAATCCAAATGGGAAATTTCACAGAAAGGAAGCTATTCCATGTGGAATAAAGATGCTCTCTATAATCTTTGGAAGTTCCAACAATTTCTAAAAATTAGTGATTAATGCCAACTGGGAACACCATGAAAGAAACTGGCTAAGGTTGTCCAAAAAGATACCCACCCACACACCACTACTCTAGACGTCCTAATGTCCATTCCCTGAATGAGCAAAGATATAGGAGAGAAGTCACAGCCATTTATAGGAATATCACTTAACCTTTCTGACCATCAGTGCTCCCTACTTTATAGAGTTGTTGTGATTACATTAAATAAATTGTGTAAGGCACTTCGTTGACCCTAAAGTTCTATGTAGATGTCAGCTACTCTACCACAGTCTATGCCAAACTTGTAGGATGTGAAAGAGAAAGGGAAAAGAATAATCAATTATATAGAGCCTCCTATGTGCCAGGCACATGATAAGTGTTTTTACAAAGATTACATCATTTGATCTTCACCATATCCCTGCAACATAGGTGCTACAGTCATTCTCATTTTATAGTGGAGGAAAATAAGATTCAGTGACTTACCCAGGGTCACAAAGCTAGTTAGTATCTGAGTCTGCATTTGAACTCAGGTCTTCCTAACTCCAATTCCAAGGCTTTATCCACTGCACCTACCAGCTGCCTGAGCAAGAGTCATAGAGGCTGGGCAGGTCTAGGTGGAATACAATCCGCAAAGTGGGAAAGTTGATGAGAAAGGATGACCAGAGGGACTCAATGAAGCAGTTTCAAAGGATACAAGGAAATATAAATTCAAAAATTAGGGAATGAACATCAATGAAATCATAGTTTCCCTGAAGGAACAAACTGCAGAATACCCTAAAGGTCTCAAAAGTCAAACAGTACTAAGACTCCTCAGACGCTCTGGATGAGTACGGATAGTACTGTTCTTGTTATTAATCAGATAATATCCATCAAGGGGCACCAAATCAGCAGACTTTGTATTGGTTGGCACTTTACTTCCTCATCCTCCTCAACACCGAACATTCATTGGCAGTTCAGGCTCTAGTTCCTTTTCCTTGCCTAAGGGCACGTTTCTTGAACGATTTTCTTTGAGGGCTGTTCCCATCTTCAAAGGGTATTTGTGGAGTTTGATGGATTGTGTTTTGGAAGCCAAGTTCCTAAGGAATGCAGTTAGATAAAAAGATCGTTAGATGGATAAGGGAGATGAGAGGTTATATACTTCCTTGGTTTAACTGATTTTATACATATGATTTTTACTCATAGAGGTATTTTCCCTCATATCTTAATCTTAAATTAATTTTAATAGATTCTCTCTCTCTCTCTCTCTCTCTCTCTCTCTCTCTCTCTCTCTCAGTCTCCCTCTGTCTCTGTCTCTGTCTCTCTGTCTCTCTCAGTCTCCCTCTGTCTCTCTCTTTCTCTGTCTCTCTCTCTCTCTGTCTCAGTCTCCCTCTCTCTCTCTCTCTCTCTCTCTCTCTCTCTCAGTCTCCCTCTGTCTCTCTCTCTCTCTCCCTTCCATGCATGCATATTCAAGAAAAATGAGGTTAAGTGACTTGCCCAGGATCATTAATAAATGGTATATATGATTTCACCGATGTACATCCCATAATTCCTTTTTTTTTTTTGCTTTTTGGAAGGGGGAGGGCAGGGCAATTGGAGTTAAGTGACTTGCCCGAGGTCACACAGCTAGTAAGTGTTAAGTTTCTGAGACCGGATTTGAACTCGGGTTCCCTGGACTCTAGGGCCAGTGCTCTATTCACTGTGCCACCTAGCCGCCCCATCCCATAATTCTTGAATAAATATTTCCTGTGTCCGCTAAGACTGCTTCCTTTGTTCCTTCTACTCATCAACCTTCCCACTTTGCAGACTATATATACCTAGACCCTCTCAGTCTCTATGAATCTTGTTCAGGAAGCTGGTGGGTTCAGCGGGGAGATCCCTGGACCTGTAGTCAGAAATGCCCAGCATCATATATTATGACCCAGGTATATCCAGGGTGGTGTGGGGTATGTGTGTGTGTGCATTAACACGTGTTGTGTTAATGACCCCAGTGGAGGCAATGTGCTCTAGTGCAATCAGTTGTCAACTGAAAGACAAAAAAATCTGAGTCTAAATTCCTCCTGGAGGATTACTGCTTAGGAGACCCCAGGCAAATCACTTCAACTTTCAGTTTTACTAGTTATAAGATGAGGGAGTTGAGTCAAATGGCCTTTAAAGTTTCTTCACGCACAAAAATCTGTGATCCTGTCAAATCTTTATGATCTAGGTGAATGGTCTACTCTGCAAATTATTTCTAACCAGTTTTTTTTTTAACCATAGTTCAAATTCAGCCTCAGACGCTTACTAGCTATGTGTTGGACAAGTCACTTAACCTCTGCCTCAGTTTCCTCAGCTGTAAAATGGAGATAATAATAGTATCTACATCCTAGGGATGTTGTGAGGATCAAATGAGGTAATATTTGTAAAAAGTATTTAGCACTGGATAAAGCACTGCCCAGGAGTCAGAAGGACTTGAGTTCAAATACAACCTCAGATACTTAACTAGTTGTGTGACCCTGGGCAAGTCACTTAATTCCCATCGCCTCAAAAACAACCCCCCAAAAAATGACTTAACACAGAGCCTGGCACATAGTAGGCATGCAATAAATGCTTGCTGGCTTCCCTTTTTACATTATCTTTTAACCCCCTTATGCCAGGAAACAACTCTGATCAGCTTTTGTTGTTACTGTTCAGTTATGTCCGACTCTTCATGACCCCTTTTGGGGTTTCCTTGACAAAGACACTGGAGTGGTTTTCCATTTCCTTCTCCAGCTCATTGTACAGATGAGGAAACTGAGGTAGACAGGATTAAGTGACTTGCCCAGGGTCACACAGCTAGCAAGAGTCTGAGGTCTAATTTGAACTCAGGAAAAGGAGTCTTCCTGACTCCAGGTTCAGCGCTCTGTGCACTATGGCGCCACCTAGCGGCCTGTAAACTGACCAGCTTTTAGCCTGTAGTTTATGCCAGTCTCTGCTCATCCGCACACTCATAAACTCCTTCTCTTTTGGTCCAGCTGATGTATGCTCAGGGCATATGCATTTGTTTTAATACTGATATAGATGAAATATTTAAAAATTATGGTTTCTCCAATGCCAGACAACACATGTGACTGCATAGAACAGAGTCAAAGTCACATATCAAGAAGTTTAAAATGTCCCGTTTATATTGTTTGAGTCACTAAAAGCTTATCTTGCATATTGTTGTCATTTGGTTCTGTCTACACAAGACACTAGCACAATAACCTTACAGAGAGCAGTTGTTTCTCTAGTTAGACTGTCCAGTTTATACCTCAATATTTCAGTTGCCTGATCAATGCTATTGGGCTTTGGGAATGAAAAGGTGGAGTTTGGTTATCATATATTGACAACATCGGTTAGATAACACTATATTGGGTATTCCAGCATTCTCCATCATTAGTGTAGTAGATAACATGCATAGATAGATAGATAGATAGAGATATATAAATATCTAACTTTTCTCCAATAAATTTCCTTTTAGGGGAAAAACGTAAATAATCCCTTCTAATATAATGTTTATATTTTACAGATCCAACCTCTGGCTCGTCTATAGATTGGGCTTACGACATTGGCATCAAGCGTTCATTTGCTTTTGAGCTCCGAGATAAAGGCCGATATGGTTTTCTCCTCCCAGAGTCTCAGATAAAGGCAACCTGTAAAGAGACCATGTTGGCTATCAAATCTATTGCAAAGTATATCCTCAAGCATCCATTATAAACATTTTTCCCATTCTATAATAAGCCAATTAATTCCCTTTTCATTCTAATGGATATATGTAACTTCCACAATATTCTCAGTTAGTCCTTAATCTTCATCACTTGAAAAATTCTCATCCTCAAGTCTTAACAACTCCATTCAACTAACTCTTTTATTCATTCTCTCACTAACACGGTTAGCTTTTGCTTGCCATAGCACACAGCCTAATAAAGGGAATTGAATCAAGAAAAGCAAAGGTCCTTTGATCCCTTTCCCTGCTAAAGAAAAAGCTGTAGTCAGAAAAGAAAGAGCTGTCCCTTAGCATTCTGCAAAGCTGATTGTTGCTCTGATAGTGTTTATATATATTATATATATATGTATATATGTATGTATGTATATATATGTATATATGTATGTATGTATATATATATATATATATATATATATATATATATATATCAGAGCAACACACATACACACACACATTACTGTTTTACACTAGTCTGTAAGGGCCTGCCATCTCTTCCCTGCATGGAGTGGGTTCCATAAAAAAAAATTTAGATTCAGAGATTGTTCGAGTGTTCCCTGACCTTAGAGATCATTAATGTGACCTCTTCATGTCACTGATGGGGAAATGGAAGTCCTAAAGGTGAAACCAATTGCCAAGTCACGTAGCTAATTAGTGGCAAAGCTCACGTTCTTTCTGAGGGCTCTTAATACCTAGTCCAAAGTGTGCCTTTCCACTCCTCCTGAATCACATTTTCCCATCAAAGTTCCATGATCATATTGCAGATTCTCAGAACAGCAAACATACTCTTATATCCCTTTATTCCCTCCTACCAAAAAAATATAAAAGATACATTTACTATTTAAGATTCTTATTAATTTATGCTTTCATTCATAATTTAGAACTGACTACTTATTGTATCATTCTTTTAAGAATTACCTATGGAACTCAAACTCTTATAAAAGTGAATGTTGAAAACTAAATTAATTAATTAATTTTTTTAAAGAATTACCTGAAACATTCATAAGTTTAATTTATCAATGCATATTTTCTGAATTAGTCAAAATAAATATGGCTTAGATCTCTATATAGCAACAAAAGTATGCCATGGTAGGAAATAAAATTATCTTTAATGGAAAGTCCTGTTTCTTATCTTTAAGCCAATTCTCCCCAACACATTTTTCATTAATTTGTGGAAATTTACTGTCTGCCATATTTTGCCAAGATTTCCTGCCAAAGCTCTGGGCTGCCATGTGCCAAGATACAGTGAGTTCTGGGCTATAATGTGAATCCTTCCCTGGCTCAGAGGAGAGCTGGTTGGAAAAATTCGTTTTAAGAGTAATCCTCTAATCTATGGGTCTAACCAAGGATTTTCAGGTATATCTCCCTCCAGTTTGCAGCAGCAGTGTGAGATGCACTTCTAGTCACCCAAGTTTCACTCCAAGGTTGATCAGGATTTGAGAGATGAAGAAGTTGGGTGAGGGTGCTGTCCCTTAGCATTCTGCAGAGCTGAGTGATTTGAGCGCTCTAGGAGTCACTTTTGTGAATTATAAACAATCCTGAAACACAAAGTCACCAGTCAATCTAGTGGCAGCTCCCACTAACCTGCCAAAGGGGAACAGATCTACCTGGACTGCCTGCAGTGGGTCCTGAGAATTTGCGTCTTCCTAGCCCTCTCCCCACTTGACTATCTGGCTAATGGAGAAATTGGGAGAATATCTCAGAACAGGATTTCTGGTCATTAATGACTTGGCATAGAATATCATGCAACACACTTCCCCCCCCCCCCCCAGTCCCCACCCAAATAACTCAAATAACAGCATTTCGTTGGAGAAAAAAAAATCTTCCCTTCTGGAGATGGAGTCATTGCCCCCAAAGTACCATTCTGTGTGAAGGTAGCTCAGGCTTTGGCAAATTCATGAAGCTTGGTGTATAGGATTTCCATGCTTAAATGTGAACAAATGCAAAATTCTTTGCATATTTCTTAACATGACAAAAAACTCACTTACTTAGTCTATTTGTTTTCCTAATAATTTTTTTCACATCATGCTTCAAGTATCATTAGCCCAAAGCATTTCTTTAGTTCTGTCTTTGCAAAAAGCCGTGTCAGCACTGTACAAATTGAGCTAGAGAAATGGTCATCACCCCAAAGTGTTTATAATGGATTAAAATGAACACACATAGTTATTCGAGTAGGAAAGTGACAGCTCGACTTTATTTCAGAGAGATGATGCAAGGAACTTAATTAGTTCCTTCAGTGTTTGGCCATTTGGTATCTATCACTTTTCAGAGCTGAAGTATAATAGCCTAGCTAGGTAAGATGGATTCATTCAATGAGATGGCACATGTGAATGAGGAGAGAGGAAAAGAAGCAGATGGAGCAAAGTGTTAGGTTTTAATTGTTAGAGATGTTTGCTAGGTATGTTGTACCTGTTGAACACGTAGTTCTTGCAACACTTAGAAACTCATAAAAAGAGTAGGTGGGGTTATTGTTTAGATCAGGGTGTTTTCCGATCATGAGAAACTAGAAGAAATCATCAAAGCAAAATTTTATTGGAAAGTAGAGGGATAAAACCAAAATTACAAGCAAGACAGAGAAAGAGGAGAGACAGAAAGAGACACAGATGGAGAGAAAGAGAAGGATAGAGGGAGGGAGGAGAAGGAAAGAGAGGGAGAGAGAGAAAAAAAGAGACAGAGAAGAGGGAGACAAAGAGAGGGGAAGAGCTAGAGTCTCAGAGAAAAAGGGGGTGATAAAGAGAGGGAGAGAGGGGAGGAAAGAAGAAGGGAGGAAGAGAAAGAGAAAGGGGAAGACATGAACAGAGAGGGAGGAAGAGATACAAAGAGAAAGACATAGAGAGGAGAAAGAGAGGGAAAGGAGAGGGGGAGACAGAGAGATGGAGAGGCATGAGGGGGAAAAGAGAGTGAGACAGAGAGGAGAGGAAAGGAGAGAGAGAGAGAGAGAGAGAGAGAGAGAGAGAGAGAGAGACGGAGAAGAAGAGGGAAAGAACAACAGAGAAAGAACCAGAGAGACAAAGACACATAGAGAAAGATAGTCAGAAAGAGGAAAAGAGAATGGGAGAGAGACCAAGACAGAGAGAGGGAAAAAGAAGAGAGTTAGAGAGACAGAGACAGGAAGAGAAAGAGGGAGGGAGAGATAGAGACAGAGGCAGGAGAGAGAGAGAGAGTGAGAGAAACAAAAACAGAAAGGGAGAAAGAGAATAAGAAACAGAGAGGAGGGAAAGAGAAAGGAAGAAGAGATAGAAAAGAAAAATGAAAGAGAGAGAGAAAAAAGATAAATGGAGAGGGAAACAGAGAGAAAGGCAGAGAGACAGAGAAGGAGGAGAGAGAGGGGAAGAGAGATGAAGAGAAAGATGAGGGAGAGAGGGGGAGGAGAGACTGACAGACAAACAGAAAGGGAGGAAAGATAGAGAAAAAGAGACAGAGGAAATGACAGAGGGAAAGAGAAACGAAAAGAAAGAGGGAGAGGGCAGCGAGAGAGGTTAAGAGAGAGAAAGATGGAAAGGGAATGAGTCAGGGAGAGAAAAGGGGGAGAGAGAGAGAGAGAGAAAGAGAGAGAGAGAGAGAGAGATGGAAGGGGAAGAAGAGAAAAAGGGGGAGGGACAGAGACAGAGAAAGGGAAGAAAAGACAGAGAGAGGGAGAGTAAAATGGAAAAGAGGAAGAGGGATAGAGAGAAAGACAGAGAGAGAGAAAGAGATGGGGGAGGGAGACAGAGACAAAAAGAGAGGGAGAGGGAGGAGACACAGAGAAACAGAGACTTGATCAGGCTAATGTACTCTTTTACAAAATGCACTTTCACTAAATATTTAGCCACACATGCTCCAGACTCTGAAATGCAACTTTACTTCCATTAAACAACCCAAATTGCAATTTCAAAGGTCTTTCATAAGGAAACAAGACCAAAACATCTGGCCACCAAAAAAAGCATCATCTATGCAAATATCTCTCCTTTTAGTGTCCATTTGGTTTATTTGGAGAACCAGGTTCATTTTTCATTGCATTTACTGAATATTGTCACTTGTTTCTACATTCACTAGAGGAAGCAGAAGGTCACCACCTAATTTTGTTTGGATTATTAAATAGGCCCTTAGCTCCCAACATAATTTCCGGATGGACACGCTCTGGGGCACTAGAAAGATTTTTTTAAAAAACTAAATAGAATGCTAAAACGTTCTGTTTTCTTGGCTCCTTATTATTAAATGTAATTATTTGAAGTACAATATCAGAATGTGAAAAGGTTTCATTTCATTTATGAGAAAGTCTGAGTTATCTTCAGGGTTATGCATCTCATTGTTACCAGGTTCATTTATGGATGTTAGAACTTTCTAGAGTTAAAAGGCTATGCCAGCACTAATCATGGTCATAATGATATAACCTCTAATGAATATTTCCTAAAAGACATCGTTCCCATTCACATTTTTCCACTGTTAAATATCAAGTCAAGACATTGTTCCAAATTTTGAAAATTCGTGATACCAGAACAGTAGCCTACTTACTGAAAGATACAGATTGCCCATTGATAGGAAAATGACTCTTTTGAACAGATAATTTCCGAAGATCATAGATCTAAAACTGGAAAGAATTTCAAAGTCTCTCTAGTCCAAACCTGTCATTTGACAGATGAGGAATCTGGGTTCAGGTCATATGGGTAATAAATGTCAGAGGCAGGATTCAAACCCAAGTCATCTGACTCTATGCCACTAATAGAAATATAAAGTAGATTCCCTTTTTCCCCTGGCCCTATGAGACAGGAGGTACGAGGCCACTAGAAATCCTCCTTGGCCTCAGCTGAGATTGAGTTAAAGGTTGACTCCTGACCTCCCTGGTTTACTTTAAGTCCCAACTAAAATCCCACCTTCTACAGGAAACCTTCCCCAACCTCTTAATTCCTGTGCTTTCCCTAGGTTAATTATTTCCTATTTATCCTGTATATAGCTTACTTTGTGTACACCTGTTTGTATGTTTTCTCTCCCATTAGATTGCAAGCTTCTTGAGGGAAGGGACTGTCTTTTGTCCTTTTTGCATCTCTAGTGCTTAGCATATAGCAGGCACTTAATAAAAGTCGATTGATTGATTGATTGAATAGGGGGCTGGTGCTGAGAAAAAAAGTTCACATGCTCAGTGAGCTTGGCAGTGCACTGGCCCTGGAGTCAAGAAGACCTGAGTTCAAATCTAGTCTCAGAGACTTATTACCTACGTGACCTTGGTCAAGTCCCTTAGCATGTTTACTTCAGTTTCTTCAACTGTAGAACAAAGATCATAATAGTACCTGCCTCTCAGGGCTGTTGTCAGCATCAAAGGAGAAAATGTATGTAAAGTCCTTAGCACAATGCCTATATAATAGTGTTTATATATATATATATATATATATATATATATATATATATATATATATATATATACACACACATACATACATACATACACATATATGTATGTATGTATAGATATGTGTGTTATATATATAATGATGCTAGATAAATGCTAGCTATAATTATAATGATTGTCTGGGAGTCTCTGTGGGTTTCTATAGAGTACGGGCATTCACTGGGGATTCAGAGCTTGCCTCTCCATCAGCATCGCCCTTCCCTCTCACTCCCCCACCCTCATCCACCTTACTTTCCTGAATCAATAGCTCCTCCCAGAGGGCCTATGAAGAACAAGCTACATTGGAAATGTGACAGCCGAGCAACAATATCACAAACATTCTTAAATGTGAATGCCCCCTGGGTCATCTAAGTATATTGGCCTCCAAAGAACACTCAGAGGAATGGGTGAATGCTTGAATTTGATGCTTGTCCACAAGAACATCTCATTAAGTACCAACATCTATGTTCATTCCATTCAATTCAGGAAGCATTTATTAAATAAAAATTATGTGCCAGGCATGGGTACAAACAAGAAAAGTACCATCTGAGAGTTTATATTCTCCCTTGGCTGCATAGCCAAGGGAATGTGAAATAGAACCTTTTCTACCAGGTACCTTCAGAGGAGAATTTTTTCAGATTGAGGCAAAGGGCTGAATTCCCACTCCTCATCACTTTCTCTGTACCTCAGCGGGGACTTTTGAGAAAGTGTGTACCTGTGCCTATGCTAGAAAAGAAGACAGTCTCAAGATGGTGGCTTAGGCCACATGAGCTGTGCTTGAGAGCCTACTCTGGAAAATGTTCATCCTGTTGTAGTGGATGGAGAACTGGCCTGGGAGACAAGAAGGTCTGAGTTTGAGTCCTACCTATGAGGAATAAGGATTCACTGCATGTTATATAAAGACATTCCATTCAATTCCCAGGTATGGTACAGTTCCTACCAAGACAGAAACTTCGTTTTGCTTGGAGTCTGTCTCCTCTCTTTTTCATTCTTTCTGACATAGCACACAGACAGGAAAGAAAACTGAGTGAGAGAGCAGTGTCTTCTAAAAGGCCTATCTCCCCATGAAATAGAAGTTATACCCAGACAGGGACAGCTTCCCAATGTAATAGGGATAGCTCCAGCTTCCCTCATCCTCATGAGTACCCCAAAATGATACTAATCTTTCCTAACTTGGCCCCTCCAGATCAGCCTGCTTTTATGGGCAGACCCTGTCTCCTGGGTTGTGGCTCCCTGTGCAGTTTCATTTCACAGAACTAAGGTATAGGAATGGTGGTAAGACAGAAGTATGCATCTCCTTGTGTAATTTTTGCTATGGGGAGGGTTTCACCTACAGTGTGTATGCCATTTTACATGCAGTAACTAGATCAGAAGCCTCTATCCCACCTTATCACAGCATCCTGAAACACTCTTAAACATTTTTCCTAAGGTTTTTTTGTTGTTGCCCAATCATTTCAATTGTGTCCAACTCTTTGTGACCCCATTTGGGGTTTTCTTAGCAAAGATACTAGAGTGATTTGACATTTCCTTCTCCGGGTTCTTTTACAGATGAGGAGACTGAGGCAAATAGGGCCAAGGGTCCCACAGCTAGTAAGTTTCTGAGGCCAGATTTGAACTCACAAAGACGAGTTTTCCTGAGTCCAGGCACAGAACTCTATCCACTGAGCCACCTTTTCCTAAGGTTCTTTGTCCATTAAGTAAAATGACTCCCCTAAATTAGACAGCATCAGTGCATCCAGCTGAGGACAGAGCACACACAGAGTACACACATGCTGTAGATTGGCATTCTTATCAATACATCTTTTTTTCCCCTAGGGATTTCTTTAGCATAAATTAGTCAGTCGGAGCTAAATTACCCCTGACCAGGAAAAATGAGTGATGACATTGAAATGCTTTGTCATGAAAGACCCTAAGTGATCCACAAAGCCTAGAAGAAGTAGAAGGAAGCATGGGTAATCCGCTGTGGTCTATGCTACCTCTAGGGTCTGATTAGAGGATGGTGGTTCCCCCTTCAAACACACTGAAAATTCTGAGCCCTATTTAAGGATCCTGAGGTTCCTCACCCCAGATCCATCAAACAGGTACATACCTTTCCCAAAGGGGAAGTGTTCACATAACAAGGAAAGAAGAAGGGAATAAGAATTGATACAGCACCTACTATGTATCAAGCATTGTGCTAAGTGCCTTTTTTTAAAAAAATAAATCTTCTCATTTGATTTAATGTATAAAAACTATGAGATAAAAATACAAATGAACTTCTTCCATAATGTGACCGAGACAACCTGGGTAATGTGTGTCAAAGAGAATAGTACATTTTTGGTCTTTCTTCTCCTCTTTAATACTATTATATCTCATGATTAGGATGTCTAACCATTTTTCTATAATGAATCATAATAATGTCTTTGAAATTTCAGCTGCGTATAGGTGACTGTCAGAATAAGCTTCAATGGAGTTTTTTGGAAACTACTATGCATTTGCCTGTCACAGAATCCATTACAACAGGACAGATCTCAGCCCTGCCTGAGTCAGTGAGCTTTCTGAAGGTGATAATTTTGTCATAAAAATGTGCTCTCACATGAACTTAACATAAAAGGTCTCCGTCCAGAAAGTAGGCATCAAAATGGAGACATTATCATTCAAGCTGCTTTTTTGCGCACTTATCATTCAATCACAAGCCCTAAGTTCACTGGTGTCAAGAGAGGTTCAGCCAGAAAAAAATGTAAAACAATTTCTGAAATACGCTAAGAAAATCTGACACCTTAACATGTTCCAGATGAACCATTATTGGCGCTGGATCTTTAGAGTGCACCAAGGATACCTCTCCCATTGAAGTAATAAGCTTTACAAATGATTTATTCATCAAACCAAAGAGACAAATTATAAAAGAAAGATTCGTAAAATATTCACCGCAAACAAAAGCATTAATACAACTTTTTAGAAAAGCTTTACCTTGAACAGCCTTCCATATCCTATGTTCCATCCCAAGTTCCACCCCACCCCCAAAAGCCTGCCTCAAAAAGCTTAAGTCGTTAACTAGAAGTCGAATGACCCGTGACTTGTCAGGTATGTAACAACAGATATCTGCAAGGATAGGGGTGGGACTAAATGAATACTGAGGTCCTTTCAACTTCTAAAAATCTATGATTTTGCGAGCTGAGGATTTCAATGAAGGCAAAGGATAACAATAGAAAAAAATATTAGGTAAAACAGGATTTTAAGGGACTGGGAATAGGGAAAGAAGAAAAGTATAGGAAAAGTACTGAGGTTTAAGGACTACAATAATCAATCATAGATTTTATGGCTCACATTGTTTGCATTGTCTATTACATTTGTGGGTTTCCAGACCATTTTCTGGTATTGATTCCTGAAATTGTCTCTGTTTAACATTATATTGACCAGAGGGGGGGAAAAAGTTAAATAATGCAAATGCAACAAATGAGTCCTTAATGTGACTTCCTGTTGTCTTATCTAGAAATAGAGGTCACCATAAAAGTTTTCAAAGTATTGTCTCTGATTGAAAGATTGCATTGATTATTCAGGTTAAGAAATGCATCCCCAAGAATGATTTGCTTCTTGACTACCTGGAGAATGATCCAGAGAGGAAGAGATCTGAAATCTCACTGATGATTTGGCCCCGCTTTATTGAGTTGGCAGCCCTGATCACCATTGAATGGTCTCTAGAGACACTCTGCTCACCTGACTCTCTTTGTCTAGTGTGAAAGAGTTTGGTTTTCCCTTAGCTCACACAAGGGATAGAATTTTCCAAGAGGAATTTAACACAACAGTTTTGTGGGGAAAGCACTTCAATATCCCATTGAACTTGGAATCCAAGTTCCCTCATCCATAAAATGAGGGAGTATGACTACAATATAGTAGATGATGTCTGAGGTCCCTTTGACCTAAGATCTATGTCCAGTTTAGAGGGTAGGAAGTTGATTGAGTCAATACATAAATCATCCCACCTCCAGTTGCCCCACATGCCTTTTATCCAGTGAGATTATATCAGGAGTGATTATTCAATCAGAGATATGAACTAGGTGTAAATATGGCTTGGACATTAGAATAGAGTGGTTCTTTGTGCTATATGCAGTAAATTCTTATTCCACATAGGCAGGATTCAAACTCAAGTCTACCTGATTCCCAAGCCAGCTCTCTATTCACTACAACAGGATGAAAATATTTCAGAGTAGGTTTGTGTGACCCAAGCAACCATCTGGAGCCACTGTCTTCTCTTAGTTCAGGCACAGTTAGCTACAAACTTTCTCAAATTTCCCTGTGGACTCCTCAGTCCACCACCTCAATCTGGAAAAATCCTCCTCTGAAGACAGCTAGAAAAGGGTCTCTTTCCATTGCTTGCCTTCCCAATGGGTGAGGAAGAGGCAGGAAGGAGAGAGAGAATTTGGAACTAAAATATAAAATATATTTTTAAAAGTCCTAGCTTGCCTTTCTTCACCTATCTTTCTACAACTCTTCCAAAATATGAGTCTTGGATCAATTAGGAGTCATGTCTCCCTCTATATATGCAGCACTCAGATCAAAAGACAATCTTTTGTGAAACTATCCAAACTGCCTAAGCAGGAGTGGATGTTAGATCAAAAAGACAATCCAGGAACCTACCTGAACCAAAATCCAATTTATGGATTTTCTATGTTGCTCTTGGTGTTCAGTCATTGACTCATGTCCAACTCTTTGTGGCCCCATGGATGCTAGGCCCTTCTATCCTCCATTATCTCTCAAAGTCCATCCAAGCTCATGTTCATTGCTTCTGTGACACTATCTATCCCTCTCATCCTCTGCCACCCCTTTCTCCTTTTGCCTTCAATCCTTCCCAACATCAAGGTTTTTTCCAATGAGTCTTGTCTTTTCATTATGTGGC
The DNA here is from genome assembly GCA_028646515.1 of Pseudochirops corinnae. Taxonomy (NCBI): domain Eukaryota; kingdom Metazoa; phylum Chordata; class Mammalia; order Diprotodontia; family Pseudocheiridae; genus Pseudochirops; species Pseudochirops corinnae. The sequence goes on from CM053591.1 coordinate 165,316,801, forward strand.
CAAAGTATTTAAGCTTCAGCTTCATTATTTTACCTTCCAGTAAATAGCCTGAATTAATTGCTTTAAGTATTGATTGATTTGATCTTCTTGTTGTATAAGTCTCTTGTACAAAGTCTTCTTCAAAAGTCTTCTTCAGAACCACAATTCTAAAGCATTGATTCTGTAGCACTCAGCTTTCCTTATAATCCAACTCTCACAGTCATATATTACTAATGGCTTTGATTATATGGATCTTTGTTGGGTAAGCTTATATGTCTCTGCAGTTTAGTATGTTGTCCAGAGTTGCCATACATTTCCTTCCAAGGAGGAAACATCTTTTAATTTCATGGCTACAGTCACCATCTGCAGTGATCTTTGAACCCAAGAATATAAAATCTGATGCTGCTTCCATTTCTTCTACCTTTATTTGCCAAAAAGTGATGGGACCATGATCTTAGGATCTTTTTTAATGTTAAGCTTCAAGACAGCTTTTACACTCTCCTCTTTCACCCTCATCAAGAGTATGAATTTTTTTTAATTCCTCTTTGTTTCCTGCCATCTAAGTAGTATCATCTACACATCTGAGATTGTTGATATTTCTCCCAGCAACATTAATTCCAGCTTTTGATTCATCCAGTCTGGCATTTCACATGATGTACTCTGCATATGAGTTAAGGTGACATATAAAGGTGACAATACACAGCCTTGTGTACTCCTTTCCCAATCTTAAACCAATTAGTTGTTTCATGTTTGATTCTAACTGTTGCTTCTTGACCATATACGGGTTGCTCAGGAGACAAGTAAGATGATCTTGGTACTCCCATCTCTTTGAAGATTTTGTTGTGATCCACACAATCAAATGCTTTAGTGTAGTCAATGAGGGAGAAGTAGATGCTTTTCTGAAGCTCCCTTGCTTTCTCCATAATTCAGCAAATGCTGGCAATTTGGTCTCTAGTTCCTCTGCCTCTTCGAAAACCAGCCTGAGTTTTAATACTTGGTTCACATATTGCTGAAGCTTAACTTACAGAATCTTGGGGGGCGGAGCTAAGATGGTGGAGAGTAAGCAGTAACCTGAACAAGCTCCCAAAGAATTTCGTCCTTGGGAACTAAAAAGTCAATTTGAGCGGATTTAAAAGTGACGGAGCCCATTGTGAGACGGAGAGTGACAGATTCCCAACCCAGAGAGGTGCCTAGTTGGGTCGGGGCAGGGAGAGCAGAGCGCGCGGGAG
>CM053591.1:165318508-165345506 GCA_028646515.1 Pseudochirops corinnae
GACCCACTGCCCAATCACAAAGCTACAAGGCACGGGCATTCCTGGAAAACAAGGCTGGCGCCACAGGCTCCATGTGACCACATTCAGCCTATTAAGGAACAGAGTATACTTTCAAATATCCAAGGGTCCTCAGAGTCACGTAGCCACATTAGCAAAGAGCCTAGGGGCAGGGAAGATCTTTAGATTCCCATAACAACATGCTATTGTTCTTTTTCCTGTTTGGTTTTGTTTCTTCTTTCCCATTGTTCACTCCATTGGTTACAACCCTTCTATACGACCAGACTATTGCACAATGTGAAAGTGTTTGCAGATCCTATACATGATTGCATGCCGCCATGGATGGGGCCGGGGGGGTGTGGGGGGGTGGGAAGGAGGGGAGAAAATCTGAAACTCAAGGGATTGTGGAACTGAATCTTGTAAACTAAAAGTAAATAAACAAGTCAATGAGGAAAAAAAAAGAATAACACCAGAAAAAAACATAAAAATTTAAAAAATTTTTTAAAAGAAAGAAAAAAAAAAGAAATGTTAGCTATTATCATCACCACTGAAAGTCAGTCAGCCAACAAGTACTTAATACGTACCTACTATGAACTTGTCAAAGAGTGTGGCTCTGGGCTCTGAAAGGTCTGCCAATAGAGCACAAACCTGGACAGGTCCCATCAGAATTACAGAATCACAGGATTTTAGAGCTAAGAGGAACTCAGAAGCCATGTAGCCCAAGACATAATAGAAAAATGATCTTAACTACAAGATGGAAGAGAAATAGCCATTTGGCCTCTTGCAGAGACTCCAACAAAAGAGATCCATCTGCGTCAGCTGCTACTCTTTCTGATGGCTCTAATTTTGAGGCAGATTTTCCTGGACATTAATTCTAAATTTGCTTCTGCATCTTTAAACCATCACTCTTAGCTTCTCCCTCTGGGGCCAATCAAAACATGTCTAATCCCTTTCTACTAGCCAGTCACCTAACCAAATAGAAAACACTTTCAGTATAGATCCATTAGTAATGGGCTATATCTTTGTCATCCAAGAGACAGCCTAGAAAAACTCAAAGAGTCTCCTTTAATGAAAAGTTAGACACAGAGGAATGGACTTTTCAGCCTCAGCAATAAACGCAGTGGGTCCACCAAAGGCAGGTGGATGGAGCATCGGGCCTAGAGTCAAGAAGACTTGAATCTTCAGACACTTACTAGCTATGTGACTCTGGGCAAGTCACTCAACCTTTGTCTGCTTCAATTTCTTCAACTGTAAAATAACATCAGCCTCCTAAGAGTGTTGCAAGGATCAAATGAGATGGTATTTGTAAAATTCTTAGCACAACTCCTGGCACACAGGAGGTGCTTAATGAATTCTCATTTCCTTCCTTCTTTCATTCCTGAGGCTTAAAGTTGTTTAGAAATTTATCTAAGGAGGCAGGCCTCATACTAATGAAATCACAAATCCTTGAAATAAGTACTGAATGAGAAACCAGAAATATTTTCTAAACTAGACTAATTCATTTTCATCTGGTTCTAGTCCCTGGATTGGGCATTAAAATGGGAGTAAAAAAATAAAACAAAAATAAAAATAAACAAGAAAAAGACAGTTTGATGGGGTTTCCTTGTGGTTAGCATGAATTTTGTATTTTAAATGTAATTCAACAGGCATTTAAGTGTGGTGCTCAACAGCAGCATCTCAGCCCCGATAGCTTATCAAAAGCACTCAGCAAACGCTGAAAATACAGCCATAAAAACGTATTCCAGGCTGAAACTAGAAATACGAAGTTAGAAGTGATGAAGTCATTATCATCGTCTAGATTAAAAACACTTAGTCTCAATAACAACTCATACTCAGCACAGAGTAACAGCTTCAGTCTAGCAGAGTAAATATTTTATGTGCCAAAATATGTTGAATACACAAGCTGTACCAAATTATGTGTTTAATTAGATGCATTTCATCAGATGCCTTTAGACTTGGGGGAAGTGCTCAATGTGGCCTTTTTCCATCTATTCTTTAGAAAGTGATCAGATTATTCACTGAAAACACTGCATTTAGAAAACAAGATGTCGATTCTGTCTTCAAAATCCACCAGTTCAAATCTCAATGTTTCGCCCGTAATATTACTTTTCAATACAATGCATACAAAGAAGATCTCACTCAGTTTAAATTAGAAGGAAACGGAGTATAGTTGCAGGTGTCACAATCTGAAAAGCACATATCCTTGGCTATGAGTCTCAGCACATTTTTCCAAAGATTTGGAAGTCTTAAAAGACTTTCAAAAGTCTTTCAGTGAATAAAGTGAAATAGGACCTGTAGGAAAACTAATTTTAAGCCTTCATCCTGGAGAAGAAAGGATGAGATGCTCTTTTTTCCTCTCCATCGATTGGTGAGGTGGGGACTGTTGTACACACTGTCCTGAGTGGCAGTTTTGTGCATTGACTTTGCCTTGCTCCTGTCTTTGTCACAAGGGAGAATTTGATATTGTGGAGAGGGCACATAACAGAAAATAAGTGTGGCATAAAGGATAAAATCTGATAAGACTTTTAGAAAATGAGCAAACTGGTCTCCTCACTATCTTCCACCCCCAGATCGCCCACCCACGTATATGAACTCTATACCTCTGTTCATATAACTTCTCAGATAGAAATGCCCAAATGCCAACTCTGCCACCCAAATCCTACCTTTTCTTCAAGGCCTAGTTCAAATCCCACTTTTTTCAAAAGAATCTTCCCCAAGGCTACACTGGATTTCCCATTCACAGAATGTTGCTACCCACCTTCTACACCTTATTTAATGAGACAGTGAGGTGGTGCAGTCCGTAGAGCAGGCGACCTGAGTTCAAATCCAGCCTCAGACACTAACTAGAAGTGTGAACCCAGGCAAGTCATTTGACCCCTATCTGCCTCAGTTTGTTTCTCTGTAAAAAAGGGACAATTACATGACTTACCTCCTAGGCCTGTTGTGAGAAATGAATGAGACGATATTGGTAAAGTGCTTTGCAGACTTCAAAGCACCACGGAGATGTGAGTTGTTACTACTACTAATAATAATAGTAATACACACATAATGCGTTATGTTCTTTCTTCACTGTTTGACTATAGTCTCGTCCTCTCCCCTTAAGGTCCCCCAAAAGTTTGTAGAGGGTAGAGCCTATGTCTTAGACTTTGTAACCCCAACCCATCTGTAGCCCTGCTCCTTCACACCCAGAACAAAACAGGTATTCTGTTGTAGATGTTCATAGGGAAGCCAACAGATGACTCCAGTCAGGGTCTGGAATTCTGCCTGCCAGGGCATCTCCAGCCCAGTGGCATTGCCAGAATCTGGTCCTCAGCTTTACAGGCTTTGATATTCATTTTATCTGTTCACTCAAGCTCTAAAATATTACTAGCTCCCTAAAGGAAATGCTAACCAAACTCAGAGGAGACTCATGTAAATTAAAATACTGATTAATAAAATTTATAGCAAAGGAAGAGTTTTCCAGTGCCTAGAATACGTGTTTGCCATACAATACAGCTCCTTTGTGTCATTAAGGTATGGCAGCATCAAAGAGAAGCAATCAACAGCAAATCCTACAGAGAAGTCAAGGAAATTGAGGGTGGAGAAAAGAAGGATGGGAAGGGAACAAGCATTTCTTTAGGAACCTACTATGTGCCAGACACTGCGCTAAACATTTTTTTACATATCTCATTTAATCCTCACAACAACCCTGGGGATTGGACGCTACTCTTACGCCCATTTTACAGTGAAGGAAACTGAGGCAGCAGAGGTTAAGTGACTTGCCCAGAGTTACACAGCTAGGAAGTTTCTGAGGCTGAATTTGAACTCAAATCTTCCTGACTCCAGGTTCAGTATTCTATCCACTATACCATGTAACCAATAAAAAAAAAAAATTTTAAGAAATCACTGATCACTTTGGAGAGAGCAATTTCAGTTGTAAAGAGTTAGCAGAGGGTTTGGAAAAGAATAAAAAAGAGAGGTGAATCAGTGCCTGAGTGGTTGGCTTTCTCCAGGAGACTGAACATGAGGGGAAGGATAGATATTGGCTGATAGCCAGTGAGTATGGTAGGATCAAATGAGAGTTCTTGGAGAATGGGGGATACATGGATGGCTATATTGCAACCAGCAGAGAAGGAATTGATAGACAAGGAGAGACTGAAGATTAGAGAGAAAGTGTGGGAATGATATTTTGGGCAATCTGATAGAGAAGAAGGGAGGAAATGCGATTAAGGGCACATGTGGAGGCGGAGAACGGCCACGTCTTCATCCAAGACTAGAGGGAAGGAGAAGATATTTCCTCACAAGATTGTTATATAATTAACTGGGCCTTACAGACCATCTTAGTCTGGCCCTTTCATTTTAAAGATAAGGGAACCAAGATCTAGAGAGACTGAATGACTGATTGAAAATCACCCAGCTTGTTACTGGCAGATCAGAGACCAGCTCACGTCTATCTCTTGATTTCTCAACCCAATGTTCTTGCTGTGCTATTGTCCAAATAGACCAGCTTCTTTGTCAAGAGGCATCAGGCTGTTTACAAGTAAATCCCAAGAATCTCCTCCAGGATATATTTTGTATTTCTGATTTTTGTTTAATTATGAGTCCATTAGAATTTTAATAAATTAGCATCATCTTAGATGAGCTTTTTCTCATAACCCTACTCCTTATTCATTTAGAGCAATGGGACATTAGAAGTCCTCTAGTCCTTTACAAATGAGAAAAATTAGACCCAAAGAGATAAAGTGGCTTACCCACTGTCACACAAGTAGTAGATAGAAGAGCCAGGATTCAAACCTCTACCCCATTTTGCCATGCTCTGCTCATCACTATTTAGAGATGTCCTTGAATTCTGGAGGTCTATGCCAGAGGCAGTCCAGGTCTGGCAAATCCCACCAAGCTGTAAAAACATCAAACTCAGGATGTGTAGTGTATTGCCATCCAAGGACTAATCTAGCAAAGTTCAGAAATTCTCATCACCTTAAAATAACCAATTCGGGGGTCACACCAATTTCTGAAACTATGACATGGAGGAAGTGCCCATTTCAATGTCATGGATGTTCTGAAGTGTTGATTTCAGATTTCCTCTCCAGCACACTCAACAAGTGACTTTGCTTGAAGACCTTTAATGAGAAGGAACTTGTTAATTCTTAAAGCATCCCAAACATTTTTAATAGTTCTAATCATTATGAAATATGGATTTACCACTACAAATTTATGAGGCAGCTAGGTGGCACAGTGCATAGACCTTTGGACCAGGGGTCAGTAACAACTGAGTTCAAATCCAACCTCAGCCATTTACCAGCTATGTGACTCTGAGCAAGTGACTTAACTTCTAACTATTCCAGTTTCTTCATCTGTAAAATGGGAATAATACTAGTAACTAGTACCTACTTCCCAGGGCTGTTGCAAGACATTTCATGAACCTTAAAGCACTATTTAGATGCTAGTTATTATTGCAACTCCCATTTGGTGCTTCTAATTCATCCTCTGGGATCAAAAATAACAAATCTAATCCCTCTTCTACCATCACAGCCTTTCAAAGATTTGAAGACATCTATCGTGTCCCTCCTGAGTATTCTCATCTCCAGGCTACATATTCTCGTTTCCTTCAACTGACACTCGAACTTTCCTGATCTCTTCCATTCTGTCTCAGAATCCCTATCTTCTTTCAAAGATGTGCTCAAATGCCACCTCCTATGGGAAGCTAGTATAGTCTAGACTGCAGAGATTTTAGAAAACCCAAAGGTCAAAAACACTTAGACTAAAGCATAGCCATGTATACAATATCCAAATCTTCTAAGGTTCCTGAAAGTTTTTACCTTGGTGAGAGACTTCAACCAAGTGACCACATAATGAAATGGAGGAGTGTGCTGGATGGACTACAACAATCTTTGTACTCCTCCTGAGCCAGCAGGGAATAGCAGGTGGGTTGCTGCCCCCTGAAACCAAAAGCAGGAAAAACAAGCAGAATCAAAACTTCGTGGCAAAACATAGATGGAGGCAGAGAGAGCAAGAGCCAAGGATGTAGATAGGCATGGGCATGAACTGGGGACAGGCAGAAAGTCAGAGAGCAGATGAGACAGTCACTGGCTATCATGATGGAAACAGCTGAAGGCCAATCTATAGCGTTTTTCCTCTTTCCCAGAGCCAAGCACTGGGAAAATTTCCACCCAGAGTTTAAGTCCCAAGCCTTACTTTCAACCCTTCACACTAGCCAGAAGAGGAAAGAAAATGGAAGGAAAGAGGCAATCCTAGCTGTAAGTCCTATTCATTGGCTTCCTCAATTAGAATGTAAGCTCATTGAAGTCAAGACTATCTTGCTTTCTTTCATGTCCACCCTCAGAACTTAGCACAGTATCAGGTACATAGTAAAGATTTAGAAATGCTTTATGTATTCATTCTTTCATTTATAGCTTGAGCATTTATCTGAGACTGTATACAAATTACTTGACCGCTAATAATGATTTTGTCTAAGCCTATAAGTTCATGGCATGATATAAAGATGGGCAACCATGATAGAATAGATTCCTCTGGGAAGTGGGGGATAACGAGGAGGGACAAACCAATAAGAATGTGTTGACATTTTGGGTAATCTTTCATATGTCTCAATGCACACTCATTAGACCACTTCTGAATCTAGATAATTAAGGAGATAAGCCTACAACCTAAATGGGGGAAGTATGATTTTAATGCAGTACATTTGTTACTGGCATAATGCAGTGCACTTGTTATGGGCACTTCACCTGTGGCAATACACACCTCTCTGAATACTCCTACGTCCCATTTTCTGTGTATGTATATGTGTATTACATGTGGTTATGTATTTATTTATACACATGCATATGCATGTGTATGCATATTCATAAATCCCTATACATGAATACATTTATGTATATTTTACACATATACAGCACATTTCTATGTTGTTTTTCCCACGCCCATAGTCCTTCACTTTGGCAAAGAAGCAAGGGGAGGCATCATCTCAGATCTTTGCTTTTAGACCAAGCTCGATTGTTATAATTTAACAGCACTGAGTTTTGATTGTTTCATCATTGATGTTGTTTTCCATTTACATTGAAGTCACAGCATATAGAGTTTTCCTAATTATGCTTAGTTCCCTTTGTATGAGTTCACATAAGACTTTTCATTGTTCCATTAATCATTTTCACCATTTCTCATGGCACAGTAATAGGCCATTACATCCATGTACTATAATTTGTTTAGCCATTCCACAAACAAAAGGGATTTTAATAGAGAGAAGAAGGAAGGAAGGAAGGAAGGAAGGAAGGAAGGAAGGAAGGAAGGAAGGAAGGAAGGAAGGAAGGAAGGAAGGAAAGAAAAAAAGAAAGAAGGAATGAGGGGAAAAAGAAGGAAGGAAGGAAGAAATTCAGCACAACCAACAAATGCATCAACAATATATGAGAGTATACCACCCCCGTAGTCCCCCACCTCTACAATAAAGAGAAATGTGCATTATCTCAAATCTCACTAGAACTAAACTTGGCCATTATGAGCCATTGTGATCTAATTTTGCCATCTGATGACTTATTTGTTAGTTGATAAACAGTATAGTTCACAAAGGGTATTTTAAATTTAGGTTCTTTATGCAAAAAAAATTTTAATCCCTCTTCCTCTTTTTGAATTGCTAAGTGTCTAGAAATCCAATAAAATCTTTTTTCTGATTCTCTCTCTCTCCCTCTCTCCCTCTCCCCTTTTCTCCCTCATAATCCTTGGGCTGCTTGGGTGTTTCTGCTCATAGATGATGCTGATAGGAACCGATGGGATGGGACATCTGTGGCAGGTCTAAATCTCACAGTAATATAGAAAATATGGATACTACCATTGTTTCACAGACCTTAATTCTCCATTGGTATTTGTTGCCAGCTTATAACATACTCTTTCTGCCAGTCTCCTGAAGCAAATACTGATTTAATTGTTTCCTTACTCATTGCCTGCCAACTCTTCATTTGACAGCATGCCACCACTGAAGTAGCCTTGTTGTCAAGAGCTGGTGCTTCTGATGCAGACCAGAGATGAACAGAAACTTTGAAATGTAAGCACAGAAGTCAAGAGAGACCTAGAAAGGTGAATAAATAGTGGCAATTGGAATAAGCATCATCATGATGAAGCGCTTCCATTCTAGTAGGGGGAAAGAGTTGTGTCCCTTCTGAATTCCACTACATCCAAGGGCCACAGGGGGAAATCAGTTGAATCCAACACAGGACTGGGTATAGTTTTGTTGGGTTTAAGAGAGAAAAGAAAAGGGAAATAAAATAGTGAAGAGATGAAGGAGGAGAAGGAGCTTTACTATTTCATATGATTTTAGAATGAGAAAAAAGTATAACACAAAGGGTTGGCAGAGCAGGCAACTCGTGAACTTTGCTCATACCTGAATTAGACAAGGGTTGTTTGAAAACAGAGGAACACATTTTTTACAACAAATGTGATTTCACTGGTCTAGGGAATGCCCAGTAAGAAAACATCCTCTACCAATGCAGACTGGCATCTACTCTAGCTTTGGAATGGAATTTCTTCATCATTAGATTTAAGTCACCATCATCACATTAGTTTTTTATATTTTATGATAAATATTCCCCTTGTCTCTTCATTGTAATCTCTGAAGGCTAAATATCCCCCACATGGGAGAATAGAAGGGGTTTGAAAAGTGAGAAACTGGGAGACTTTGAACCCCGGAGCCTTTGGCAGGTCTATTGAGAGATGACTACTATTCTACAACCATATGTCATAGCTAGTAAGAATCTAAATCCAACATTGGGCAATGAAATTTGTCCCAAAACACATAATGTTATTTGTCTAAGAAAAAAAAAAGCATTCAAACCAGAAAACGGTTGCCAGTATTCTTAGAAAACAGTGATTGGGATTGTTTTTCCCCAGACAAGTTCTCAACAGCAATGCATGTGTGTGGAGGTCAGATTTAATCCAGGAACCTAATTTAGAATTACTCATATGTTAATTGTGAAGAAACACTTTCCTACTTCCAGCATGACTCGATTCTTGGTGAATTGTATTTCTGTGGTCTGAAATCCAGCCTAGATAAGCTTGGAAAAGCTCATCCCCAGAAGGCTGGCTACTAGCTGATGGGCTTTTCAATCACAGCAACTCAGAAAGACCATCCATTAAGGTATTGAGGATCCATGAAGTGAGAACCTATAATGAGGAATTCACTAATCCTTGAGATTTTTAAATACTATATTAGAAAATGAAGACTATTTTTATTCCACTAAATAAAAATAAAATGCAATAAGGAACAACAGAAATATAGATTAGATCTGTGATTTCATTGGCATAGGGAACTCTCAGGAGAGGAAATCCTAACATCAATGCAGATTGGCACCTTCTCTACTTACATACTTCAAGAGCTGCCTAGAGCACAGAGAAAATCACTCATGTGCCCAGAGTCACATAGCCAGTATGTGTCAGAGGCAAAGCATGAATCCAAATCTTCCTGTTTGCCTCTCCTTCCTTAGCTGTAGAATGGGAATAATAGCATCTACCTCCTAGGGTTGTTGTGAAGATCAACTAAGGTAACATTTGTAAGGCATTTAGCATAGTACCTGGCACATAGTAGGTGCTATACATGTTATCATCATCATCATCATCACCATCATCACCATCATCACCATCATCACCATCATCATTCTTGGTTTCCAGGCTAGCTCTCTTTTCATTAGGTAATAATATAAACTGTTACTTGACCCCAAAATATTCAGTTTAGTGGAATAAGGAACCCGGTATAATAAAACATAAACCTACATGTTGAGAGGGCAAAGCGAAATTAGACAATACCTTCGCACACGAACTGTCAGCATTTCAAAGTAAAAAATAATTTATTCCATCAGTCATTCAATATACATCTAATAAACACCTACCCTATGCAAAACACTTTGCTATGTACTTAAGAAAAAAAGATATTAAGACCAAGTCTTTGCACTGCCCTCAAGGTTCTTATAATCTAGTTTCCAAGGTCTGTTACCCCCATTTTTTTCAGATGCACCATTATTTCTAAGAAATAAATATTTTTGCAATGCTAAAAATAATTGTCACTCACTTGCCCGTTTCTTCCAAAATACTCATTGAAAAATGATGAGTCGGCATCTTTGCTCAGAAGTATGGCTGACCTGAGTGCACAGTGACAAGAGAAAATAGCCCAGGAGCTCCTGCCATCTAGTGGCAAGAACCCATGCTATTCAAGACCGGGAATTGTTAAGTACCAGGCAGGATGGACTTAAATACTGTATCAGTACATAGGAAAGCATTCTTGGCTCTTTTGCATGGTAGAGCTAGAAGGGCCCTCTGAAGAACTCCAAAGTACTATCTGGTCAATAAAGATTTCCAATGCTACAACAGTCATGAGGCACCATTTTGGTATAGTAGAAAGGACTCCCTATAATCAGAAGACTTGAGTTCAAATGCTAGCTCTACTACTTGGAATCTGTATAACGTTGGACAAATCACTTAACCTCTGTTTCCTTACCTATAAAATAAGAAAGTTAAACATGGTGATTTTTTAAAATTCCTTTGAAATTCTTTATCAACAAACTAGAGGAAAACAGAATATTTTTCTCAATTAAATATTTATGATCAATTAACAAGCATTTATTAAGTGTTTACTATGTTACAGGTACCATGCTAAACACTGGAGATAAAAATCAAAATAAAAAAGAATCCCTACCCTTAAGGGATACAACGTGCACATTCATAGGCATATAAAACACACATACAAAGTAGATACAGGGTAATCTTAGAAAAGAAGGTGACCAGCAAAGATCTGCAAAAAGCGGTGTTTTAACTGAGTCTTGAAAAAGACCAGGACTTTAATAGTGAAAGGAGAGGGGGAAGAACATTCTATGTATGGGGGACAGTCAATAGAAAAGTGTGGAGAAAGGAAATGGAGCACCATATATGAGAAACAGCAAGTTGTCCAGAATGACTGGACTGTAGAGTATGTGGAAAGAAATAACGTTTGAGAAGACTGGGAAAATATAAAGGGGCCAGATTGGTAAGAGATTTAAATTCCTAACAGAGAAGTTTATATTTGATCTTAGAGGCAATACTAGTAATAGCTAGAATTTATTTAAAATTAGCAAAGCGCTCTACACGTATTATTTCATGATCCTCACAATGACACTGTGAGGTGGTGTTATCACTCTAACTTTACAAATGAGAAATCTAAGCCAAAAATTTAAGCAATTCGCCTAGAATCACATATCCAGTAAATGTCCATGGCAGGATTTAAACACTAAGTCTTCGTGTCTCCAAGTCCAGCACTGTATCCATCATGCCAAGCTGTTACTGGAGTTTAATGAGCCGAGTACAGGGAGTGACATGGCCAGATCTATGCTTTAGGAAAATTATTTTGGAAGTTGTGAGAAAGATGGTTTGAAGTCAATGTTTGGCATCTAACTGATATAACAATTAGTTTAAGATAGATATAATATCTGAGAGTTAGATTGAATTTTTCTGGTTTTTTTACCCAGAGTTTTAACATCATATAAACATAGTTTTCCCACCATCATAGACCAAATTTTACTTGTGTATATACGTATATACGTCTAGTAATGGTGATGGTGATGGTATAGTTCTGGCAGTGACTGGAGGTAGAGAGTGTTTGGCTAAGGAGGAGTAGTCCCTCCCTCTCCACTGGCACCCTTTGTTGACATTTCTACCTCTAGATCATGTCACCATTCCCTCAACTTTGTCCCTTAAGATGGGCTTCATTTTATAAATGTATTCAAAGGGGAAGAGGAAAAACTGCTTGAGGGACCATCTCATGTATCCCCTGCCATCTCCACCAGGCTGTGCCAGGGTTAAGACTCACACATTCTCTGATTTCAAGGAGCTATACAAAATTTTTGTTTGACTCGAGCCCCCAGCTGATAGTCTCAACAATTGGAAGAAAATTTCTCTACATGAGTATCTAGTCAATAATAGCTTTTTCTTTGGTTTCTTTTGATCCAATGAAATCACACAGATAGCAATATATCAGTTAACTAATATTAATAATAATAATAATTAACTAATTAGTTAAGAGTGAAATATTACTTAACCACAATTTTTTTTTATTGCTAGAAGCCTTTAGAGACCAAATAGGCAAAAATGCAGAAATAGACTTTAAAGAGACAGAGATGAGCTTTAGAATGGGTACATTCTTTTCCAGAGAGAGAAAAGAAAGAGAATAAAATCATTGTCTTTAAGTGGACCCTCTTGCAAATTCAGGAACCAGGATTTTCCTAGATTTTCCTCTTGGTCCTGGTTGTACTAGTTCCATCACTCCCAATTCAATGCTCCCAATTCAATGGCAACTACTCTCTCTGGTTTCCGTTGGCCTTAGTCTCTTTCTTCCCCAATCAGTCTCCAGTGATACTGTCTGGTGCAGGTTCCATTTATGTCTCTGCCTTTGCTACCAATGACAGCAGCCCAAGTACAGCAGCATCAGCAGTAGGGATGGCACAAGACAGCCTACCATTTTGCCTCATCATCGTCCACCTTCTAAAACTTTTTAACAACATCAACTCTAGAAAGGCATCGTCTGTAGTTGCCCCTTTCATTAGGAGTGAGAGAAGCTCAGCTTTAGGTCACAGTCTCGGGCTTTCCAAGGCTCAAGTGATAAACGCTGGTGAAGTCCCAGTTGAGTACTTATGAGGTTTATGTTGGGTTGTGTGTGTGTGATGAGAGACAATCTCACATAATGGATAAAAATCTGGCCTCAAAACAAGAAAAACTTAGGTTCAAGCCTCACCAATGACAGATACTAGCTATGGGGTCCTAAGCAAGTTCTCAACTTCTCAACGTTCTAAGTAACTCTCCAAGACTCTAAATTGCAGAGAAAGTACCAACCTGCATTGGCAGGGGGGGGTTTCTTCACCTGGAAGTTCCCTACATCAGTGAAGTCACAGGCCCAGTCCCTATCCTAATTTCCTATTTGTTCATTACTCCCATCCATCAATTCAACAGGAAGAATGGAATCAAGGTCAATGGCTTGTTCCTGAAAGTTGATTATTCAGTCAGCCAGACAGACACCAAGCATTTATTAAGTACCTACTCTGTACCAGGTGCTGTACTAAATGTGGGTGATACAAAGGCAAAAACAAACAAAAACAGTCCATGTTCTCAAGGTGCTCCCAGTCTAACAAAGGAAACAACATGAAAACAATTATATACAAATAAGACATATTTCGGCTAAATCGGTCAGCACATGACTGAATTTTAAAAGTTAAGTTTACTATATGCTAACCATTGGGCATACAAAGAGAAAATTGAGAAACTTCACATCCTAATTTGGGGAGACAACACATAGGGGAGGAAATGCCCAAAGCAACAGCAGTCAGAGCAAGGAGTGTGCCCATCCTCCTCCTGGTCCAGTGAGTTGGGAGAAATAAAAGTGACCCCCAGTGGGAAACTTTGCAAGGTATAGAGTATCAGATTTTGGAAAAGTTTTGATATTGATAGGAAAGCTCAATGATGTAGGATATAGTACAATAAATTTTATTGATAAACTGAGTTGCAGTGAACCTAGGAAGGTTGTGATGCTATATAAACAGAATGGAAGAGACACTCTAAGAGAAGGCAGACAGATGTGTCATGTTTTTCAGGGTTTCCTTTGAAGAACAGAGATCTCAGGTTTGGAGGGCTAGGGAGATGGCTGACCTGCTTTCCCCCCAGGAGTTGACCCTTTCAGAACAGTTTTAGAGCTTAGCAGAGAACTGTAGAGATCCCTCACTGAACATGAATTGCTAGTTCAGGTGGCTAGATGGATGTCAGTGGTTGAAACAAGTTAAGGAAGCTTTGTGCCTAGTGGCCCCTGGCATGGAAATACAAGGCTCAAAGGACAGAGAGAACTGTAATAACTCCAGGGGGAGAAGGGACATGCCCTGGACTTAGCATCCTACACCCAAAAAATATGAAGTGATGGTTATAGATGAGGACATTGAGATCATGGGACTTGACATGAGACATTTCCAAATCTGCTTCTGATACGTAGCAAACTCCCTGTTCCATGCATTTTCACCAGTTGCCCCCCCATAGTGGGGCTCTCTCCCTCTGCATCTCTGCCTTCTAACTTCCTTCAAGTCCCAGCTAAAATCCCACCTTCTAGAAGGCTTTTGAAATCCCCTTTAATGCTAGTCCCTTCCCTAGGTTAACTACTACCAATTTATCCTGTTTATATCTTTTCTATTCATGGGTGTCTCCTCCATTAGACTGTGAGCTCCTTGAGAACAGGTGTAGTGGCAAACTAACTATCAGAGACAGGATGGCTGCTAGCACACGTTCTTAGATCTGATTTGCCAGGAAAGATAGCTGTTTAAGGGATCAACAATCTTACTTTAATTAAACATATATATAATTCACTTAGTTCAGGGGAAAAGTCAGCACCCTGAACTTCAGAGAAAATACAAACAGAAATTGCAAGTGGAGAAAAATAGCACAGACCAACAGACAGGGCTTCTAACCATCTGAGAAATTAGTACAGATCAACAGACCGATCCAACTATCTGATCAAGGCAATACATACCTAGTTACCAGAGAGAGAAGCACCAAAATCTGGGTTTTCAGAGCCAGGGGGCAACTTAATGGCTGCCCCAGTCTCATCTGGCCAAATCACAGGAACATTCTTCTGATTAGTGAGCCCCAAAGCAAAATGCTAACCTCAGAGTATATATAGACTTCTCAGAGCCAGAGGGCCTCACAACCCTCCTGACTCAGTGCCTAATTGAAAATTAGCAAAAGGTGTGAAAGCCTTCCTGCAAGCAAGCCTTCCCTAAGCAAGCTTCCCTTAATGGGCTCCAGTTGAAGCCTATTAATGGATGGGGAAGACCTTCAACTCCCATTACTTTTACAACAGGGCTTAGGATTTGGGGAGCTTTTTGCCTTTCTTTATGTCTCCAGCATTTAGTGTAATGCCAGCACATAGTACACCCTTAATAAATGCTTAATGACTTATATGAACTTGAGGAAACAGCTTATACTTCCAGCGCCTCAGTTTCTTCCTCTGTAAAATGGGGGAGCTGGACCAGATGGCCTCTGGGATCCTTTCCAGCTCTAGATCAATGACCCCTTGATCCCAAGGCCAACCAGTCAACAGATAACATAGCAGAATATAATTTAATAAAAATGAAGATGTGCTCATTCACCCTTTTTTGTTCAATATAGTTTAATTATCTTATTTTTTATCCTATTTAATTTTTATCCTATTTAATTATCCTATTTCTGACTAGGACTATGGACTAGACTAGACCTTGAATATCTTCTCTCTCTGCAACATTTTTTAGTCTAGGAACAAACATCACATTTAATTCTTCTTTAATGCTTGCTATCTTTGTTCTTTAAGTCAGAAAAATATTGAAAGTTTTGAAAGTGGTGATAATTACTTCATCACAAGGAAATAGGAAAATAATTGTTTATCTTAGTCCACAAATGACTGTGGTTATGATCTGAACATTAAATATTCTTTTACCTTCGAGCTTTGGGATAGCAATAGATATGGTGTTCTCTTCCTTAAATCCCCAAGAAAGCCAGCCTATAAAGAGGCTGTACTGATCAGCCAATTTTTAGTTGGGAGTGCTTTATTAAGATTTTGTAGGGGAGGAGGAGGAGGAACCCATCACTGGGGATGGGGGAAAGAAGGCATAGTACTGTAGATAAAAGAAATTTGCTTTTCTAATAATCAGAGGTGAATTTCTTTCCAAGCCAAAACATCTACCAAAACAAGAAAACATAGACATACACATGCATGCATGCACGCACCCATATTTTTCCTATGTATTTCTTTTGAGGTTGTTTTAGAAATGACATGTAACTGCAGTAAAATGTTGCAGAGAGTATTTTCAGTGGGAGTGAGCTGATTATATAGCACTTTACAAAAAGAGGAAGAGGAAAAACCAGTAGTGTCATTGATGGTGTCTTCCTCCATTAGAATACGATCACTCTCAGAGCAGGGACTGCCTTTCCTTCTGCTGGTTTCCCCAGAGCTTAGTACGATGTTTGCATATAATAGTTTGTTGTTTTTCCGTCATTTCAGTCATGCCTGACACTTCATGACCCCATTTGGGGTTTTCTTGGCAAAGATACTAGAATGGTTTGCCATTTCCTTCTTTAGCTCATTTTACAGATGAGGAAACTGAGGCAAACAGGGTGAAGTGACTTGCCCAGGGTCACATGGTGAGCAAGCATCTGAGGCCAAATTTGAACTCAGAAAGATGAGTCATACTGACTTCAGACCTAGAAATCTATCCATTATACCACCTTTTGTTTAGTTGTTTTCAATCATGTCCAATTTTTTGTGGCCCCTTTTGAGGTCTTCTTAGCACAGACCTTGGAGTGGTTTGCCATTTTCTTCCCCATCTCATTTTACAGATGAAGAAACTGAGGTAAAGATGGTTAAGTGACTTACCCAGGTCACAGAGCCAGTAAGTGTCTGAGGCCAGATTTGAACTCAGGTCTTCCTGACTCCAGGCTCAACACTCTATCCAGTGCAGTGCCTCCTAGCTGCATTATTTATTTATTCCTGGACCATTAGAATGCAAGTTCCTGCAGGGCAAGGGCACTTTCATCTTTTTTTGTGTGTGTCCTCAGCACCTTTGCCCAATGCCTGACACATAAAAAAAGCTTGTTGATTAATTGATTCTAGATTAAAATAAAACATAAAGAAAACACTAAAAATTCCTCTTTTGTACTGTTCTCCCCAGGAACTCAATGAAGATTTCGACTTTTCTCTCATTAATATTTCTTCAAAGACTTTCACAATTTTATATCTTCACTTAATGGTTAACAAAATCAAGTCTAGTAAAAGATTTCCCCATAGATTGTGTGATCTCAACCATAAACTTGTACTTCTTGGGTCTGCTTCTCAAACAAAAAAAAAGATGATTGACTAAAAATGATCAGTTTTTTTCTTATGACTTCTCTTGCATAGAATATCTTCATTCTTCTTAAGAGAAGAGGGATTTGTTTTGGTGGAATGAATTTGCAATCTTGTGTGACATCATGGGGTTCCCTGTCAGATACTTACATACATTGGGAAAAGATCATGTGAGAAGTCTCCAAGGACCAGCACTGGGACTTTTTTCAAGAAGTAAAGACTAATGGAACCAAAAGTTGTCATTAACCACCTCATACTTCAGATATTCATGGGAACCCAAAACTTCTTACGGAATCACACATAGCCTTTTTTTCCCATTTGCAGTCAGGTCTGTACTATTTTATTTCTATTTTCACATAGCAATTTGAGAAATGCTTTTTTTCTACATTCTTCTTCTTTATAAGGAAGTAGTTTAGGGGGGCTAAGAGCTAATCCACTGGTTTCCTATTTGTCTTACCAAGTATCTAGTTGAATCTGACCCAACTTGGACTTTGTCCATTTTTACGTGTACTCCTTGACTAACCCAGTCACCCAAATTTCACATCTATGGGTGCAGGATGGGAAAAGGAAATAAAATTAAAGAAGAGAATAGAGATGACTGGGAGAGGAGAAGGAGGGGAACAAGAAAGAGGAAAAGAAATAGGAGAGAAGAAAACAAAAGGGAGAGCAAAAGAGAGACAAAGGAGGTCCAGTCAGCCAACTTAACAGGACCCAGGCCAACCTTACCATTGGATGGTACCATTAGATGCCTTGAGTACAGGACCACAAATTTAGAACTGGGAAGAGGTCTTGTGGGTCTTTCCTCACTCCTCCATTTTATAATGAGGACCCGAAACCAACAAGTTAAGCATTTGGGCCAAAGTCACACAGGCAGTAAGTAGCAGGTCATTCCTCTATGACTCCAAGTCAGGAAAGAAGTAACTCTAATTAATCAATAAAAGGAGAAGAAGCCTCCAGCAAAAAAAAAGGCTGACTTCCACCACAGCACTGAGCAATAGCTGCATATAGCCCTTGTGCTTTGCTATCTACTCTTTCATTCCTATCATTTAATTCTCCCTTTTATGTAAAAAACCTATTAACCACTAATCCTTACTGGGTGATCAATGTTAGCCAATTGAATTGAGGTGAGGGAAGGTATAAGCCTGGGTAGAAATAAGAAATACATCCTACTTGAGGATGAGGCAAAGAGAGCAACTCCACTGGAGATCACAGACATATTGAAGACAATTTGGGATAGTGTTCCCAGACCAGGTCAGGTGGATACACAGAAGAGATTTTAATATCCTAACATAAATCCCAAGATCCTTTTTAGGAGTTATCTTCCCCCATTAGAATGTAAGCTCTTTGAGGGCCAGTATTGTCTTGCTGGCTTACATTTGAATCATTGGCACTTAGCAAGGTGCCCGGCACATTGTGAGCATTTCATAAATGTCTATTTCTCTATTTTAAAAGAACTTAGATGTTGTAGAATATAGTTGTGAGGCTAGCAGAATCCAGAGTCAGGGGCTCTTACCAGCATACTTGCTATGAACTCTGGTGATAAGTTTCCTGTTCCCGATCTCTGCTATCAGAAGTAGGTAGGACATGAGATGACAGTCTCCACCAACAGCCTCCAACTTAACTATGGGTGAGGATTTACCTGAGAAGGCACCTCACACAATTTAGCTTGACTTACAATAACCCTTCGGATAACAGCTGTTGTTCAGTCATCTCAGACATGTCCGACTCTTTGTGACCCCTTTTAAAGTTTTCTTGGCAAAGAAATGGTTTGCCATCTCCTTCCTGTAACGATACTGGGATTTGAAGATCTTCCACGCCTCTTGAACCTGCTGACGTAGCAGGAAGGGGTGGAGCAAGAGAACGCTGGAACCAAGTGGTGCTGTCTGGAAGCGGGGCAGAGGCAGAGGCTGCGGTTGCAAACTCCTTTTGCTTTGAGCGGGCCAAAATCTCTGCTAAGGACTCCTGCTGAGGACTGCCAGGGCCGGGAACTGCCAGGGCCGAAGCTGCTGGGAGCGGCTGCCTGGATGCTGAGCAGTTGTGTGCGTGAGGAGAGGAGGATCTTTGTCCGAGGTAGCCTGTACTGTTTGAAGGCTTGAGAATGTGGTTGTTTACTACTTTAACTACATGTGCCAACTTCATCACTACTGTGCTGGCTTTGACTTTCTGGTTTGAGGACTCAGTTTTCTGGTATTTAAATGAGTGCTCTAGCTATATTTCTTATGTAGAGAGCCTGTTACATTTCATGATTAATAGCCATATCAGCATATTTATAGTTACTGTAGGCATTGTGAATACTGCATTGCTGATACACTTCCCCAGATCATTTTACAGATGGGGAAACTGAGAGAAACAGGGTCAAGTGACTTGCCCAGGTTCACACAATTAGTAATTGTATGAAGTCAGATTTTAACTCAGGAAGATGAGTCTTTCTGACTGTATCTCCACCTTCCACACTCTCTCTCCACTATACTACCTAGATACCCTAGGTTAAGAGTAAGATTTTTTTTTAAATTATGTCTATTTTCACACAAAAGAGAAGCTTTATTTCAGGTATTTAGCTGGCCAAGTATGAATACCTACTCTGTTGTTATGATTAGTCTTCAGATAAGCCCAGAGAAATGTAGTACTTCCAATCTTTGGGGATATTATTTACAAAACAAACAGTGTTTACCGTTGTCCAGTGAGGACAGGAAAGGAGCAAAGTTGGAGATGAAATATCTATGCAGAAGTTATTTAACCTTCTTCTCTCCACAGAATCTGTTATAAGCATAGGGACTGAAGGGAGAGGTAAAGAAAGGAGAGTAAATAGGCATCATCAAGAGAAAGTAGTAGTGAGACATGGAGACAGAAAGGGAGAGAACTCAGCTGTACTTATACCCAGGGATACAGATCAATCCAAAGTTGAAGATTTTAGAAGCAGGAATAGGTTGATTTATACACTTGGGCATCAATCATTCATCAGGTATTTCCTAAGCAATAAGAACGTATTTGAGGTTTTCACATGGCTATGAGACACAGAACACACACAAATCTCTGAAGAATTGAAAATGGCTATCACACACAAAGGCATGAGCTTTAATAAATAAAATTAAAGAGGCCGCCAGAAAATGATAGGGGGGGGGAAAAAGAAGAGCTGGTCATCCAAGCCAGGTAAGGGGAGGCAAATGGGCAGCCCAAGGTCTACACTGACATCCTCAAGAAGCCAGAAGAAATGAGGAAAGTGGCTGCCACACTGGGTGGGGCCCCTGTGCTGAATTTATGGGAGAACATAGATGAGAGTCAAACGAGGTGTTGATGGGTTGTGATCTGTATCATTGGAGAACAACGTTCAAACCAGTGAGATCGAATTGAGTAAATATTGATTGTTGTTGATATTCCTTCTCCAGAATTAGTCTCCTCCTCTGGGAAGAATGAAACTTTCTTTCTCAAAATTGTACTTGCTTGGACCAATTCCCAGAAATCCAAGGCAGCAAGGAGTTCGGGTAAGGGTGAGGGTGGGGTGAGGGAAGGGGAAGAACTCCGCCAGAGAGAGCAGAATGTCTAGCCATCTTACTCTACTCTTTTCTTAGTCCACAAAAAATTCCCACCATTCCAGGTCTTTCTTGATGCCTCCTGCAGTTTAATCAACCACCCTGCATCTCTCCCATTCAAATCTGTGACTTCCTGAAAATGACTAGTCTTGAATCCCCCTTTCCCCCCTTGTTTCTAGCCTTCTCCCTCCTCAATACAGCAATAATTTCTGGTCCAAAGAAAATATATTTTTTAAAAAATATTAGAAGGCACTGAGAGTTTCAGCAGGTTTTCCAGAAGTTGTTAAAACTCATTTCAGAAAACACTAGCTCCAAATTCATTTGAATTTTACTTTCAGTCAAAAAAGTGGTACCTTTAGAGCACCAGCCTGGAGTCAGGAGGACTTGAGTTCAAATCCAGCCTCAGACACTTAACACAAAAAAACTAGCCATGTGACCTTGGGCAAGTCACTTAACCCCAATTGCCCTACCCCCCCAAAAAAAGCAAAAAAAAAAAAGTGGTCCCTTTTCTCCTCACTGTCTGTGAACCCACATTAGTTTAATTCTCCCTTTTGGAATAGGTCAGAAATAATTTTAAATCAAAAATGACTTCCTCTTAGTGTAAGAGGATGTCTAAAACAGTGTATCTTTCTAGCAGACTTTCTCTAGGATTATTCATTTAATAGTTTATAATTCTCACTAAACCAGTCCTCAGAAAATTTCAGTTTTTGAAATTTGGACCCTGAGAATATCTGTATGGGGACATTGCCAGTTTTCCTGATCTGTATCTGACCACTGGACCCAGATGGCTCTGGAGGAGAATGTGAGGCTGGTGACTTTGCACAGCTCTCCCTCACTCAAATCCAATTCAGTTTCAAGTCATGGCATCATCTTCCTGATGTCACAGTCCTCTCTAAGAAGGAAGGACAAACCACAAACACACATCTCACCCACTCCCATGTACCAGCTCATGTTTGCCATCTTCTTGAACCCTATGAAAATCTGCTCTCAGAGAAATATCTTATCATATATATTTCACACCAAAGTGCAAATATCTGATCTGGTAACCTTTCCTGGGAGTATCTGGATTGAAACAAGGAACAGGGAACAAAAGGAAAAAAAACTGTAATAGAAAAACAGACTTGGAAGATGTGATTTTCGTCAAGAGAGCCTCCTCAACACTCACTGAAACTAAAAGTAAGCAGCTACCTATAGGTTTCACTTGGTCAAAAAATCTGTCGTCGACTCCTGAACTTCTGAACAGAATTTCCCATTTAGCTTTCTAATGCTGGCAAAGTAACAGAGTGCTCCAGGAAATAAGACAGGCTTAAAGCAACATTTTAACTACTTGGAGCTCTGTTTGGGGATTTTGAGTTAATCAAAGGAAATTTTGTGCATATGTTCTCCCATCCTTCCCATACGTGTGTGTCTTACTCTTCATCTTCAAGATTTCATTCCATGTAGCTTGAAGACCACCTCCTCTAGAAAGTCTCCCCACATAAGACCTTATATGACATGACCAATGCATCCTTCCCCAACGTGAAAAGCTTATTTGATCCATGATTCTGGTTTGATAGTGTGATAGATAGATAGATAGATAGATAGATAGATGAATGATAGATATGTGTGTATACATGTATATATGTGTGTGTGCGTGTGTGTGTATATATATTTATATATATATATGTATATTACTCTGTTGGAAAAAAGGATCAAACAATTTTTAGGGAGAAAAAAATCTTAGAGATCACTTCATCCAGTGGAGAAGCAACCTAGCTTAGTAGATAACAGTCCTGAACAGCATCAAGGAGACATGACTTCAGAGGCCAGTTTTATGACTATGGACAAGTCACTAAATGTCATTGAACCTCAGTTTCCTCATCTGTAAAATAACAATAACTCACATTTATGTAGTAGTTTATGTCTTGCAAGACATTTTACATACAGCAAATCATCTGAGCCCCACACAGCCTTGTGAGGTTGGTACTCATTCCAGTTTTACAGATGAGGAAATTGAGACCTGGAGGTTAAGTAGCTTGCCCAGGATCTCATAGCTAGTAAGCACCTGGGATAGGATTTGAATGCATAGGCTGGTATCTTGGTTTAGTGGTGAGAATGCTGGATCTATATTCGAAAAGAATGGGGTCAAGTCCTACCTCTGAAAACAAATAGCCATGTGATCCTGGGCAAGTAACTTGATTTCTCTGGGTCTCAAACCAGATTAAGGTCCCTCCCAGCTTGAGATCCTTGATTCTGCGATCCTGGTTCTAAGTTAAGCACTCTGTCCCTTCCACCACCTCACCTCTCAACTCGGAACACTTACCTCAATGGATTATTTCAAGGTTCAAATGAGATAACACCTATAAAGTGTTGCAAAAATTGCCATTATTATTTTATCATTAATAAGGTTTCACAGAGCTAACAAATGGCAGAATCAGAACTCAGACCCTTGTCCCAGACCATTGTTGTTTCCACCATACCACACCACCACACTGACTCAGGTAGTGAGAAGCAGCTCAAATATCAGTAATAGCTAGAATATAATAGGGCTTTATACTTTGCAAAGGAAAACTTTAGTTGTGTTAACTCTTTTGACTTTTCTAACAATCCTGTGAGGTAAGTGCTATTATTATCTCCCTTTTGCAGACATAGAGAGTGGGGCACGGAATGGTTAAGTGACTTGCCCAGGGTCACAAAACTAATAAATGTCTAATACTGTATTTGAACTCAGGTCTTCCTGATTCCAAACCCTGCACACTATTCACTGTGCCAGATTATTAAAAAGAAAAAAGGAAAGCTACAGATCACAATGTTCCTCTCGAAGTCTATAGGTAGGCAAGGGATGGGGGACAGGTGGACACAAGAGACGACGTCAGGAGAGCTTTCAGAAACATTGACAGTAGAATTTTCCTTAAAAGCCCACAAAGACCCAAGAGATCAAAGGAAAAGGAAAAGGAATCCTGTGCACGAAAATATTTATAGCAACTCTTTTTGAGGCGACAAAGAACTGGAAATTGAGGGGATGCCCATTGATTAGGGAATGGCCGAGTAAGTTGTGGTATATGAATGTAATGGAATACTATTGTGCTCTAAGAAATAATGAAGGGGTTTCAGAAAAACCTGGAAACGTTTATATGAACTGATACAAAGTGAAGTGAGTAGAACCAGTGAACAATTTTACACAACAGTAACATCGTAAAGTTAATCAACTGCACAAGACTTAGCAACTCTGAAAAAAAAATAATCTGTGACTCCAAAGGACTCCTGATGAAAATGCTAACTA
The DNA here is from genome assembly GCA_028646515.1 of Pseudochirops corinnae. Lineage (NCBI taxonomy): Eukaryota > Metazoa > Chordata > Mammalia > Diprotodontia > Pseudocheiridae > Pseudochirops > Pseudochirops corinnae. The sequence continues at coordinate 165,342,156 of CM053591.1, forward strand.
CTTCCAGAAAAAGAACTGATGGATGTTAAGTATAGATTGTGTGTGTATGTGTGTGTGAGAGAAAGAGACAGACAGACAGACACCAGGTTGGAAAGTAACAAGAGTTTAGATTAGTGAAGTACTGGAGAGGGAAATTTGATAGGAAGGACTTAGAAGGCTGGTTAAAGAGTAGATTTACTGCTGTGGATAAGAGGAAGCTACTGTAAGGATTTTTGCAGGATATCTGTCCTCCTTAGAAGCATATTCATTATGAAAAGATAGGCAATGATAAAGTAACTCATCTGGAAAAAGCTCAATTCTCTTATAATAATATTTGGTTTCTCTGTGGGCTTTGGGAAAAAATATTCAATTTTATTCTATTTTCAGTTTCACACACACAAATACACATACACACACCGTACACCTTGCTAATCTCTGAAGTGTTTTGTGCCTATTCTCCTGCCCAGATGCCCTCCCCACTCATCTTCACAAACCTACATCTTCTGTTTTCTTTAAAACTTGACTTTATGTTCACATCCTACTGGTGGCTTCCCCTAGAGGAGTCTACCCCACTGGTTTACCTCCCATTGCTGTTGTTCATTCATTTTCAGTCATGTCCAACTCTTTGTGATTCCATTTGGGGTTTTTTTGGTAAAGATATTGGAATCATAGGCAGTAACAATCCATTGGATTGTAAGCTCCTTGAGGATAGGAACTGTCTTCTACTTCTTTTTGTATCCCCAGCTCTTAGCCCAGTGCCTGGCACAAAGTAGGCACTTAAAGAATATTTATTAATTGATTGATACACATAATTTTTTTTCTACATGATCATATGTTTCTGTGTTATCCATCATCTCACTGGCAAGGGCAATCATTGCCTCTATAATCTGTTTCCGAATTTCATATCCTCCATTTGCTATGGCTTGTATTATTTAATCAGTCAGGACTTAAATATCTATGTTGTGCCGGTCTTACCCAAGAATCTTTTTTTAGGGCATAGTTCTATTCCTGAGCACACAGATGTATCTCACTGGCTTTCTCAGAAATACTCCTCTATAGGGTGGTAGTTAATTTTCTTCACCCCCCATAGTTCAAAGGGAGGGTGAAGCATTCTGTTTTTAATTTGCACAAGCACGCGTCAGCCATATGGCTTTCTGAGTGACTAAGTTCCTATGACACCAAGCCAAGTATGGCTCAATCATTCTTTACTATGGGTCGTAGAGAGCTATGATAGTGGGTGGGCAACTAAAGCATACCTCTGGAGACTGCTGCCCTCTAATCAAGGAAAGGATGTAGTGAACGGGTCCAACCTGAATTAGTTCTGCCAACTGATTCATGGGAAAGTCTCCTGCCTTCCAAACCTTCCAGAATATGGAAGGTAGTTGGCTGATACAAACTTCAGGCTTTTAAGGGTCTAGATAATAGACTCATCAACCTTAGAATCATCTTTGGAGTCCCATTTGACTCTTCACTCTGCCTCAAATCTAATCAGTTGTTAATCTTTGTTGATTATACCTCCACAATATTACTTACATCCCTCCCTACAGAATCCTAGATTCTCCCTTTTCTCTAGTTACAAAGCCTCATCACCCCTTGCCTGAACTATTGAAATAGCTTCTCAATCAGTCTCCCAACTTCCAATTTTTCCCCTCTGTATACCATCTTCCACGTAGCTTCCATAATCATCTTATTAAGGCACCAGTCTGACCATGTCCCTCCCCTGATCAATAGTTTTCCAGAATTCCCCATTGCCTCTAGGAAAAAATACAAGCTTCTCTATTTGGCCTTTAAAGCTCTATGGCATCTGGCTCCAGCTGTCTGTGGTAATAGAGAGAAGGAGACACTTTATATTTTTTTCTTAACATGAGTAATACCATTTTAGAATACAGTTCCATTTCCATGTAAACAGGAAGCCATAGCTAATCCCTTCGATAGGCCTTCTTTTACCCCAGATTTTGTTTAAGCCCAGTCAAAAAGACAATCTGCTCTGTCTCAGCCTCTAAACTCACTAACAAATTAGCAGATTAGGAAATCACTGTCCCTTATCCTGAAGCACAACAAACTGCCCCAAAGGCCAATATCTAACTGGTTGTGAACCCAACACAACTCTGTTTTCTGCATAAGTACATATGGGAAATGATCCATTTAGAAGCCCCCTAACCCTATAGAGGCTGATGGATTCTCGTGCCTTGGCTTACAACAAAAAATGGTGTAAAGCTTTTTGTTGACTTGTACTTTAAGCTCTAAATCATATGTTTTCTTTCCATGACACTTCCTGTCTAGACTTGTTTCATATTTCTCCCCTTCAGGTATTCTAGATTCCAGTCAAATGGTCTACTTACCATTCCCCAAATTTGACAGAGGCTGTTCTGCATGCTTGGAACACATTCCCTCTTCACATCTACTTTTTAGAACCCTGCACTTCCTTCAAAGCTTAGCTAAAGGCATCAGCTCCTACAGGAACCCTTGCACAATGTCCTACCTATTAGTATTCTCTCCCTGCTCAAATCATTTTGAATTCTTTCTTCTCTTTGCAGATAATATTCCCTAGTCGGATGTAAGTTCTTTGAGGGCAAAGGCTACTGCTGGATTTTGTCTTTATATTTCTAGTTCCTACTTAGTTCAGGGCCTTACAAATGGTAGATATTGAATAAATGCTTATTAAATTTTTGAATAAATTGTTTTCATGTATGTGCACAGGTTTTACATGTGTGTTACCATCACTATTTATGATGAACTTCGAGCATTTTTCACACTATGGTTGCCCCAAACAAAATAATTTTGCAATAATGTTGTTAAATACCAAAATCAGAAATGGCTATAATAGGTTTGGCACACTTATAAAATCATTCCTATTGAACTAAACACCACCTGTAACTGACATGATTTCACCTAACATTATATTTCCATACCACCAATTCACAATAATAACATCATTATGATTTAGAGCTCCAAGGAACCCCCTCACTTTATAGCTAAATAGTACATGCCCTGAATCCTTGAATAGTCCTACTAGCCTAGATGGTAAAAATATGTATTGAAATAACAATGTATGTAGGATTGTAGGATTACACAGCTAGTATATATCAAAGGTAAGACTTGAATCCAGATATTCCTGGCCACTAATCCAGTTCTCTATCCAGTTTGCTCATTGCCTCTGTGAAAATGGAAAGAATTTTTTAATGAAACAAAAATACTACATAATTATAACAGCCAAGCTCAACCCGAGAAAAGAGCAAACATAGCTCTTTCCTTTCTTTGAATAGATGGGGGATCATGTAGACAGAACATTGCATACACTGTGAGACATGGTTAATACGTTAATTGGTTCCTTTTTCTCTTTTTTATTCTTTGCTACAGGGGCTGACTCAC
>CM053591.1:165345606-165361590 GCA_028646515.1 Pseudochirops corinnae
ATTACTATAATAATAAAAATAACTTTTTAATAATTGACTTCAATAATGAAAGCAATTGTAACAACAATGCTACATCAGAGAAAATACAAACAGAAATTACAAGCAGAAATAATAGCATAAAGACCAACAGACAGGGCTTCTAACCATCTGACCAAATAATACATACATCACAGATCAACAGAAAAATCCAACAGTCTGACCAGTACATACATGCATAGTTACCAGAGAGAGAAGCACCAACATCTGGGTTTTCAAAGCTCCTTAATGGCTACCCAGAGTCTCATCTAGCTACATCACTTAAACTCTCTTCCCATGAGTAAGCCCCAAAGCAAAATGCTAATCTCAGAGTATAGATAGATAGATAGATAGATAGATAGATAGATAGATAGATAGATAGATAGATACATAAATAGATAGATGATAGATACAGATATCAATAATACAGATGTAGATTTATTTCTTCAGGGTCAGAGGGCATCACAACCCTTGTGACCCACTGTCTAATTGCAAAGTAACAAAAGGTGTGTGCCTTCCTGAAAAACAAGCCTCCCCTAATCAAGTTTCTCTTGTTAGGCTCCATGTGGGGCCTATTAATGGGCGGGGAAAAGCTTCAACTCCCATCAACATTACAGCAATTCAAGTGAACACAAAAAGTAAAAACTAGTAGAGATGAAGGCAAATGGTAGGAATGCGTGCCAGGTTGCTCAGGTTATTTGTTAAAACTAAATTCCAAAGTGTGAGCAGGATTTGAGTGAACATGAGGAGAACGTATTATTTCCTCATAATGATTTTAAATAGAAATTAAATTCAATCACAAATTTCTATCATCTCCTTTCATCTTCCTGACAATTCTGTGATATAAGTACTGTTATCAGCCCCATTTTACAGATAAACAGTGGTCTGATAAATTACAATGATGTTGGCAGGCACAACAGCATCCTTCCTAAGAATGTTGGTCCTAAATTGAAAAGTCTGCTGCTCAAGATACCGAAGGTTCAAATCCCACTTGGGGCTACTTACTACCTCAGTGACCTTGACCAAGTAAATCCCTTAACTTTTCCTACCCTCCTTTTCCTCATCTATAAAATGATGGACTTAGACTAAATAGTCTCTAAAGTCTCTTTTAAATCTAAAACAATCTACAAAGTAGCCTCTGTGAAATCTTACAACTCTGAGATTTGGAGACTCCAAAGTCAGAGAGCCCAATGATTCCTACTCATGTGACACTGGACAAGTAACTTAACCTCCATGGACCACAGCCTACTCATCAACAGCGAGGACTAAATGACCTCTAACTCTATGAACTTAAGAGATGACTTCTGAAGTCCCCACTAGTTCAAGATCTAGGATCTTAGGACTCTGGGACACATTTCAGCTAAGTTTTTTAAAAGACAGATATGTATCAGCAAATGGTGAATTACTGAATCAGTATCCAAAACCACTAGGGATACAGTTCTGCTATTGTTCTCCAGGGAAAGACTGATTATATTAGGCATATTCAAATAAATACAATGAAATGAACAAGACAAAAATCACACATCCATGATTTTGTCAGGGTTGTTACTTCCTGCTCCAGAACAGAGACCAACACTGCTCTGACTTAATAAATACTTTCAGCTGAAAAAAAATCCCTTGCTTGGGGTCACTTGGCAATGAGCTACCCTAAACTTATTGAGGTTGGTTTCTAATAATTTACAATGATGTTGGCAGACACAACAGCATCCTTCCTAAGAATGTTGGTCCTAAAATGTCCCTGGAAATGAGGCTCACAGAGTCATATTATCACCAAGCCTGAAGAAGAAGAACATTCCCAATTCAGAAGAACATTCTGGAGCTTGTTCTCCACTGGCATGGCTTTACAGACCCTAAGATCAACCTCTATGACAGGCTGAGGCATTAGAGGGAAGGCATTCAGTAGAAGATTAAAGCATTTTACATTTCAAATTCCAAGCAAGACCTTCTAAATTGCTTTCTGAGTTACTTTCCAAGAAACTCCAGACTGTGTGGATGCTGACAACAACAGTGTAAAATGGAGAGCTAAGCAGTGGGAATTGGACTAATACACTCCTCACCAATCTGGAAACTGCCAGCCTCCAAAATGCTTTCATCCCTCCACAGCTGGAAAGCATCATCCCCATTTATCCAGATTATTGCCTTAATACTAAACCCTTCTTTGCCAGTGAAGACAAGCTTGTTGTCTTCAGTGTGCCATCCCTCTTGAATATTCCTTCTCAACGTTGTCCTCCCTTTGCCAAGTCAGATCCACATATCCTCCTGTTGTTGACAGCTGGGAAACGGAGACCCAGAAAGAATGGAAAATAGTGGAGAGGAGGACTCTGGGGAAAGGAGGCTTGGGAGATGAGGAGACAATGCAAGTATAGCATCCGGAAGCTGACAGGTGCATTATATTATCTATACTTGCAGGATCCACACAGGCATCTGACGAATGCATTTATCCATGTGATCACACGAAGAGGCTGGTTCCTGTGTCACATAAGCAAATGGTACACTTGGATGAAGCTGCTTGCCCAGTACACATGGATGCTGAGGAAGGAGATAGGACCACAGCGTGGCTTCAGAATAGATATAAGAACCCTGGACACCTAATACCCCAAAGCCTTTGATGGCAAAAGGCACTATAAAGAAAGGCTTTAGAACATACAGGTGGGGACATTTTTTTCTTCGTGTTTATGTAAGCAAAGCAATAAATATTTGATAGCTGTGGTACTATTTATAAACTGACTTTCACTGAATACTTTAACTGGATCAAGAGTGACACCTAGTGAACAAGCTTTGTAGAGACAAATGTTTTATAGAGAAGAGAAAAATAAAATAAATGATGAAAAACCCATCAGATTTATTTTGTTTTATGATTTTAAAGCATTGCCAAAGACTTGAAAAAGTCATTCCTTTGAATCCTTTGCAAGAGATGTAACCATTCATCATTTGACAAAGAAACAACAGAGAACAGCAAGAAAACCACAAAGAGGTACAAGGAATTCACAAACAAAAGCAAGTATAAGAATGAAGAAAATGAGTGATAAGAAAATAATTGTTTTTTTTTTTAATTTCACTGAAATACATTTTATATTTTTGGCATGGTCATTTCCTTATAGTAGCCTTAGCAGTCCTGGAAAAGAGAGGTTTAACCCAATCTTTGGGTTGGTGTCAGGGAAGCAGCAGTATGTTAATTTCCTTGGAAATGCCCATCAATTTCCGGAGACAACTTAGGAGAATTCTAAACTTGGAGACAGGAAAATCCGGGTTCAAATTCCACCTCTGATTCTCTCTAGCCATATGACCCTGGGCCATTCACTTAATTTCTCTGAGTTTTCATTTCCTCAGCTATAAAATGGAGTTAGTAATAACCTCCAGACCTGTTGTGAGGTTCAAATGACATACTCTGTGTAAAACTCTTGGCAAACCTTGAAGAGACAGGTAAGTATAAGCCACTGTTATAGTTATTTGCCCTACCTGCTTTCTAGAGCTCTTGAAGACAACTTTGCTCATATGTCCCATATGTTTGAATGAACCACTCCCTCTCAGAATGCCACCATGTATACCTTCTTGTATGTTTTCCCTTAGTGCTTTCTCCAAAGAATTCACTTGGCTTCCCTCAACTGACATGCATTTCTGCTTTGTCGTTTTTCCTTATCAACTATTTGTTCTTACCCTGGAAAATAGTTCTCTAATATTTTATCCAAGCCAACAATTCTACAAAACATTTATTAAATGCCTCCAAATACAGTTTGGTCTGCTAGATGCTGTAGATACTGAGATGAAATAAGGTACAGTTCCTGCCTTCAAAAAACTTAGAATCTAATGTGAGGATGGGGGTGGGCAAAGCTTGTCTACAAATTATTATGTAAAGTTGAGTGTAATAAGAGCATAGGAGAGTTCAAAGCAGAGAGGGATGGGGCACTCCTCCCAACTCCAGTCATTTTCACTTTCTGTCCCCCATGCCTAGAATTCCTTCCCTCCTCATCTCTACCTCCTTGATTTCCTGGCTTCCTTCAAGTCCCATCTAAAATCCTGCCTTACACAAGAAGCCTTTACTGACCTCCCTTAGTTCTTCCTTCCCTCCATTGATTATCTCCCATTTATCCTTTGAATAGTTTGTGCAAAGTTGTTTATATGTTATCTCTCCCATTGGATTGAAAGCTCCTAGAATGAAGGGGCTATCTTTTGCCTTTTTTGTATCCCCAGTACTTAGCACAATGCCTGGCACACAGTAGGCATGCCGTTAAGAAATGCTAATTGACTGATGGATTGATTTAGATCCCTTCTCTCTGAAGAAGATCATAGAAAGCTTCATGGAAAAGGTGGTAACTGAGCTGAGTACTGAAGGAAGCAAATTTCAATGGGTTGAGGGATTTCAATCATGGAGTTGGGAAAGGAAAGGATGAGATGAGAGTACAGTAAAATAGTCCTAAAACACAAGGAATAATGTGAAACAAGGCTGTATTGGCATGGAGGAGGCATTGAATACCAGGTTCAATAGTTTGTATTTTATCTTATATGTAAAAAAGACTCACTAAAGGTCTTTGAGAAGGATGGTAGTATGATCAAAGCAACCCATTAAGAAAAATTACTTTGGCAATAGTCTGAAGGGTGTATTAGAGAGGGAAAAGAGGTGAGAAGACCAAGTAGAAGGCCATTATAATAACTCAAGTGAGATATAATGAGAAGCAATGTAGAACGATAAAAGAGGTCTGGATTTTGAATAAGAAAAGCAAGGTTCAAATCCTCCTCACTCTGCTACTTAATATCTGTATGATCAGGGGAAAGCCCTACACCCCCTCTTGGCCTCAGTTTCCTCAAAGGTTAAATGAAGAAATTGGATAAGATGATCTCTGAAATTTTTTCTGGCTCTAAATCTACGATATCATGGTACTAAATTGGAATGGTGCTGGCAAGATTAGAAAAGAGAGGGCAGATGGGATAGATTGTGCAGAGGTAGATTCAATAGGACCTGGCAACGGATTGGATAAGGGTGAGAGTAAAGAAGAATTCAAGGTAACTGTAAAATAAAGTCTAGGTGACTGTGAGGGTGGCCAAACCACTAATATATAGGGAAGTTGGGAATAGGGACAGAATCAAGATGGAAAAAGATGCATTCTGTTCAGGCCATGCTGAGTTTGAGGCACCAGTAGAATATCCAGATGGTGATGGCTCACAGACACCAGGAAATTGGGACTGGGAATCTAGGGGGAGCTCGAAAGTCTAGACCAAGATTTGGGAACCATCTGCATGGAAGTGATGATTGAGATCCCTAAGGGATAGAGTCATAGCAAAAGAAAAGAAGACTGAGGACAAAGTTATGGAAGACACCCACATCTATGGGGTAGGAGGAAGAAAAAAAACTAGCTTAGAATTGAACACTTAGAAAGATAGGAGAACCATTCTAGAGAAGTGTGAATAAATAAGATATATATATATGTTTATACGTATAGATAGAGATATAAGTTATTGTTCTTCAGCCATGTCTAACTCTTCAAGACCCTTTTTGGGGTTTTCTTGGGAAAGATAGTGGAGCAGTTTGCCATTTGCTTCTCCAGTTCATTTTACAAATGAGGAAACCAAGACAAGCAGATTTAAGTGACTTGCTCAGGGTCACCCAGCTAGTAAGTGCCTGTGGTCAGATTTGAACTCAGGTCTACCTAACTCCAAGCCCTCTATTTACTTCACCACCTAGCTGATAGATACAAACATAGACATAAACATAGATACAGACGTGGACATCGACATGGATGTGAATGTGGACATAGACACAGACACAGACACAGACACAGACATAGACACATATACAGTTCAGAGTTGACAAAGTGTTTTCAATTCCAATCATTTCCATTTAGCTTGTATCTCCTACGGTGTGGGGTACTAAACTAGCCCCCAAGCATATAATAATAATATGATAATATAATATGATATGATGGGATGTGATGTGATATAGGATAATTTTCCCTTAAGTACCACTTTGATTGCATCCCATAAATTTTGGTATATTGTTTCATTGTTGTCACTTTCTTTGTGAAATTATCAATTGTTTCTTTGATTTGCTCTTTGATTCACTTTAGGATTAGATTATTATTAGATTATTAATTTTTAATCCTTTTCCATTGTCCCCTTTTGAATGTAATTTTTGTTGCATTATGATCTGGAAAGAATGTGTTTACTATTTCTCCTTTTCTACACTTGATTATGAGGTCTTTATATCCTAATACATGGTCAATTTGTGTAGATGCCATGTACTGCTGAGAAAAAAAAAGTATTCTTTTCTATTCCCATTCATTTTTCTCCAGAGATCTATATCTAACTTTTCCAGAATTTTATTCACCTCCTTAACTTCTTTCTTGTTTATTTTTTTTATTATATTTATCAAGTTCTGAGAGGGGAAAGTTGAGGACCCCCACTACTATAGTTTTATTATCTATTTCCTCCTGTAATTCATTAAACTTCTTCAATAATTTAGATGCTATACCATTTGATGCAAATATGTTTAGTATCAATATGACTTTATTGTCTATGGTACCTTTCAGCAAGATATAAGTTCTTTCCTTATCTCTTTTAATTAGATCTATTTTTGTTTTTGCTTTTATCTGAGATCATGATTGCTACCTCTGCTTTCTCTGCTTCAACTGAAGGGTAATAGATACTGCTCTGGTCCTTTACCTTTATCCTATGTGTGTTTCTCTGCTTCATATTGTTTCCTGTAAACAACACATTATAGGATTCTAATTTTTAATCCATCCTTTTATCCACTTCTATTTTATGGGTGAGATCATCCCATTCACATTTATAGTTATGTTAATTAATTGTGTATTTCCCTCCACGTTCACCTCCCCTCTTACCTCCAACCTTTTCCCTTCTCACAAGTGTTTTACTTCTGATCACCACCTTCCCCAAAATACCCTCCATTTTATAAGTCCACCCCACCTTCTACTATCCTCATCCCTTTTTGCTTCCTGTATAGAGAAAGATAGATTTTTATGTCCATCTGAGTGTGTATATTATTCCTTCTTTGAGTCAATTTTGATGAGAATAAGGTTTAAGCTTTGCCTGCTACCACCACCCCCATCTTCTCCATTATAATAGCTTTTTCATGTATCTTTAATATGAAATAATTTACCCTATTCAATCTCCTCCCTCCTGGGGAAATTTTCTTTTTCACCCTTTTATTTTGTTTTTGGAGGTATAATCCCAAGAAAAATAAAATCCCACCTTATATCCATACCCTCTATCTATGTATACTCCTTCTAATTGTTCTTATAGTAGCAAAGAGTTACAAATATTACCTTATCATATAAAAATATAAGCAGTTTAATCTTATTGAATGTCATGTTTTCTCTTTCTTGTTTCTTTTTTACCTTTTTATATTTCCCTTGAGTCTTGTATGATTGTAATGGAATATTATTGTGCTATTAGAAGTGAAAAACAGGGTGATTTCAGAAAAACCTGGAAAGACTTGCATGAACTGATGCAAAGTGAAGTGAATAGAACCAGGAGAACATTGTACATAATAACAGCAATATTGTTTGATGAAGAGTTTGAATAACTTAGTTATTCTCAGCAATACAACGATCCAAGACAACCCTAAAGGACTAATGATGAAACATACTATCTGCCTCCAGAGAAAGAATTGATATTGTTTGAATACAGACAGAAGCATGTTATTTCTCACTTTCTTTTTCATTCTTTTTCTTTTATTTGAGTCTTCTTGTACAAAATAACTAATATGGAAATGTTTTACATGATTGCACATTTATAATCTATATTTGCTTACCATCTCAAAGAGAGAGAAGAGAAGGCAGGAAAAGAGGAACAAATTTGTTACTCGAAATTTTTTTAATTGCAAAAATTGTTTTATCATGTAATTTGGAAAAATTAAACATATTTTTTAAATCTTTAAAAATAAATAAATAAATAAATGTGACTTACAGAGATATAAAAGACATGTCTCCAGCACCTCCTACCTACCTCCCCATCCCACTTCTCCAAGGAAGACTTTGTTACAGAAGGAGAAGCAGGAAGTTGGAGCCAAAAGCTGGTCACCTGGCAAAGGGTGTGGGGGTACTAGGCTAGAATTATATCTATCTGCTCCCTTAAATATCATTAGTGTAGGGAAAACAATTATGTGCCTCCCTGCTGTTGATTAGCTCCAATTTATACTGAGTAGAGCTAGTTTTTACATAACAGTTTGCATGTCATTTTCCCCATTAGATTGTAAGCTCTTTGACAAGGATTCCATTTTGCTTTTCTTTGCATCCCTAGCACTTAACACAGTACAAGCCTTACAGTAGGTGCTTAATAAATGTTTATTAATCAACTAACTCCACCTTTCCCTCTAGGGCAAGAGTTCTCCACTTGGAAGTGAAGTCTGGAAACTTGTTCTTTTTTTTAATATTTTGATAGCTGTATCTGAATATACTTGTCTTCCTTTGTGATCCTATGTATTTTATGTATTTAAAAATATTATTTTAAGAATTGCTAGGCTTCCTCAGATTGCCAAAGGCAGTCTATAAGACTAAAACAGCTAAAGAACTTGTGCTCTAAATCCAATCCTGGGAAAAATGAAGAAGTCTGGGGAATTTATCTACTGAACTCCCTGCCTCCTTGTCCTTTACCATTTTCTCTTTGATGATACCCACTACTCTTCTTCCCCCCTCCATGATTTATCACAGCAATCCAGTGTCCCCCATCTCCCAAACAACTACTTTCCTTCAGTCACCCTGAGATCATAGCTTATTCTCTCATTCCTGCCAGAGGTATCTGTATTTTAAGAGGAATCAAAATCTAAACTAGATCATTCAGAGTAGAATGGGTGGGGGAAGAATGGGTTTGAACGATCCCATAATGGTACTCATAGGCTACCGACCACTGTACCAAAAAACAGTCCTGACTCTTTTGGATTATATATAGTCCAGGTCATTTACACTAGGTTCATTGTGGGATGGTTCAAGCAATTATGTAAATATGGCTTGAGTCCCAATCAGTAAAATCACCGCCAACAGATAGAAACTTTAAATCAAATAGTTAAGCATTTCACTGGCTGTCCACACTCCTGGAATTCTCTCCCTCCTCATGTCAGGCTTTTGCCTTCTCTGGTTTCCTTCCAGGTCCAGGTAAAATCCCATCTTCTGCTAGAAGTCTTCTCTCAGATTTATCTTTGTATATTCTCTCCCATGAGACTGTGAGCTCCCTGAGGGCAGGGACTACTTTTGCCTTTCTTTAGGCTTAGCATAGTACCTAGTACAAACTAAGTTTACAATAAATACTTCTTGATTTGACTTGACCAGACTTCCTCAAGGGGACTCTAACCACTCTTATTGCCCTAATCTAGGAATACTTGTGGCAGGTGAAGGATAACAATTCCCTCAATTTTCTCATACTTCACATATTTTTCAGCTCTTTTGTTAGTCAAGTACAGTTGCACAGAGCCAGCACAAAGAAGAACCAATCAGATCGAGATTTTTTTTGTTTTCTACACACATGACCTACCTCAGTCCACCAGCATCCCTCCAGGCTCACTGGATATTTAGGTTGGACTGAGGAAATTCCTTTCAACATCCCTCATCCCCATGACCCCTACTCCCAGGGTCATACAAGGGTCCCTGGAGCACCTGCAATCCTGATGGATGCTCTCAACTATAGCAGTGGGGAAACAAAATGTCTGGCCATCTTTACCCTCCATTCCTATAGTTACCACCCATTATATGAGTCATATTTTGTCACATCTGTTTCTTGACCAATTCAGATGATTAAAATAAGTGTTAAGGAAAGCAAGATCCTGTGTTTCAGGCCTGCCTGATCTTCAACAGTCATAGATTGTCAACATTACCCAGTCTACTGCTCCACAAATGGGCGAATGGTCACAAACGGTCACATGAAAAGTGCTCTAAGGGTTTTGCACCAATACACTCATTCTATCAATCTATCGATTCTTTCAGTACAATCATTGCATCAATACACTTATTCTATCACTCTTACTGAAAAACAAATCAAGATGAAAAAACAGGTCAGAATTGCTGGACTTGGGAGTCAAAAGACCTGGGTTCATATTCCAGTTCTCTTGTTTATTGTTTCTGTGACCTAGGTCAAGTCATTTCCCTTCTCTAAACCTTATTTTCCTCACCTGAAAAACTGAGAGGTTAAACCAAGCTTCCCTTCAGTTCAAAATCTATGATTCTATCAACTTGCAGATTCATGGCCTCTACTCACAATTTCATTCTCTCCCTCAATTGAAGGTCATGTACAAAAGAGACACCAGGGCTATAGAGAGGATTAAGAAGGTAACTTCAAAATTCTCAAAAGAAAAATGAAAAGAGTGATGTAATCATTGGGGATAGGTTCAGTAGGTAAATATAACTCAGTACCTATTGGGGGTCTCTCAATTGTTAGTAAGCTACCATTTTCCTTCTAGAAGATAGAGTGATTTCTATTGTGCTAGGAAGAAAAACAATCGATCTTTTTTATATTTTTATAAGAGATGTGTTTTCTAACAAAGTAAAAGAGGGCATTTTCTACTAGACACTGGTGTTTGGGGTATTTCACAATTTAAAGAAATTAAAATTTACAGCTGGAGTGGCTAACTTCCCAAAAATTTAGAAGTTTTAGGATTGAGGTAAGGAAAAGGGAAGCTTACTTCATTTTTTTTAAAGGAAAATGAACATATGTATATTTAATAAGCAGACAGGAGGTGCAGTACATAGAACAGTGGGCCTAGAGTCAGAAAGACTCATCTTCCTGAGTTCAAATCCAGATTCAGATACTTATTAGCTGTGTGGCCCTGGGCAAGTCACTTAACCCAGTTTATCTCAGTTTCCTCATCTGTATAATGATCTGGAAAAGGAAGTAGCAAACCATTCTAGTATGTTTGCCTGAAAAACCCTAAATGGGGTCACAAAGGGTCAGATACAACTAAAAAATGACTGGGAAAAATAATATTTAATAACATAAAATATATTACATATAACTTGATTTGCTTATAACATGATAACATATGCTATAGTAAGAAGTGTGAAAATATGGGGAGGAGGTAGAAAAATTTAAGGAAAGATGACTTTACCCCTTTAAGAAGTAGGATAAATATATATAAAGTATAGTAGCTTCCTAAAATCCAATAAAGGGAAAGTGAAGAAATGACTATATGCTATGTTGCACGGGGGAAAGTGGTGTCCCTCTACTTACCACAAACCCACTCTGACCTCTACTCCTTCCATCTGGAGTCTTTTCCCAAATTAACTTATAGGGTCTGGGGAGGAACTCGGGGTGAAATAAGAAGCCAGGGAGAAAATGTGAGCTCAGTTTAATAACATCCACCAGAGCAGCAGTTCTCAATCTGTGGGTCGTGACCCCTTTGGGGGTCAAATGACCCTTTCACAGGAGTTGCCTATGATCATCAGAAAACACATATTTCCAATGGTCTTAAGAACCAAGACACCGCTCCTCTATCTGTCTCCAGGAGGGTCCACCTACATGCAGATACGCCCACATACGAGTATTAAAGGGTCTCAGCATTAGGAAGGTTGAGAACCACTGCACCAGAGATTCCTTTCTGTTGCCTTTTTCCTTCTCTAGGACACTATAGGCCAGACAGATCTTCTGAGGCTGAGATTCACAGCTATATTGTCTAGAAGACATCTTGAGCCTCCACATGTGACGTGGTCCACCAGAGAAATCACCAGACCTGAGGTCCAAAGATCAGGGTTTATCACCCTGGTTCTGCCATTTGTATGTGAACTCCTGGGAAAATCACTTAAAAATCAGGCCTCTGTCTCCTCTATAAAATGAGGAGGTTAAATTACACAGCCTCCAAGGTCTCCTCCTGCCCCAAATCTATGATCAAATAACTAAAGCCAGACTTACTGCAGGGAGAAACAGTGTGAAACAAAGAGAAATAGGTTTGGAGTCAGAGGGCCTGGATTCAAATCCTGATTCTGCTCCTTTTTTACCTGTGTGACCCTGGGCAAGTCTCTTCCTCTTTCTGGGCCTTGCTTTCTCCTCTGTAAGATGGGACAGTCATACCAGATGATCTCTTAGATCCCTTTCCTTCCTAAAGCCTACTGTCCCATAATCCAATTAGATATTTGAACTATCACAAGATCTCAAAGCATAAGATCTGCAGCTAAGTGGCTCAGTGAATAGAGCAGCAACTTCTCTTCCTGAGTTTCAAATCTGACCTCAGACTGTTCCTTAGCTGTGTGACCCTGGACAAATCACTTAACCCTGCTTGCCTCAGTTTCCTCATCTGTAAAATGAGCTAGAAAATGAAATGACAAACCACTCCAGTAACTCTGCCAAGAAAACCCCAAATATGGTCACAAAGAGTCAGACGTGACTGAACAATAAGATCTCAAATGATCAATTGCTATTTCTTGTGCGTGAAGATCCATCTCCCAATTCAGTGATCTGGTTATTTTTCATGCCTGGGATGTTCTGCCTCCTGGTTCCCTGGCCATTTTCCAGATATTGCTCAAATCCAACCTGCTTTAAGAGGCCTTTCCTATTATCCCCCCTCCCACAGAAACTAACTTTCATTTGCATCCTACATATCATTTATGTACATAACCATTGTATGTTTCCTCTCCCTTTCCAATGGCAGCTCCTTGAAGGCAGGGCTTGGGGGTTTTGCTTTCCTTTGGATACCCCTAGCTTAGCACAATAGCTGCCTGGCCCAAAGAAAAGCCCTAAATGCTTGTTGACTGCCCAAAGGACTGTCCCAGTGAAAGAGAGAAGAAGACAGCAGAGGGCACTCGTGTTACGGGTCGAAGAAAATTTGGCTGTAGATTTAGAGAGTTTGCCCCTTGGTGAACCCAACCGAGAAGGAGCTGCATTCTTTCCTTCTCAGCTCACATTGTTCTCAGCCAAGCAGCAAGGAAAGGGGAAAACATTCAGGGTGGGAAAAGAGGTTACTTCAGAAGAAAAGCCAGAAGCAATAACCAGGGCTCTCTCCTCTCTGAGGTCTCCATGTTCTTACAGAGATGGCTGCTCCTTCCAACCTTCCAAAAGAAGAGATGCCCCCAAAACAGATGCTTCAGCACCACAAGGGACCAGGTAACCCTCTTGATGAAGATAATTACAGAGGCATATTTGGAAAACAGAAGGAGAAAGTGGAAAAAGGAAGGAAAAGGGGGAAGGAGGAAGAGCTAAGTGCCGTGGGAAAAGCTCTGGACTTGGGATCAGGAAAGATCTAGATTCAGACTGTTGCCTCTGACACTGTGTACCCAGGAGCAAATCACTCAATTTCTCTGCCACTCAGTTTCCTCATCCATAAAATGGGATGCATTGGAAAGACCTACTTCCTCAGTTGTTAAACCCTCCTCCAAAAAAAAAAAAAGAATGTAGAGTCCTTTGTAGAACTTAAAACTCTCTGTGTACAAATGTAAGATCCTAGAAGGTAAGGAGTTCCTTTCTGCCTTTTTATCTTCAGCATTTAGCATGGTGGCAGGCATACAGTAGGCACTTAATAAGTGCTTGCCAAATTGGACTATCAATGATCACTTTCCCTAGGGTAGGATTATACCAGAGAACTTCTGCTCACTGCTCTATCAAATAGATCTAACCTTTTTAAGGGGAAAGAGGCTTGAAGTCCCCTAGAAACTCTCTGGTTGCCTGATTCTTGAGAATCTTAATTTATCTTACTCCATTCTTCTGAGGAATCACTGATTATTATTCAGAGACAGAAGAGTTCTTTTTTCTTTCCTTTTTCAACACACTGTACCAATCAACCCCACACACAGTCTTCCTCCCCTTCTCAATACATTGTAATAACATTTTTCCTTCTCAACCTATTGTAACAATAGACCACACACAGCCAATTCAACGCCAGCTAAGAAGATACACTAAGGTACAAGTTGCACCTCAGTCTTTCTCCCAAAGTACTGCATCTCAAATGCAAACTCCTTTAGAAAAGATTGCATTGATGTTCAGGTTCATGAACAAACTAGTCATTTTAGGTTTTAGCCGTTTGGAGAGACCCAAACTCAGATATAAGTCTTTGTCACCCCTGACTATTTACAGATTCTTAGGAGCTCCTATGACCTCCATGAATCTGTGATCTCATCAGTGTGGATGGCTGAAGATGGCAGTCCACCATTTTCTTGGCTTCGTAAGCTAGTGGTCAAAACTGTTGTCTTTCAGCCTACTACTAATGAACCTCCCTGACTTTAGCAAAGTTGGACCAGGACAGCAGTTAAACAATCCATCACCAAGGCCCTCCTTCAAGCATTTCCAACTTCTTTGAAACAAAGTTTTCACTTTGTCTTCAAGAATTGAGGGTCATCTCTAAGACAGAGGAATGCATCATACTAGGCCCAGCGACCTCATTGGTCAGTCCCTGGTTCCAGCGCATGTCTTACCCTAGACTTTTCTCCAAAGCTATAAACCTCTCAAAGCCTTTGGAGAATTCCTTTATGTAAAGGTCCAAGACATGCCCTTAGCCAAGGATCTATATAACTCTACAATTCATTAACTGATCTCCATCTATGAAAGTTGGCTGCCATTGTTTGGGAAACTGACTTGGTCCTGAAAATGATGAGCACAGAATCTCCAAATTGGACAGTCTTAAGCTAAGGGCAAATCTGGGACAGAGAGAGAACCTCCTCCCACCCCCTCCCTTCCCTTGACCTTCTACTAAACAATTTACCACTGCTTCTGCCTGCATCTTAGTCCCTCTGGTATACCTAAGCTCTACTCACAAACTTAAGAGACTTAAATTAGAGCATCATTTCTAGTTCCAGGTTCTACAATTAGGGAGAGATCTGGACAACTTAAGTCAGTTGAGAGAAAAGCCACGGAAAGTGATTAGAGAGGTTGAAAAATAAGCTCTTGGGGAAAGGTTAAAGAAACTAAGATAATTCAGCCTGGAGAAGAGAAGGTTAAGGAGGTCACTTAATAATGGCTTTATATGCACAGTGTGTAATAGGCCCTTAGGCATCACAAAATGATAATGAGCTGTTCCCTATAGAGAACAGAACAAGACAAATGGATCCAAATGCAGCATGTTAAAAACACGGAAGACTTTTCCAACAGGACAGGTTGTTTACGGTGAAGAAATGGGCTGAAGGAGGGCATTGAACTCTTCAGGAAAAGCTTCTTGGTTGTTTCTGGTTTTTTAAAGATGATAGAATTCAGGGAAGGACTTGAGGAAGAAAGGAATTGAGGAAGGAGGGGGGACTTCCATCTAATTCAATTCCCTCATTTTACAGATTAGGAAACGAGGCCCAGAAGTACACATAGACACACAGTAAATAGCACACAGTCTAAAACAGGACCAGTGTTTGATCTTAGGTCTTTTGAATCCAAATCTAGCCCTCTTTCTTATCTTGAATTATTGTAATGTCACACTGCCAGAAAAGCACTTTCAATTTCATAGTACTAAGTAACAAGGTATTAGGAAGAGCCAGGATTTGGAGTCAGAGGACTTGGGTTCAGATCAGAACCTTGATGGTAACCATTGTGCGACCTTGGGCCTCCCTGGGCCTCCTCCAATGTCTCCTCCAGTTCTAGATCTATAATCCCAAAGATATGATTAGGTTACCTACAAGGCTGCCTTTAATACTAAATCTATGATACTAAGATCCTTTCTCATACCTGAAGAAACGGAAACCTGAAAAAGTTTAACTTAACCTAGAGAGGTTAAGCAAGTGTCCAATGCCCTCTTAGAACTTGGTCAGATCAGCACTATGCACTTGCCCAGCTTGCCCACACTAACACACAAAAACAGTTTTAAGCCTAAACTATGGTGAAGATATGAGGACATTCAAAACCTCCAACGGCAGTTTTTTAAAATCAGATTGCAAATGCATTTGTACTGACAAAATAACCTTGATAATAAACATCAAAGAGAGTTGAGAATTGATACAACCATTCTGGAGAGCAATCTGGAACTATTCCCAAAGAGCTATAAATAATTGCATACGCTTTGACCCAGTAATACCACTGTTGGGATTATATCCCAAAGAGATTACAGAAGTGGGAAAAGGT
>CM053591.1:165362090-165386094 GCA_028646515.1 Pseudochirops corinnae
ATTGTGCTATAAGAAATGGGAAGGAGATGAACTTCTTATGTACCTGGAGAGGCGTATACGGACTGATGCTAAGTGAGAAGAGCAGAACCAGGCAAAACCTGTACACAATCACAGACACATCGTACATATGATGACCAACCTTGATAAACTGGACTATCCTCAACAACGCACAATTAAAGACAACTCTACAAGCCTCAGGAAGGAAAGAGATACCTAAACTCAGAGAAAGATATAGAAAGACTATAGTTTTAATGGAGACTGAAGCAAAACACGTTATCATTCTCTTTCATGTCTGGTTTTGCTTTTTTTTTTTTCTTTTCCCAGTGATCACTCATTGGTTACAACCCTTCTATATAACCAAACTATTGTACAATGTGAAAGTATTTGCAGATCCTATACATGATTGCATGCCACCATGGGGGGGGGGGGGGAGAAGGGAGAGGAGAAAATCTGAAACTCAAGTGATTGTGGAACTGAATCTTGTAAATTAAAAGTAAATGAGTAAATAAAAAAAATTAAAAAAAAAAAAAACATCAAAGAGGCATAAAATGGAGGTTGATGCATGTTCACAAAAGTATCTGCTATGGCAAAGGAGGAGATCCAGGACAGAGTACACACATAGCAGAGCTTTCTATGATCACTTAAATGAGTTTGGGCAGTCCATCCACACAAGAAAGACTAAATGGATGAAGAATAGCCATTGGCCGGATTTCAACATGAATTGAATGAAGACCTCTTATGGAAATTATTGAACAAAAGAGAGAATTCAGTAAGCTCCAGAAGGGGGGGGGGGTGTATACATATATACATAATATACATATGGACACACATATGTGTATATGTACATATACACACGTACATACATAGAGATATACAGATGTAGGTATGTGTGTACATAGATATAATATACATATAGACACATATGTGTATATATATATACACCTATGAATATATAGAGATATATAGATGTGTGTGTGTGTGTGTGTGTGTGTATGACAGATACTACAATTGGGCCCAGAGTTGAAAAGGAAAGTGAACTGGATTGCTTTCCAAAAGTTGCAAAGCATTTTCACTGACCTCAAACTCCGATAACTGCAAAAGCCCATCTTCTCCATAAAAATATTCTACCAGTATTGCTCTAAGGCAACAAGAGCTGAAACACCACTGACTCCACAGAACTAATGATGAATATTGCACAAAGGGCAAAGGAGAGGTGCATGGTGGGTAGAAGCATCTTGCAACATATAACCAGTGGGCAACTCTGAAAAAGAGCAGGAGTAAATGATGTCCTTGAAGAATCACATGACAGAAAGAAAAGACAAGTTGGTCACATGGCAAGAGCAAAGGATAATAAGTGGACAACCACAGTGCTCCACTGGGACCCTCCTCATATCATGAGAAAAAGAAAGGTCTCCAGAACAACAGGTGGCCCTCCTCTGGCAAATTTTTGAGAGGACAAAGACAAGGGTGATAGCATGGGGTGATCAGATTGGCTAAACTGAGGGGGGGAAAAGGAAACTGACAAAATACTGGAATGGATATGGGAAAACTAGGTTTTTTAGTGTGGTGGAGTTGTGAACTGATCCATCCATTCTGGAAAGCAATTTGGAACTTATACCCCAATAGTTACTAAACTGTGCATATACTTTAACCAGAGATACCACTATTAGGTCTATGCCCCACAGAGATCAAAGAATGAAGAAAAGGACACATATTTACAAAAATAGTTATAGCAGAGTTTTGGTGTTTTGTTTTGTTTTTTAGTAGAAAAGAATTAGAAACAGAGGATTCCTATCAATTGGGAAATGACTGAACAAGTTATGGTATATAAATGTAATGAAGTATTGTGCTGTAAGAAACAATAAAAGGGATGATTTCAGAAAAACTGGAAGATTTGTATGAATTGATGCAGAATGAAGTGATCAGAACAAAAACAATTTATACAACAACAGCAGTATTATAAAGATCATCTTTGAAAGCCTTAGCAACTTTGATCAACACAATGACCAACCACAATTTCAAAGTACTCTGGATGAAACATCCTGCCCACCTCTAGATGGAGGAGTTATGGGCTCAGAGTATATATTCTTTTCCTTCTTTCTTTCCTTTTTTTTGAACATGGGTAGTTTTTTTTTTTATCAGTTAACCAATTTAAAGATTTGCATGACTATGTATATTTGTAATAGGCTTTGTTTCTCTTGTCTTCTCAGTGGGAAGGAGAAGAGGAGAGGCAGAATTTAGAACTGAAAATATAATAAAGTTGGGGAAGGAAGGAAGGAACAAAGGAAGGAAGGAACGAAGGAAGGAAGACACAGAGTGGGCAGGCAAGTATGACTTGTGATAATCACTGGAAGGAGCTCCTGAAACAAGGAGATCATGGATTCATTGAACTACTCAGAATGTCCACATTCTTGTGCCCCAGAATAATCACTAGCCAGCTTTTCCACATTCCTAACTTTTTAATTACAGTACCCAGAAGGCCGGGCTTTTTAGTTAGATAAGATGATATAGTGAAGGCAAAAATTGTAGATGGAGGAAGAGGGAGGAAACCTACTGAGTTAGTTGTAAAAAGACTGAGTTCAACATTATACTGGCAGTGAAAAAATACATAAATAGTAAATGTCAGATGGCCTGTGGAAAGACAAGCATGCTAATTCACTATTCGTGGAGCCACAAATCAGTTCAACTGTTCAAGAATATGGTTTCAAACTAAAATTAAAAGTTACTAATCAAATCCATTTTTGCAGAGATCTGGGCAGGAGGTCAAAAACAAAAAGAAAGGTCCTATCTACCAAAAATATTTTAGCAGTTCTTTTTGTGATAGTTAAAAAAAAAAGAAAGAAACAGTGTATCCATCAGTTGTAGAATAGCTGAATGAATTATGATATATAAAAACAAAGGAGTATTATTGAGTGTAAAGAAATATCAATTATGCAGAATTCAAGAAAATGCAGAGAAACTAGTAGGAATTTCAGTAGAGTAAACTAAATTGAACCAAAAAACAATTTAGGCAATGACTGAAACAATGTAAAAGAAAAAAATATTGAATGTTTTCAGCCCTTTAATGGATGCAAAGACCAATCTTGCCTTTGG
Organism: Pseudochirops corinnae; assembly: GCA_028646515.1. Lineage (NCBI taxonomy): Eukaryota > Metazoa > Chordata > Mammalia > Diprotodontia > Pseudocheiridae > Pseudochirops > Pseudochirops corinnae. The sequence goes on from CM053591.1 coordinate 165,365,184, forward strand.
CAGCAAGAAGGTATCATAAACTACCCTCTTCTCAGCAGAGGCTGCTGGCAGGCTACAGGTACAAAGTGAGCCCCATGTTTTTGGATGAGCCATAATGCTCTTTTGTATTTTTTGCTCAACTATACGTCTTTGTTAGAAGGGAAGGCTCTGTCATGGGATAGAAAGGACATTTATTATTAAAATTGGGATAAAGAAGCAGTATAGTATAGTGGAAAGGTCACTAACTTTTAAGGTTGAGAATAAGGGCTCAAAACCCATGTTATCTCCCACCCTTTGACCCCACTAGACCTCACTTTCATCATCTGTAAAAGTAAAGCTGTTGGAATAAATGGCTTCTAAAAATTCATTCTACATCAAAAACTAGGAACCTCTCAATCAAACTCTCCAGGCCTCAGTGTTCTAATATGTAAAGCAGGGATAACAATATTTGTACTACTTAATCACAGAATTGTTCTGAAGATCAAAGAACATCTATGAGAGTTTATTGTAATTATAGTTATTATATATGTAATATATTATATAATGTGAAATTATGTATACATATAATATATATGTATTTTATATATACATATTTACACACACATGGTGTCCCAGAAATTATTGTACATTTTTCCGTTATGAAAAATTTTGATCTGCATGAAGATTTTTTGGACCCCCTGTATATGATTCTTAGAGTACTCTCATACATCATTGTGGTGTAAATTTGACCTGGATCCAAGGACAGACTAGCTCAATTCCCAATTACTCCTCCCTAAAATATGAGCCATAACAGATGTATATATAACAGAGAATAGAGGGGTTGCGATCTGTAGCTGCTGTGTGGATATCCACTCTATCAAAAGTTCAAGGCTCCTTCAAGTATTGTTATTTTACCAGAAAGTTGTTGGGGAACTTCCTTAGAGGGCTGAATACTAACTTGTCTCTTTCTTTCTTCATTTTTTCCTTCCTTCTTTCCTTCTTTCCTTCCTTCCTTCTTTCTTTTCTTTCTCCCTTCCTTCCTTCCTTTCTTCTTTCTTTCTTTCCTTCCTTCCTTCCTTCCTTCCTTCCTTCCTTTCTTTCTCCCTTCCTTCCTTTCTTTCCTTTCTTTCTTTCCAGTCTTCCCTTCCCTTTTCTTCCTTCCTGTCTTTCTTTTTCTTTTGGATAGGACCAGGGATGTCAATTTATGTAGAGTGCTCCTGGCAAAGTAAGGACCTTTCTTTCTACCTTCCTTCCTTTCTTTCCTTTCTTTCTTTCCATTCTTCCCTTCCCTTTTCTTCCTTCCTGTCTTTCTTTTTCTTTTGGATAGGACCAGGGATGTCAATTTATGTAGAGTGCTCCTGGCAAAGTAAGGAACTCCCCTAAAGGAAGAGCAGCACCTAAACAATGTACTGTCTAGAACTAATGCCTAGCGCACTGAAAGAGTGACTTGCCCAGAGTACATTCATAGCCAGTATGTGTCACAGACAAGAACTGAACCCAGGTCTCCCTGTCCTGAGGACCAACTCTTTATCCCTTATGCCAGGCTGTCTCATAAATTTTGCCTTTTAAAGGTCAGGAGTTTGTAATCCTAGAAACTTTGCTTAGTAACCTGATATCATGAGAATTTGTCTCTAAGGCTGATCCTAGGCAGCACCGAGAAGCATGGGAGTTCAGATTCTGGCTTTGTTACAGATCCATGCACTCTTGCTTAACTGCTGCTGTGGTTAGGAGCCTGCCTCCTGCTTCCCAGTCCTGGGACATCAGCATCATTAACAGCCAAGTTCTGTTCTAGCTATTTGGAATAAAGAAGACAGAATAGCTTGTTCTTCTTCCTTGGGCAGCAGTCAGAATAATAGACTGAATGAACCTAATAACTCTTAAGCCTCCAGCAAAGAGGTGGCTTTCTCATCTTGATATCCCAGGAGTCCTGGATTCAGAAGTCCACTGGAAAGGGAAACAACCTAGTGGGCCTTACAACTTGGAAAGCTGAAGGTGCCATGTTGACTCCAGCCATCAGGAAACCTGAGGAGCAGACATAACAAGGAACATGAGCGGGAGTAGAGAACCTGCACAGATCAGAAGTAGACAGCGCTTAAAGATGTCCTTCTTCTGAATGGTCTTTATTTGTCTCTTCATTTGATAGACAAAAAGCAGAACCTCTTGGCCCTTTTCTCTCTTCTTCTCTCTTCTCTTGGAAGCTGGAATAATCTGATTGTTCACCCTTCCAAGGTGAACCTCCCAGGGAGGTAGAAAGGAAAGACTTCGCAAGCGGCTCAGCAATTATAGATATCAAGCAGACACTTATTAAGTGCTTAGTCACTCAGTCAGTAAACATTCATTAAGCACCTACTAGGTCGCATAGAGGATAGAGTATTGGACTTGGAATCTGGAAGACTCATCTTCATGAGTTCAAATATGGCCTCGGATACTTATTGAGCTGTGTGACCCTGGGCAAGTCACTTAACATTGCTTGCCTCAGTTTCCTCATCTGTAAAATGAGCTGGAGAAGGAAATAGCAAACCACTCCAGCATGTTTACCAAGAAAACTCAAAATGGGGTCACAAAGAGTTGGGGCATGACTGAAACAACCCAACAACGAGTACCTACTATGTTCTGACCACTGAGCTAAGGGTTGGGGTTCCAAAAAAGTGAAAAATAGTTCCTGCTCTCAATGCATTCACAGTCTATCAAGGGGATGGGGGACAACATGCAAACAACGATGTAAAAATAAGATATTTTGTTATTCTGTCTTTTTAGTCATGTCTACTGTCCGTGACCCCGTTTGGGATTTTCTTGATAGAGTTACTAGAGTGGTTTGCCATTTCCTTCTCCAGCACATTTGACTGAGATGAGGAAACTGAGGCAAACAAGGTTAAGTGACTTACCCAGGGTCACAGAGCTAGTGTCTGAGGCTGGAATTGAGCTCAGGTCTTCCTGACTCCAGGTCCAACTCACTGCCCAGTACAAACAAGATATATACAGGATAAACTGAACATTACTATGTTCCAGGCTCTTTCCTAAGCACTAGAAATAAAAATAAAACTCTCCCTACCTCGAAAGCAAAGGAGCAAGCAGCAGTCTCTGATTCTGTTTCTTTCTCTTTCCAAATATTTTTTTTTTCCTAGAAGTTAGGAAGTCGGTGTGACCCAGATCCATAATTAGGAAAGGGAGTAAGCATTTTTTTAATACTTTCTCTGTGCCACACTACATACCTTTTACGTGTGTTTCTTCATCCGCCTGACCCACTACCATTCTGATCCACAGCCTTCTCTGCCCAGACAGCTCTTCTCAGAAGCAGCATCACGTTTCTCTACCTAAATAGCAATATTTTCAACTGTGGAGAAATCATAAGTTTCCTTCCTATCCCAAACCCCCAAAGCTTTACCCCAGATGAACTTAACCCCAGTTTTATAGATAGATGGGACTCCAAGAAAGGAAACTCCCCCTCCTAATTCAATCCCTCTGTTCTGTGAGTTGAGATTGTCAAGATATTAGGAGACACCTTGTTTTCCAGAGCTAAGGCCCAGCAAGCAGGCTGTGCCCTGAGCTTGGCATAACAGTCCTTTGCACTCACCCTCTGGCAAAATCATGTAATTATTATATTGCTTTGACCAACACCAGGTGTTCTCTTGCTGTATCCATGTTCTGGTCATGAAGCCCTGCTATTAATCAAACTTGTCCCATTGTTGCTGTTGTCCCCTCAGGGTAAGGGATACACTCATAGTGACATTGGTATAAGTATTGAGATCTCCCCACAATGCCTTGGGTCCCGCCTACTAGGGGCAGGGCCCTGGCACACTTGTTCTTGCTTATAAGTTGTTTCCCTCCCTTTGAAATTTAACTTCTATTTGATTCCTGACTCTCCTGTCTCTAGCCAGTTCTGTTTTGCTCAGGCCACCCACAGGTTAGGGGCCAGTTTGTTCTGGTTGACAAGATCAAGGGGCTTACTAGGTGGTCAAACAAATAGTAAATATCAGAGCTCAGACTTGAACCCAGGTCTGGTTCTCCAAGGTCAGGTCTCTAGGCACTATCTCCCCAAGTGTTTGTTAACTTAGTTTCCAACTGGTAAGACATATGGGAGAGATTCTTGTTATAGCAAGAGGCCTTCCCTGTCCTCTAACCCCCAGGGTCCAGCTACTCCATCTGACTCTGTCCTCTACTTCCTTCCACCCTCACATCTGAGGGCCTACTCTCAAGGCTTTGTTTGGTAGACACTAACACCACCTTTCTTTCATCCCACATTGCCTTCATCTACCTCTCTTCCACCTTCCCTCCTGTCCTGATTTTTGGGGACCAGCATGCCACCCTGCCTTAGATTCTCCAAGATGTCTTACTGCTAGTTCTAAGAAAGGAGCCAGTGTGGCATAAGGGGTAATGTGCTGAGCCTTGGACTTAGGAAGACCTGAGTTCAAATCTTGCCTGTGGTACCCTATTGCTTTGTAAGTAGGGCAGAGGCATTTCACTTACCAATGTCTCCAATTGGATTGTAAAAAATAGTCAACAAAAGAGAGAATCGTTAAACATCAGAAACCTAGAGGAATTGGGAATTATTCAGAATCTATATTTTATTCCCTAATTTTCTTCTTTCTTATTTTTGTCTGATTTTCCCAAAGCCTCCCATTTCCTTTGCTTTCTTCCTCTCTTCCTCTTCTGAAGTAAGCAGAATCAAATTCCCCTGAGAGTTTCCTGTCATCCTTATGTCCCCAGACCTCAAGGTATGCATTAAAAGCCCCTTGAGGTTTCCCAGAACCCACGTAGGATTCATTCACATGTCAGAGTTTACTCCAAATAAGATGTTCTTAAATTCTTTATGTGTCCTGGTTGTCCCCGTGGGCAGCTGGGAGAAACCTCTGGACCTCTCAGAATGATGTTTTTAAATGCATAAATAAAATACATGTAATATAAGAGAAACCAATTTTAATAAAATATCAGTTTCAAAATATTGAAAAAAAATTCAGGTACCCCAGTTTTAAAATCTGTTTCCAGACTTTGGATCTTCACCTTAGCTTCTTCCCTGTGGTTTCCAAGGTGAAGGTCATTGACAACCTTTTCTTAGTACCCTCCATCCACCTGGCTAATGACCCCTGACCTAGAACAAAGTGTAAACCCCTTACATTTAGGGTCAATACCATTAAAGATTTATCTGGACAGTCCCAGGAAAGGGAGGGACCCATCTATTCTAGGAATGGCCTTTGGACCAGAAGCTGTGCCCCATGTTACTTGAGGTAGGACAGGATTGTCTAGCAGTCACTAAAGAACCCTGGTCACTCAGAGCCTTTGGGAACTCATGTCCAGTCCAAGCTGAGGTGATAAGGATCAAAGGGGACATCTGTCATTAGAATCAGCTTGAAGTTTATGGACTATTCTACTTGTTGAGCTTAAAACCCATTCATGGAATTGATTCCACCAAAAGCCTTTAACAGAATCCTATTCTTATGATTCCTAGAGGGTAAAATGAGCATGTATTAGGTAAGCCCTTGCTATGTGCCAGGCGGTAATTATCTTCTCCACAGTCTACTGGGTCGCCAGCATCCCTTGCCTACCAGCAGCTGTAAAGAAAGTACTTTATCATAAGCATGCTATTTTAATGATATGAGCCAAAAAGCAGGACTTATTTATGCCAAGAAAAGTTTGAATTCTAATTAGGAAATCGAAAAGGGATTTCATAAGTGTGCCATTTTGGAAAACTAAATAAACATTTCTGAGAAGCAGTGTGGTACTGTGAAAAGTGTGTTGTGCTTGTGGTCAGAAGGCCTGGATTTGAGTCCTAGTGCTGACCCTTACTGTGTGACTTCAGGTAGGTTTCTTACCTTCTCTGAGCCTCATTGTCCAACGTGTCCAAAACTGGACTCATTATCTTTCCCCCAAAGCTCTCCTCTCTTCCTAACTTTCCTCTTATTGTTGTGGGCAACCCCATTTGTCAGTCACCCAATTCATTCTCTTAACCTATGTCAACTTGGGCTCCTCACTGTCACTCCCATATCCAATCTGCTCACAAGATCTGTTGATTTCACCCCTGTAGCATCTCTTGAATCCCCCCTTCCTTCTCTGACGTTGACCTCACCTGGATAAGATCCTCATCAGCCTCCCACCTTACCTATTGCTATATATTCCAGTGGGTCTGGCTTTCTCAAGTCTCCCCCCGACTCTAATCCATCCTCCATTCATCTGCCAAAATGATCTTTCTAAAGCTGGGTCCAACCACGTCCCCCCATACTCATAAACTCAATTGACTCCCTATCACCTCTCAGGTCAAATATAACATATCCCATCTGGCGTCCAAAGCCTCTCAACACCTGCCCCACCTTTCCAGTCTCCTTAGATCTTACTCATACTCACATTCTCTGCAAGTGATTCAGGACTTTAACAAACAACATACTTTATCTCCTGGATCCGAGCATTTTCACCAGTTATATCCAAGCCTGGAATGCTCTCCTTCCCCACCTCTTCCTTCTGGCTCCCTTCAGTTCCCAGTTAAAATCCCACCTTTTCCTGGAAACTTTTCATAATTCCTCATGATTCTAATGCCTTCCCTCTGTTGGTTATTTCTGATTTTTAGCTTGTTTATATGTTGCTGTTTGCATGTAATCTCCACCTCCCATGCCCACCCCCATTAGACTGTGAGTCTTTTTCCTTTCTTTATATCATCAGGACTTGGCATATAGTGGGCACTTAATGTTTATTGTCTGCCTAATTTTGCTCATCTTTAAAATGGGAATACTAATATACCATGTACCCCAATTCCAAGAAAAGCCCTTGGAACATCTTAAGACCTTGTAAAACGTGAATTGCTGCTGTTATTAAGGAGGATTATCCTCAGCCTCAGACAGTCAGGTGGCACGATGGTGCACAGAGCACCATGCCTGGAGTCAGGAAGACATCTTCCTGAGTTTGAATCCAGCCTCACACATATACTAGCTGTGTGACCCTGGGCAAGTCATTTAACTGTTTACCTCAGTTTCCTAATCTGTAAAATGAGCTGGAGAAGGAAATGGCAAAATGCTCCAGTTTCTTTGCCAAGAAAACTCCAAATGGGGTCACAAAGAGTCAGACACAAATAAAAAATGACTGAACAGGGGGATGGCTTAGCCTCAGAAAACCCAGATCCTGGCTCCACCTCTTAGTCAAGTCACTTCATTCTCTCTCAATCTCAGTTTCTCCATCTGAAAAATGTGGATTAAAACACCTGCATAGGGTAATCCAAAAGGTACTATAGGGTTGTGAATTGTTAATAGAATTAAGAATTGTTTTCATTATCTATCACCTTAGAAATAAGTGCATTTCTCAAGAGGGGTATGACCTGCTTCAAGTATAAAGAAGTGTAATAATCAAACAACAGAAACAAGTGCTTCAGAGGAGCTCCCTTGTACCCCTCTTCCATCCCTGATCACCAGTCAAGTTACTCTAAGGCTTTGGAAGTCTTATCCTGGAATGTCTAGGTAATGCTGATGTCATGAGCAGAAGTAAGGCTTTCAGGACCTACTTTGGGACATCCTGGAAACATTGGGATTGTCCCTGCCCTGGCAAAAGCAATCTGCTCCCTCTCCCCTCCTAAAGGAAACAGAGGAGGAAAGTCTTGGCAGGAAGAATGAGCAGGGTTCAAGAGACAGACACATGGGAGAAGAGGAGAGAATTTGGGTTTGAGAGAGAGTATGGTACAGAGGAAAAACCACTGACTTTGAAGATAGAGAACCAGAGTTTAAATTCCCCCATGTTACTTCCTACCCTTTGATCCCTCTAGACCTCAGTTTCTTCATCTGTAAAAGTAAGGGGGTTAAAATAAAAGATCCTATAGGAGCCTTTACCAGAAGACACAGAAATAGGTAGATAGATCAACTTTCCCTACCTAGAGAGCAGAGGAATGACCAGCATTCTAAGTGACAGCATAAAGCAGAGTGACTGACTAGGGGAGACATTTGTTGGCATCCCAAGAAGGATGTGACTGGAGGCCATTACTGTTTGCCAAACTTTTTCTCCCAGAGACTTGATAAAGGATGGTAATATCCTTCGTTTCTCATTCATGCTTTGCCTCTCCTTCCTCTCCCATCACATTTCCCAAGAGGGTAGATGCTAAATCCAAAGTTTTTCTGTTCATCAAGTCTTCACTTGATATTTTGGAATTAATCAGTATTAATGCCAGCTCCCTCTAGATCAAGATTTGATTGATCATAATGACTTTCTGATCTGTGTGCTTTGTTATTGTAAAGGGGAAGCCAGACGAAAGGAGGTGGTGATAGCAAAGTATATAGAAGAAAGTGAAAAGGGGCGTATCCCATGTCTAATTTGGTGGGATTTCATCTTTACTGGGAGTTTATGAAAGAGAATCTTATTAAAACTGATTTCTTATTTTTATAGACCTCCCAAAATGAGACAAGCATGGACCTAGGTCTTCTCTCCTAGCAGTCAAAAACTGACTGTATAGCAAAAGGGTGAAGGACGCACGAGGTTGACCCTGTTGTGATTACACTGTCTTCTTTCTTGTTTTCCTCCAAGAATGCTCAGAGAAATTACTACACGTGAATGGAGTCGAAAGTAATGACTAGAGAGTAGTTCCTAGGTGATAGGAGAAGAAGGGGAGCAACTATACAATGCTGATGACATTTATATTCCAAGGGTGGGAGCAAGGGGAGGGAGTGAATACCCCCTCTCTTTCCTAAAATAGTTCAGTAGATAACCCTTTTTTCATCTTCAACCAAACAACTCCTCAAACTTTCATAGGCACTCTACTACATTGAGGTTACTATTCCTGAAAAGGGAATTCCCAAAAGGCAGTTTCAAGGCCCTCCAACAAAGAAAGGATACCTATGAAGGAAAAGAGCACTGAATTTGGATTCAGGGAGATCTGGGTTTGCATCTCATCTCCTTTAATACCTAGCCATATGAACTTTGACAAACAACTTTGCTTCTCTGTGCCTTATTTTCCTCATCCATATAAGAACAGGGTTAGATTTGATGACCTGAAAAATCTTCTTTAGGGGACCCAAGATCTAAAGCTACAGTCCTTTCAATACCATATTGCTTTATCTATACAGTAGGGGCTTTAAAATCTTAATCTCTAGGTTCCTCTCCTGTATGCCCAATTTGGAAAATGAAATAAAATATAAATGGCTTACTCTTGAAGAACTTCTTTGAAGAACACTACTATTTAAATTTAGGATGATCTTCCTCTTGCTATTCCATGAACCACATGGCAAGGATAAAAGAATCCTTTTCTTATCCCTATGAAGAGTGATCATTCATTATCTGGATAAAGCAAACTAATCTAGCTTGATTAGATAGATAGATAGACAGATAGATAGATAGATGGATGGATAGATGGATAGATGGATAGATACATGATAAATATGTACATATGTATATATCTGCTGGCTGAGTCAGAAAGACTGAAGTATCCTCTAAGATTTTATAAATAAATCTTATCTTGAGCCTAGAAGACCTGTAGTCAATTGACTTAAGGCAACTAGCCAACAATAGCTCTTCTGGAATTTATGAATTGAGAATTGCCTAAGGTTCTATAATTTATGATCTAAGATAATTGCTTACTACAGAAACAAACTTGAACCCAGGTTTGAGAAAGGTGTACATGGATTGCAATTGTCTCACTCTTCATCAGTTATGGAGCTATTATTTCTTAAACACTCCTGATGACTCAAATCCTGTAATGCTTACTTGAAGAAAGGCAACACGCTACAAAGGAAGAAAAGATGACTTAGGATAATAGAACTTAGGTTTGAATCACCAAGCTGTCACTAATTTTACACCAAAGTAATTTTCCCATTCCAAATCCCCCACCTTCAACCAAGGAAAACAGTTAAGCAATACCAACCCATATACATTTCACCTTGTATCCACTATTCAGTACCTATAGTCCTTGCACACACACACACACACACACACACACACACACACACACACACACTCCTCTACTGAAAGGAGAAATACGAATCTAAAAACCATTTGAATAGTCTAACAACTCATATGTGTATATGCATTACAAATGTACTATATATTATATAATAATAAATAATTATATATTATAAATAATATTAAACATATTTTATATTGTATTATATATCATATTATATGTTATATAATAGTAAATAAATTTATAATATATTTAAATTTATTATAAATAAATTTATTATATATTTAAAAGGAATAGCAAGTTGTACATAAGAGATTTGCAGTTTCATGCGCAATCTTTTTCTATTATTCCCCTATGTTATGGAAATGTTTTTTATTTCATAAATTAAAAATATAGTAAATACAATTTTTTAAGCAAAAAAAATAAGTCTGAGGGAGAATTCCAACAAGATAGACTGTTTATGTATGGTCATGGACAAGAACGGCACAGGATAAGAAGGCATTGATAGGATGCCAACACCATGAGCCTAGGTCAAAGAGTGGAAACCACTGGGATCATAGACTGACCCAAGGAAAATAACTCTTCTCACCTAACACTTGCATTATAGGCTTTTGATAGATATTTGCTGAATTGAAGTTATTTAATCTTTCATTTTAAAGGAAGGAAGGAAGAAAATGAAGATATGTATGTACTGCGATTATTAGAATCTCATAGTCAGCCTTGACTCCATGTGGTTCATATTCAGCAAAACCAGAAAGTACTGACAAACCTGAGCACTTGAAAGACCGTGAGAGGGTATTGCTTGATCTAGGGAAAAAGTGATGACAATGTCTTTAGATGACAGGGATTTGGTCATTCCATGAAGCATGAGGCCACAATGAGCTGCTGACAAACTTGCCCACCCTGCTAGTTTTTCTTTTTTCCAAAGAATGTGCTTTTACTTTTTAAGAACAGTAAGATATACTCATCTTCACTTAATCTGGGGGAAATGGTGCAATCTCAAATCTGCTATACTAACCAAGATCAAAAATATACTCTTGATAGCATAAAAATGTGATGCATGGCAGAAATTGTTGGTTCTTTCCTACTCCCCTCATAAGGACAGTCAGTATTATGATCTGACAACCTCCACTTTCTTCCCATGTTCTCCCTTCCCTCCCCCTTCCCCCCCCCCCCCCCCCCCGCCACTCTTCAACCCTCTGCAATCTGGAATCTATTCATTTACCATCCTAGGAAATTCTGTAACCCAGAGTCAAATGACATTCGTTTTGTACTCTCCAGCTTCCTTGACATCTCTTCAGTATTTGACACTATTAGACATACCTTACTCCAGATACTTCATCATCTCCTTGTTGCTGACGCTGCATACTTGTGGTTTACTTCCTATCTCTGGAATCATTCTTTCTGTCTTCTCTGCTGACTCCTCTTTCTCTTCCACCCTTCTAAATGTGAATTCCACCCGACAAAACCATCCTCTTAAGACTATATCTTCAACCTCTCTTCTCTTTTATCTTTTTTAAATTAAAGGTTTTTCTATGAACAGAAATCTATTTTCTCTTCCTCCTGCATTCCACCCCATTGAAAATAAGTAAAAAAAAAAAAAAAAAAGCAAAGTCCTTGTAACAAATATGTCTTAGTATCATGGTTAATTAAGAGTTGTGGTCATGAGAGACTAGGATTCAGTCCCACTTTTGATGCTCGTTTTGGTCAGTCTCTCAGTCACGTCCAACTCTTCAAAACCCCATGAACGACTCTGTCCATTGGGTTTTCTTGGCAAAGATACTGGACTGGTTTGCCATTTCCTTCTCCAGTGGATAAAGACAAACAGACTTGCCCAGGGTCTCATGTGTGTGACCTCGCTTCTCTAAACCTCAGTTTCTCCATCTAGAAAATGGGCATAATAACATCCTTAGAATCTATTCCACTGTTGAAAGCCAAAGAAGATAATATATGACAAATCACAAAATGCTACACAAATGTCAGCTATAATATTTTCACTTTTTGTAGCCCAGAGAATTGTACATAGGAGGTGCTTAAAAAAGAGTTTGTTGAAGTAAATTTCACTTTCTAGATAAGGGCCTATAGAAAATGAAAGATATCCTGTGATTTTATGATAATTTGGGGTTATTCTGTTTTATTCTATAGCCCTTTGCTGTTTCTGTAATGTTAAACGAGATCCCTGAATCTTTCTTTGGGTCAAAATAAGCCCATTTGTTGCAACTGTAATAGCTGTTTGTATCAAAAATTGGATTTATTTATTAAATAGAATGGTTATTTCCTTATAGAAAAAGAACAAACTACATTCCTAACCTCTGCTCACATAGGATGTTAAGCACTCTCAGTTCAAATAGAATTTCCAATTGTGTCAGGTCAGCACTAAGTGCTTACTACCCTTAATATGTTTTCTCTTTTTAAGTGGACTATTAAGTCCATTAACATTTAATGAAACCATTTTAGCTTTATATACAAAGAAATTCCACATTCTATGGGTGGAACATTCCATCAACTCCCAAAGGCAAATGGACATAAATTTAAGAGAAAAACAACTCTGACACTTCATTTCTTCACTAAGTGGCTAAGATATCTACTAACATTTAACTTCCAAAATCCCCACTTAGAAACAATTGTACCCTTTTTTAAAGCATAATCAGCCTAATTGGACAGTTATTTCATTAAGCCCCTTACCAAACATCACATCCTAACAATGGTTAGTTATTCATAATGTGTTAGTATTGATTCCATGCTTTTTCTCAAAATGTGAGTTTTTCAAGCACATTAAACCCTTAATTCCATAATTACATAAAGATGCTATAGGTTAAATATATTGTGTGTATATACACACATATTTACTTATCTGTATAAATGACATGTTTTTCCTTTTCACCTTGAGTAAAATTTAAGCTTGTTGAGGGTAAGAAGCATTTTTCATTTTGTCTGTTTCCCCAGAGCCTAGAATAATGCTTTTCACTCAGTAGGTACTTCAAAAGTGTTTGCTGAGTGAGTGAACAAATAAAGGATTGTTACATGTCCTAAAAATTCTGTCATCAGTAGATTTTTGACTTCTCCACCGTCCTCATCATCTAAGGAACAAGTACGGAGCCCCTTACAGTGAAAGACAAATACTTTGGTTCTCAGCTTCTTTGGAGAGAGGCTAAGTAAATGTTATAGCAGTTAAGGATAATTCGCAATTTATTGCCATCTTACAGGTCTATTCATAGATTAAGAGATCTTTATTTCATCTCTGTTATGGAATGCCTTCCCACACAAATACTTTTTTTCTATTTCCTAAATATAACCTTCACCATAAATAATTCACAAACATGAATGGTCGAGAGTTTAAAACCATTTTTCTACTATAGTATTTACAGTAATTAGGTAAATATCGAACAGTTATAGGAAAATATATATAGCACGTGCATAGAAGAAGTCATTAACTCATCATGCTTTATCCTTACCACCCTTCAAACCACGGGGTTTGGTTTGGGGTTTTGCTGTTTTGTTTTTTATTTGATTTTATTTTTAGATTTATTCTTATTCTGGCCCACAAGGCTAAACCTGAACCTTTTTGAAAATCACTTTAGAATTCTTTCTCTGTTTAACTTTAAAAAAAACAAACACCCACCAAAGAACAACTAAAAAAAGTGCTTGCGATCATTAATACCCATAAGGCAACACCTTATATGATACTATCAATTTACTGGCAACACCCACTCCTTCCTAACAATTGCTTCTTCTGAATTCAGCAAATAAAGGACTAGAGACACTCAGACTTAGGGTCTTGTGTCTAGAAAATTTATTTAAGCTTCTAATGAAAAAGCCACATATATACATACATGTATGTGTGTTGTGTGTGTATATCATATATGTGTGTATATGTATGTTGTATACATGTATGTGTATATAAACACACACACACATATATAATAAACACCATTCTTGAAAAAAAAAGTCACTGAGCAGCTGCAGGGATTTGAATGTCCTTTGAGACACTTGAACATCTAAAGGCTTGAGCTGGGCCGGTGCGGTTGAGAGGAGGCACGTTTGACATGGCAGTTGTGGAAGCTGTAAATGTCCCACAGTAGGAAGCTGCTTTCTATAGACTTCAAAGCAAAAGGCAGTTAATTAACCTGCTTTCAGGAGAGGTCTGGACATACTTAAGACAGCTGTTAGGCTAGGACACATGAGTATCTCAACAAGGAAACATCCAACTTCTCATCGTGTCATTGTTCCGTTCCCATCACATTGGGAAGAAATGCAGAGGGCCTCAGCTTGGTTCAATTCAAATTAATCTAAGAGTTTTCCCAGATGCTTTTGGGAACACCAGCTTATTTCTCACTCTGTAGCCCGGGATCCACCAGGGCCCTCTGAGCTGGAGCACACATGCTGTTTGCATATCTCAAGCTCCATTTTGAATTCTGTGTGAAGGATGCCCATTTGTACCTTTTGCTTGCCATCATTATTGCTGATCCAACCTGGAGGCCTGGCAACTTGACGGTGGGGAGAGGGAGGGAGGGAGGGAAGGATGGAGTTTTCCTTCCTCCTGAATTCCTTTGAATGTGCCTGCTGTTGATTTTTATTCACAGAAAACACTGACTGCTCTTGACAGGTGGGGAAGGAGGATGTTCTCCATGGCTGACCAAATACAGTGGGTTAGACAGTCAACCAATTTCCATTCTTGACATGAATCCAATTGTGGCTTAATCACCAAGAATTTGTACTAGGCTGGCTTGGTCCAGAGTTTCCCTAGTTGAACCTCTTATCAGCCTCTTTCCCCAGACAATTTAGTTCAATCATGCAGAGAAAACTGGGTTCATTCTAGGCCCTCAATGGCAGCAGCCAAGGATTGAGGCCCTAGCTTGTGACCATCACTACATCAGACCTTTTCCCTTGGTTTTGTGACTTCTCTAGTATTCCTGCCATCCAAGGTCACTTCCAGCACTAAAATCTATGATTCTCTGACAATGTCAGGCTATCCATAAGCATGAAGAGGAAAAAGACAGAAAGATAAAAGGTTAGAGCGGTTCATTGGACACACAGAGAGAAGGGTATCTGAACAGGGCAAGCAATCAAAGGGGAGCAAAGTTCAATGCCATTCTATAATCATTTAATAAACCAGATGTTAGGGAAGGTTAGGGGGAGGAGGAGAGACAAAGACCAAAGGAGTCCTCTGACCAGAAGTTAACATCTGAAGAATGAATGAGAAATGTGTGCAACACAGTGCTGAGCGCTAGGACTGCAGATACAAAACAAAACCCTCAGGGTGCTTACTCTCTAATGAAGGGGAGCGGTGAACAGTTTAGGACGCCTTGGTTGAATGGCCTGCCCGAGAGCAGGAGAGTAGATTAATATACTCCACCCAGGAACAATGGTGGATTTGACTTGATTCTTGGTTCTGGTTCTGGTTTACTTGGGCTGAAGAAGGGAATGGAGTAATACAGGTGTGAGGGGATGCTATAGGGCAGTTAGCCAGATGCTATAGGGCAGTTAGCCAGACAGTAGAGGAGATGGCCAGAGAGTAAGGGGTGAAAGTAGAACATGGCTGAGACTTTCCTAAAAGTTTTTCTGGAGAGACATTTGTCAAGCCAGATAGCAGCACCCTTACGGGGATGTTTCTCCAGGGCAATAAGATAGTTGGCTAAAAAGAGTATGGGGGAGAAGCAAAAAAGAAAAAATTTAAACACTTGAAGAACTGAATTGTTTGTTGTGACCTAATCCAACTACAGGCTTTTTTTAAGAAGAAATTTTCTAGCATTAAGTCCTGCAACTTAGTGAACTCATATACTTAAAACTGAAAAAGAAAAAACCCAACACTTGAGCAAACATAGGTCCCTCCCACTGCAGTAATTTCTGACCTCTTACTGCCCTGGGTTTCCAGCTATTCACCTCAATCAGCCACATACTGTTTCCTAACATGTCCAGAGTTCCAAATGAAGTCTTTCTGATTTCAAGCAGTTGGTAACTATCTGCGACATATGCACAATCATCTTCTGGATGAAGTTCAAAATCCCAGTTCTGTTCCTTTCCCCTCCCTCCCCCCCTCATCTTAACCAAGCAAATTCCCTATGAGGCTTTCATTTTTCTCAAGTGTGCAAAATGTTCAAGACTGCCTGGAAAAATGTGTCACATGACTGATTCTAAGGGAAATATGTTAGGAATCTTTTAATTTTCTTTAAGCATGTCACTTTGTAACAGGCATATCATTGACCAACAGTTCATCATTTCTTCCAAAAGGCTGAGCAGGAACAGGATTTTTTTTGACACTATGTAGCTCAAGAAAGATAAAATTTAATGTGTCCTTACTTTCCTATAATGGCTTTGCTTTCTTCCTGAGGAGTCTGAAGACCCCAGAGGAGCAGGCTGGGCAAGCTTCCATGATACAAGGCAGCTGATAAGAGTCCTCAGGGGACAGACCATCGCTGTGCCCTGTCTAGCATAGCACAAAAGGTGCAGTTCAGGCACAGCCTACTGGGTAAATGTCTGGTCACCCACTGGGTGGTTTGACCCAGACTTCTAAACAGGTGCTAGGAAGCAAGATTCGAGAGTCATCCCATTAGTTCATTGGTTGGACTTTGGATTTCATCTGTACAGGAGAATTCTTCCTGTGGAAACTTCTTTCTCTGAGTCATATTGGCAACTTATAGTCTTAGAGAGTTGCCTTAGGCAATAGAAGGTTAAGTGACTTGCCCAGGGTCACTCAGCTAGTAGAAAGCCCAGGCAGGAGAGCTTTGACCCTATTGGAAAAGATGAATGACAGGGTGTTGTCAGGAACCTTACCAAGCCTGTGAAGAGCAAGGACGAAAGGGAGAAGAGAGATTCTCCAAGAATGTGAAGAAGACCTAGCCAACGGGAGAGGACTGTTGATCAAGGGGAGAGATGGAACAAGAGAAACATGGGTTTTTTAGCCTCACTTTTGGAAGTTTCTGACTTCTGAGAAGGGAAGGAGGTGCTCAGGCAGTTGATTCTAAGTATACTGATGCCATTATCAACAATGGTAAGAGTAGGTTGGGCAGAGCCAAGATGGTGGAATAACATGTTGTTGTTCAGTTGCGTCCAACTCCTCATGACCCCATTTTGGGGGTTTTCTTGACAAAGATACTAGAATGGTTTGCCATTTCCTTCTCCAGTTCATTTTACAGATGAGGAACTGGGGTAAACAAAATTAAGTGACTTTCTCACTGTCACTCGTCTCGTAAGTGTCGGAGACAAGATTTGAACACATGAATATGAGTCTTCCTGATTTCAAGTACTCTGATCTATCCACTGTGCCACCTAGCTACCGCTGGTGGGATAGCAGGAAAAAGTAAAAAGCTTCTCCTGGTCCCTACCCCAACCCCAAACAGATCTAAAAAATTTGCCAGACTGAAACCTAATCAGGAAATCCAAGGGGGAGAAAATTACAGTGAATCATTTTTTTCTAGCCCAGGTAAGCATAATGAGACAGACAAATACATACACAGACACTGAGGATGAGGTCTGACCAGGAATGAGCCATGTGCAGCATCCTAGTGCAGAGAGAAGATTAGCACCAGGGCAAAAAGGCAGCCCTGTGGCTCACTACACAGACTCAGGCCACAGATCCAAGGTGGTGTGAGGAAACCTGTGCCTAGAGGTAGCATTCCAATATGAGTAGCAAATTGCAAGGCATAGGCTACATATTGATCAAGGAGCAAACAGCAAACAGCAGCTATGCGGTTTGGACCACAGAAATGGAATAGGGTTTCTGTTCTAGCTTCTAGCCCAGTCTGAAATTGGCAGGAATCCTAGACCAACTGGCTTGGAATTAAGAAGACCCAAGTTCAAATCCAGCCTCAGACTTTTACTAGCTGTGCAAGCCTGGGTAAATAATTTAATTTCTGTTTGCTTCAGTTTCCCCAAATGTAAGATGAAGATAATAATAGTACCCAACTTGCAGGGTTATTGTGAAATATGAATATTTACAAATATGAAATATTTGTAAAAAGTGATTAGCACAGTGCCTGGCACATCGTAGTTACTTTAAAATGCTTATTCCCTTCCCTTTCCATTTCCCACTCATGCCAACCTACTTACAGCCTTATTTCCAACTACTTTTTTTTTCCTGCAAGGTGGTAGTACTCATAGTCTTTCTTTAGTTATCCTCTTTTATAGTTTTGCAAATGAGCTCCTACTCTACACGGGCGCTAACCTTTGATAGCTAAATCTCCTCCTTTAGTAAGATTAAGGTTTCCTTAGATAATAATGTTTTCTTTTCCCTTCTTTGTTATGGCGATAGGATTAATGCTTTCATTTTTATCCATTTCCTGTTTTTCAGAATTGACAGCTTGATCTGTTCTAGTGGCATGGAGTTTCTGTGATTGCTTACTTTTCTTCTAAATTGGTATTTACCTTCCTAGAGTCCATAAATGAATTTCTCTCCATCAGGAGTGGTCATGACCCCTGAAGTTTGTGAAGACTCTGTATTTCAACTTTTACCTTCAGGTTCTTCCTCTATCAGCCCATCCATTACCATTAAAATGGCCTCTTCTAAGGAGTCTAGTTGTTAGTGGGACCTGGCTGATGGCTGTGACGGTTCTCCTGGTTGTCTCTCAGAATACTCATTTACCTAAGATGCAAAAAAGACTAAACACAAAAGTAACTGAGGCAATGTGAGCTCATGGACACTTAAGGATGGGAGATAAAATAGTTACCCTTTCCCTCTTCCTCATACCTAGCAATTCACAACAGTTCTGCTTTCCCACCAGAAAAGAAAGAAGAAAAAGGACTGGGCTAGGTGCAGACTACTTTTGCATGCAAACTCAATTCTGGCTCAACAGCTCATAAACCATCACTTCTTCCAGTTCCTCAACTAACCAGAAGGCTCTTCCTCAGCATATAATACCGGGTCCCCAGTCTCTCCTGATTAGAACTACTCATCAAGCCTCCACATGTTGGATTGGAACCAGGAAGGTAATGTCCGCAAATGCTCTATGTGACCCAATAGGAAATGCCAGTGAGAGCATGCTGCAAGGACTGGGACCTGATTGGCTAACCCTCCATTCCATAAATTACAAACAATTTCATCTTTCATAATTTCATTTGGTGCCACTCATATCCAGTGTTTTCCATCTGTCTTTAAGAAAGTATTCCTATGCAAAAACTTTTTAATTTAATGTAATCAAAATTAGCCATTTAAATTGAAAATATTTTGCACAAACAAAGTCAATGCAACCAAGATTAGGAGGGAAGTAGAAAACTGGAAAAGAATTTTTACAACCAGTATAAAGGCCTCATTTCTAAAATATATAGAGAACTGAGTCAAATTTACAAGAATACAAATCACTCCCCAATTGATCGATGGTGAAAGGATACGAACAGGCAGTTTTCAGAGGAAGAAATTAAAGCTATCTATAATCATATGAAAAAATGCTCTAAGTCACTATTGATCAGAAAGATGCAAATCAAAACAACTCTGAGGTAAAAACATCTCATCTGTCAAATTGGTTAACATGACAAAACAGGGAAATGATAAAAGTTGGAGAGGATGTGCGACTGTTGGAACACTTATTGTTGATGGAGCTGTGAGCTGATCCAACTATTCTGGAGAACAATTTGGAACTATGCCTAAGGGGCTATAAAAATGTACATACTCTTTGAACAAGCAAGTATCAGTTCTAGGGCTGTATCGCAAAGAGATCATAATAATGGAAAAAGGATCTACATGTACAAAAATATTTGTAGCAGCTTTTTGTGGTGGCCAAGAACTGGAAATCGAGGAGATGTCTATCAATTGGGGAATGGTTAAACAAGTTGTAATATATGAATGTAATGGAATACTATTGTGCTATAAGAAAAGATGAATAGGCAGACTTCAGAGAAACTAGGAAGGACTTATATGAACTGATGCTGAGTGGAGTAGAACCAGGAGAACATTGTACACAATAGACACTACAGAGTGCGAGGACTGATTTTGATAGACTTATCCCTTCTCAGCAATGCAAGGATCTAAAACAATTTCAAAGGACTCATGCTGGAAAATGCCGGCCACATCCAGAGAAAGAACTATGGAGTCAGAATGCAGAACAAAGCAGACTATTTTCTTTTTTGCCTTGTTTTATTTTGTTTTTTTTCTTTTTCATGGCTTCTCCCATTTGTTATAATTTGTCTATGCAATATAACTAACGTGAAAATGTGTTTAATAGGAATGTATATGCAGAGCCCATATCAGATTGCAAACCATCTTGGGGAGGAAAGGAAGAAGGAAAAAATTTATAACTTATGGAATTGAATGTTGAAAACTAAAAATAAATTAATTTTTTTTAAAAGAAAGTATTCCCGAAAGCAGGATGATTTCAGAAAAATCTGGAAAGACTTACATGAACTGATGCTAAATGAAGTGAGCAGAACCAAGAGAAAATTGTACATAGCCACAGCAACATTGTGTGATCAACTATGATAGACTTAACTCTTATCAGCAATACATTGATTCAAGACAATTCCAAAAGATACATGATGGAAAATGCTATCCACATCCAGAGAAAGAACCTACTTTCACTTTTTTCTGTTTTTTCTATCTTATGGTTTTGATCCATTCTTCACATGACTAATATGGAAATATGTTTAACACAATTGTACATGTATGATCTAAAAATAAAAATAATAAAATAAAATCTAAACAAGTCTCAAAAAAAGTACTCCTGAAAAATGATATACACCATGACAATAATCATGTAAATGAAAAGGATGTGGAAATTAAACCAAACTCTGAGTAATTAGAAAAGCCATGATCAGTTCTTTAGAATAAACAATGGAACATATATTTTCCCCCCACCCCAGCAAAAAATTGGGGAACTACCAGGACAGAATACTGCATACATTTCCTAATGAAATTACTACATCACTTGTCTTGATTAACTGTTTTTTCTTTGTTTTAAAGAAAGATTTAGTTCTGAAGGTGGAGTATGAAATCATATATCTGGATATGACTACAATGTAAATACAAAAGGCATCAATAAAATCTATTTTAAAATGAGAATCACAAAAAGAGAGAGAAAGTATTTATGATATGAGATTACTGAATAGTGTAAATTCAGTTGAACAAACATAATAAGTGTCTACTAGGTATGAATGTAC
>CM053591.1:165386594-165433193 GCA_028646515.1 Pseudochirops corinnae
ACCTCCAACACCCTTTCTAGCTCTAACATTCTTTGGTCTTATTATTTTAATAACATCCTCATCCTTCCATCTCCCCAACTAAGTACTATGAAGTCACCTTTAATTTATCCCTCCCCCAATCTCCTTTATCCAATCTACCTCCTTAGTCTGGAGAGGAAAAGACTGAATGTGGACATAATCACTTTCTTCAAATAATGAAGGGGAAGACTGGAAACAGGAAGACCATATCATTTATATAATGCTTTAAGGTTTGCAAATTATGAATATTATCTCATTTTATCCTTACTACAACCCTATAACATAGGTGTTTTTATTACCCCTGTTTTACAGATGAGAAAACTAAGGCAGGGTCAAGACTTACTGAGGGTCAAGTAAGAGTCTGAAGTTGGATTTGAATTCAGGTCTTTTTGGCTCTAGATCCAGGGTTCTTTCCATTGTAGCCATCAGCTGCCAGATCCTTTATCAGATTATATATATATATATATATATAGCCTTCTCCTGGTTTGGAGAATAGAGGAAAGTCAGGCACCTCAATGGACTTCTCATCCAGACATACATGGATAGAATCCCACTATAACATGCCTATGTTTGCTTAAAGACTTTCAGTTGGGGAAAGCAACCCCATCTCCAAGTAGCCTGTTCCATTGTCGGAATACTCTAATTATTCATTAGCAAGCTTTTCTTGACATCAAGTCTAAATTCCCCTGTTCCCAAGCCCCAGTCATTGGTCCTGGGTCTGCCCTCTGGGCCAAACAAATCCTTCTCCACAGGACAGTTATCATGCTTCTGTCCTCCCACACCCACTCAACTCTGGCTCTTCTTGTTTGGGGATTGAATATGCTGGATTCAAGAAATGGAAAGTCCAGTTCAAGAAATATGTGGGGATGATGGGAAGGCTGAGTAGGAGAAGATTGAAGGACCTTCAATTGAAGATTGAAGAGGGATGCCAACACAGCTGTGCGGACCAGACAAAGTCTTGGGCTGTGGTTAAAGGAGAAAAGGAGCCAGCACATACTTGGTGAGGGCAGTAGCACAGGGGTGGGAATCCTGCTGGCTGTGGGAGAACAAATTTCCTGGTTTCAGTTCTAGGGCAGAAAAGACAGAAGAAGAGGGAGCAGAGGGAGCAAGAGCATTTGCAGGACAGTGTGGCTGAGGGCCCTAGCTAAGCCAAGACTTGGAAGTGGGAAGAAGTGGCCAAGATTGGCCCTGGGACAGTAAGAAGGACCTGGGGCTTGGGGCATCATTCCCCATACCTTGGGACTAGATCTTGATTATAACAATAAGCTGCTAAAAAACGAAGTAAAAATGGATAATCAAAGAAGAAAGAACCATAAATAGCTACTATGGGAATAGAAAAGGGCTGGATTCATATTCAGAGGAAGATAGTGGAGTAAAAAAGCCATTCATTTTTCAATGAGAAACAGCAAATGGTCATAAGTCCAAAAAAGAGTTCTTGGAAGAATTTTAAAAATGAAAGAAGAGAAATCAAGGATAAATTAGAAAAAAAAATTAAGAACAATCCAAGAAAAGGAAGAAAATTATGAAGAGAAAGCCAACCAACTAGAAATAGAGAATCAAAAATTTAAGGGAAAAAAATAATTCCTTGAAAACTAGAATTGGGCAAGAGGAAGTTAATAACATCATAAGACACCAAGAAATAAATCAAAAGAATGCAAAAATAGAAGAAAATGTGAAACATCTTATTAGAAAAATAACTTATCTGACAAACAGATCACAGAGAGAAAATATAAGAATAGTGGAGTACCTGGAAGTTACACTCAAAACAGGAATCTTGATAGAATATTACAAGAAATTATTAAGGAAAATTACCCTGAAGTTCTAGACCAAGAAGGTAAAGCAGAAATTGAAAAAATACACCAATCACCCCTTGAAAGTGTTTACAGGAGGAAAACTTACAGGAGTACCATCGCCAAGTTTCAAAGCTCCCAAGGTAAAGAGAAAATACTACAAGCAACAAGAAAAAAAATTTAAATATCTAGGAGCTACAATCAGTATTATCCAAAACTTAGCAACTGCTACATTGAAAGACTATAGGTCTTGGAACACTATATTTAGCAGAGAAAAAGAGCTGGGGTTATGACCAAAGGTTAATTTACCCAGCAAAGTTAAATCTAATCCTGAATGGGAAAAGAAAAAAAAATGGACATTTGACAAACTGAAAGACTTTCAGGTATTTTTAACAAAAAGAGCAGAACTTAATGGAAAATTCAACATAGAACACTCAGGAGAAATATAAGGTAAACTTTAAAGACCAATTATAAGGAACTCAATAAAGTCAAACTGTTTACTTCTTATATATGAAAATGTTATCAGGACTTATCAGGACTGTCACCATTATTTGAGTAGTTTAAAAGAAAGGCTTGGGCTGAGCTGTGTAGGATGGGGTGATTCTAAAAAACAAAATTGTGCAAATAGAAAAAAGGAGTAATTATCTCATACAAAGGAGGCAGGAAAGGAAGAATTGATACGAAAGAAGCAAGTGAGGGGAAGGGCTGGTAGTACTGGAAATCAACTCTCACTGGAAATGGGTTAAAAAGGGAACAACATATATGTCTAGAAGGGTATAAAATCCATGACAATTCTACCTAAACTATTCCATCTATTCAATGTCATCCCAATTAAACTATCTAGTTATATTATTAAGCTAGAAAAATAATAATAAAATTCATTTGGAAGAACAAAAGGTCGAGAATATCAAAGGAATATATATATGTGTGTATATATAAATACATATACATATATATACATATATGAAGGACATTTAGCAGAACCAGATCTTAAACTATATTATAAAGTAGTAATTATCTATCTGGTACTGGCTAAGAAATAAAAAAAAATGGATCAGTGGACCAAAGTAGAAATACAATTCACTTTAATAAATTACTATAGTAACCTTGTGTTTGATAAAAGTAATGATTTAAACTTTTGGGATAATACATTATTTGGTAAAAAAAAAAAAAATGTTGGGAAAATTGGAAAGCCATCTGGCAGAAGTTAGATACAGATTAATATCTTGTGCTATTTGCCAAGATAAGGTCAAAATTGATACATGACCTAGATATAAAGAAAGATATGAGAAAATCAGAAGAACATGGAACACGTTACTATCAGACTTAAGGATAGAGGAAGAATCTATGAATAAACAAGAGATTGAAATCATTGTTGTGTAAAATGGATAGTTTTGATTACATTAAATTAAAAAGATATTGTACAAATAAAACCAATTGTAGGGAAGATTAGAAGGAAAGCAGAAAATGACTGGGAGGTGGGGTGGATTTTATAAGACAATTTCCCAAATAAAGGTATCATAACTCAAAGATATAGAGAACTTTGTCAAATTTGTAAGAATATGAATCATTCCCTAATTGATAAATGGTCAAAGCATATGAACAGGTAGTTTTTCAGTGAGGAAATCAAAATTACATGTAGTCATATAAAAAATGCTCTAAATCATTATTGATTAGAGAAATGCAAATTAAAACAACTATAAGATATCTTACACCTATCACATTGACTACAATGATAGAAAAGGGAAATGACAAATGCTGGAGGGGATGTAGAAAAATTTGCACTGTTGGTGGAACTGTGAACTGATTCAATCATTTTGGAAAGCAATCCGGAAATAAGCCCTAAGTTATAAAAATAAGTATACCCTTTGACCTAGCAATACCACTATTAGATATGTTTCCTAAGATGATCAGGGAAAAGGAAAAGAACCATTATGTTCTAAAATATTTATAGCAACTTTCTTTGTGGTGACAAAGAACTGGAAATTGAGGGGATGTCCATCAGTTGGGGGATGGCTAAACAAGTTGTGGTATATAATTGTGATGGAATACTTCTGTGCCACAAGAAATGATGAGGTAGCTCATTTTAGAAAAACGTGGAAAGACATACATGAAAAGTGAAGTGAACAGAACTAAGAGAATGTTGTATACGGTAACAGTGATATTATCCAAAGAATAATTGTGAACAATTATTATTCTGAAACTATAAATACTCAAATCTACTATGAAGGACCTATGAAGGAAGATGCTATACACATCCAGAGGTAGAACTGATAAATAGAAGTACCCACAGAATGGTTTTACATATATTTATAAGTCTCTGCTAAATGGTGGCTTTCTCTAATGGGAGTGAGGGGGGATTGTGGGGTGGAGAGACAGTTCAGAACTTAAAATCTAACAAAAATAAATAAATAAAAGGGTTGCAATTTAAAATGTAGCTGGCCGTCTAGAGAAAAGAATCAATTTGAGGTGGGCAATGTGACAGTCTAAAGAACACAGGTTTCACTGTTCAGTTGTGTCCAACCCTTTGTGACCCATTTGCTCCTCTCTTGGAAAAGATACTGGAGTGGTATGCAATTTCCTTCTCCAGCTCATTTTACAGATGAGGAAACTGAGGCAAGTAGGGTTTGAGTAAATGTCTAAGGGTGGATTTGAACTCAGGAAGCTGTCTTCCTGGCCCTAGGCCAGGTGCTCTGTCCACTGCGGTGCCACCTGGCTGTCCAATGAACACAACAGGGAACTAGAAAACCCCAAGAAGACAAAGGTGATGGAATAAGAGTTACTGCCTAGGAGTAAGAGCACTGGCTTTGGAGTCCAAGGATTAAGCAGCAATTGAGCTGCGTACATACTACCCAGCAAACTTTGGGCAAGTTCCTTTGCCGCTTCAGACCTCTTTCTTTACTGTGTAAAATGAAGAGATTTGATCAGATCAGAGTTTCTTAGTCTGGAATCATGAACTTGTTTTTGGGTTGTTGTTGGCGGGGAGGGGGGTGTTTTTTGTAATATGCTGCTAATGATACTTCAATGTAATTGGTTTCCTTTGTAATCCTATGTATTTTATTTTACGTATTTAAAAACATCAAGGAGTCCATAACCTTCGGCTGACTCCTAAAGAGATCCATGAGCAAAAGAAAGTTAAGAATCCCTTAACAGATGGTCATGACAATCTTATTCAAGTCAAAATCTTATGGTTTGAATCTAAGCTCTGAGGCTTTTGATCTACATAACTCTGGGTAATTTAGCACCTCAGAGGAGCCTGGGTTTACATATCTGTAAAATGGGGATGATACCTATAGGAAGATCTTTTATAAATATTAAAGTGCTAAAGAAATATGAACTCTGTCATTCTTATCCTAAGGGGAAGAGGGAGACTGGCCAATAAAGTCCAGCCCTAGGAACATGAACAGTGTTCTTTACCTGCTGAATATCCACATGGATCCAGCTTCTAGAAGTGGATGATGATATGTAAGGAAGGTTTCTTGACCTCAATTTGGAACATGCCAAGTATTCTGACTATTTTCTATCTTCTTATCATGTACTGATAGGAAGGAGCCTTTTAAATGGCTGCTGAGCTGCACCTAAATGGGCATATAAAAGGCTCCAATGAAAGAACATGCATTCTTTTTTCATGTAAATTTCTGAGGGAGGAAGAAGAAATTCTTAAGTCTCTGGTGGGACATCCCCTTTCTCATCTGTTTGCCATGTGGCCGAGAACCTATGGCGCTGCTATATTGTCTGTCTGTACTACGTTGCTTCTTTCCTTGATCATTATTGGAGATGGAACAGATCAAGTCCCAATTCTGTGAGCTTCAAAAGGCTAAAAGAACTTCCGTGGTAAAGCAACTAGTCCCTAGAAGAATCTGCCAGTAGCCATCACAGCTGAACCAGCCATAAAGAGTGACCTGTGTGTCCCAGCCCAGCAATGAATCAACCCAGCAGCTGAGACACTGGGTCCTGACTCCTCCATCCATTATGCCACAACCAGAAGAGAACTTGATGGGGTGAATATTGGTCAGTTGCCACTTTACATTTGAATTCACTCTTCCTGAGAACTGAGGTACAAAGAGCAAACTTGAGAGGAGAGAGGGAATGTTTTGTAGCAAACATTTTTAAGTTTGAGCTCACTCTCCCAGGAACTAAATAGGTATGTAAAGGTTTGTATTTCTGTTTCAGTTATCATTTCCCAGTAAATTTCTCCTTGTGAAAGCTGATTTCTATAAATTAACGTTAAGAAAGCAAATGGTCAAATTGATCTTGTTGGGACGATAACTGGCACCAGTGAAGGATATTAGGTAGAATGCATTGGAAGGGTTCAAAAGCAACAGTATTAGATGCTGTCCCATGCCTTTAGGGTTACCCATATAACCCTGAGGGAAAAAGTAGTAGACAATTTCTAGGATATAGTATACTAGTGGGGGCTGGGAGAAAGACCCCAGAGTCTATTTATGCTGCGTCATCAATCAAGGGAACTGGATAAATTACCATGCTAAAACAAAACCCCCTTCAAGTCACTGCAGAAGATCATAGATGGGAGATTTAGATGGAAGGCTACAAGTCTATCCCCATAATTTTACAGATGAGGAATGTAAGTCACAGGGTGGTTAAGTAATTTGCTCAGTGTCACACAGCAAGTAAGTATATAAGGTAGATTTGAATTAAAGTCTTCCTAACTCCATGGGAGGTCTTGTTTTCCCACCCCTTCCCAAAATTAGCGGTTTTATAATGTTGCCTCTTTTTCTATTCCACTCATCTGGAATGTTCCTTCAGGTTCATCTTTGAGGTCCCAAATTTCCCATTTCTCCATCCTTTTCCTCCTCAGCTAACTCTTCTTCAAGTCTCTAATAATTTCCTCTACCTATCAAAACAGAAAAGGATCTGAGATTGGTCATTAACACTTCTGACATTAGTACAGTGCCCAGCACATGGTAGGTGCTTAACAGATATTTATTGAATTATCTGACAATGGATATAAGATACAGACTAGACACCTAATTCACAGGGTTGTTCTGAGGATCAAATAAGATTCTACAAATATGCGTATATGTATTTTATATATGTGTATATGTATGTATATGTATATATACACATATATATTCATATATAACATTTAGCAAACTTAAATTGCAATATAAATGTTAGTTATCATTATCTCATATCATAGGTATTGTTTTATGGTATAAGAGAACTCCCTAGTGAAAAAACTTCATCTACCAATGGAAGTTGGCACCTTTTCTTCAACTTAGACAGTTGTCTAGAGCACTAACAGGTTAAGTGAATTGCCAAGGATCACACACCAATATGGGTCAGTGACTTGAACCCCAATTTTCCTGGCTCTAAAGGCAACTGTCTACCCACTATGATAAGTGTGTAATGGCAGTCTTTGGCATTCAAATGTTTAATTGATCCCTTTTATTAATTATTGCTAGCATGATTAATAAAATGGTTAATTACCCCAAAACTATATCTCTCAAATGTTTTATATGTCATACCAAGCAAGTATCCACATTAAGTTCAGCCATCAATATTGAGAACCTGTGGGAACTGTTGCCTAAAGAGTAAACCAGCCAATGTAAGAGGTCAACTGGTTATAATTTAGTACAAATGAGTTTCAGTGGTGACCTCCTAATTACAGAAGGAAAATCTTTGTCCCTACTAAAGGAAATTGAAGTACCAGCAAGATAGTTATTGGGGGAGGGAAGGAAGTGGTCTTTCAGATCAAAAGCCTGTGATCACCTGACTAGGGCTGCTGATGACTATGTTGCTGGGTATATCAAGGGAAAAGGCTTTTGTCTCTTGTCACCAGTTTTTTCAAGCAGCTGGAACTTACCCCAAAGACATCTAAGGAGTCCCCCTGTCCCTGCCTAAGCACATATGAGGTTCCATCTTTCACCTTTTCTAGCTTGAAATCAGTATTTCCATCTACTTTCTGGCAGATGAGTAGGAGAGTCTGAGTCCAGAAAAGACTCAGAAGCTCCTTAATTTCACAGATGAGGAAACTGAGACCCAAAGAGTGAGTTGTCTAAGGTCACACCAATAGGAAGTAGAATTAGTATTAGAACTCAAGTCTTTTACCTCCAGAGCTGGAGCTTTTTCTGAGAAGCAACTTCTTCATCTGCAAAATGATGGGGTTGAATTACATGAGCTGGAAGGGTCCTTCCATCTCTAAACATACGATCCTATGACCAATCAGTCAACAAGTTATTAGGTAGCTACTAAGTGCAACTGTGCTACCAGACCTCCTTAGGGAGCTTATATTCTATGCAGGAACAACACACACATACAGAAATAAATGAAATCAACATAGATGAAATATAAAATAGAAACTAAGTGATAGTACAGGTTTAGGGAGAGGGGGCAGCTGGGAAATCAGGAAAGGCTTCATGTAGAAGGTGGTTTAAGCTAAGTCATGATCACATGACCCAATATCCCAACCATCACATAAAAATCCCTTGCAGAGCACAGAGCACCCTAAAGAATGGTCACGGATCCCTGGCTTGAACAATTTTACTGCTGGCTTCGTTCAGAACAGCTCATTATAGTCTTGGACCATGTTACTCTAATTGTGGAAACATTCTTCTTTCATATCAAGCCAAAATCTGCCTCCCCATAATGTCTACTCCCCACTGGCAGTTCTGTCCTCAGAAGTTATGCAAGAATAAGCTTTCTTCCTGTCTCACATGCCAGCCCTTCAGATGTTTGACTATGGCTATCAGGTCTTCCCACTCAGTCTTCACTCCATCCAAATGTTCATTATAGGATGGGATTTCCAGACCTTTCATCATCCTTCTTGAACACATTTTCTAATTTGTCAATGTCCCTCTTAAGCTGAGAGCGAAATACAATTTTCCATATGTTACAAACTAGAATGAGAAGCAGCAACTTCCTTGACCTGGATACTATATTACCTTACTTCCATAATGTGATTATATTAGCCTCCAGAAACAATGAGTATGGAATATCAGTGTGTGTGTGTGTGTGTGTGTGTGTGTGTGTGTGTGTGTGTAACATATGTCTATATATATGTTAGTTTTCCTGAAGCTTTCCCCTTTTTTTAATTCTTAGTTATAAAGAATGACTCTGTATACAATGGAAAATAAAATGAATAAAAAACCAAACCAATACAATTTATTTTTTAAAAATTACATTAGCTTTGGCAAAAACCAGACCTTAACATTACAGAATCCTAGAATTTTAGTACTGAAGGGACCTCTGTGTCCACCTATCACACAGCTCATGTCCAAAAGAAATCCCGATTTTAATATATCCTTCAGGTAGCTGTTCAGTCTCTGCTAGAAAACATCCAGTGAAGGGAAACAGAACCCTCCTGAAACACTTCATTATAATCTTGGGCCGCACTACTCTATGTCACATTCAGTTGTCAAAGTGATACTCCTAAAACACAGTTCTGACCACATCACATTCATGCTCCTTAAACTTCACTGGCTTCCTATGAATTTAGGCTTATCTTTTTACCCCTAGATCCACCTTTCTTTGGCAGTCTGGTGAAACCAATAGAACCCTTCTCAGATGTTTAAATGCATAAAATTAAATATCTGGCGAGACAAAGGAAATCGATCATATTGAAATATAGATTATCCAACTTAAAAACACAAGCTCATAGACCTGGGCTTTAGAACCCCTGCTCTGGATCAAACAAAAATTCCTCTCTGTGACATTTGGCTCAATCGTTAGGCTAAAACAAAGTGAAACAAAACTCTCTCTAACCAAGAAAATCATTGTGGTATGATGGGGAGACATGGGTTCAAGTTTCCCCCTGACTCTTACTCTTTTTGTGACCGTGGTTCTTTATCTTTATGATTGGTAGGACTACGTGGCTATTGATGTCTACAGAATTACAATGAACTATCCCAGTGTTGGAGAAATGACACTGAAAACACACTTCTTCAAACACCGTTTGCAGTGGTTACTCTATCAGCTTTGTTACAAAAGAGGATTGGAGCACATGGCATAACTATCGTATAGGCAACAATAAAGCTTTTTTTTTTTTTAACACCCCCCCCCTCCCCATTAAGGCATTGGACTAAACTGCCTCTGCAATCCTTTCCAGCTCCAAATTTGTGACTTATGAACCCTTTGTGTCCCTGTATGGAAGACCCTAAAGACCTAAAGATGATTAGGAATGTGGAGGTGATGGGAAGAAGGAAGGATTCCCTGGAAAACCAGAATCATCTGGGGTTGTGTTCCAGAATTCAGCTGGTATATCCTGACCCCCTGGCCCAAGAAGTACTCCATAATCCTAGCAGTAAAAGGGAAGCAGCTGCTGTTGAGCTGGAAGGAAGTAACGAGCTAGTACTCTGCCGACCCTCCCCCTTCCTGACCCAAAGGCAGCCTTGCACAAGTTCGAGACGCCCGATTTCCCCACCTGGAAACTGGGGGAGGGGGCGGATGACTGACTGGCAGGAAGCTTGTTGACAGCGGGCGGGGAGTAGTTTTCGCCTAGTCCCGGGGACTGCACGCACGGGTCATTTGACCCCCGCTGCACCGAGGAGACTCAGGGAGACATTTTGGCCGAGCCCCACCGGAGCTGGCCGCTGCGGTCAGCTGGAGCAGTCCCACCGGCGACCCACGGGCAGGAAGGATGCAGAGCTGAGAGCCAGCGTACGTGCTCCACGTGACCGTGTCGTATAAGACCTAGCTGCCGGGTCCGCTCTCTTCCAGCTGCTTCTCTCGGGTGCCCCCTCGCCCCGGCGCCTGGGCTCCCTGCGCTCCAGAGCTTCCGAGTCACTGCCTCCCCAGCAACCCCGACTCCGCCGGCACCATGACAGGTACGTTGGCAGCCAGGCCGGGCGGGGCTCGGGGAAGCTCCTGGGGTCCGTCCGTGCGCCCGGGGCGCTTGGCGGTGCACTGAAGCTACTTCGTTCCCTCCTGCTCTCTCTGTCCTTCCTTCCTTCTTCCTTCTCTCTCTGCTCTCCTTCCCGGCCTTTCGTTTTCTATTTCGCTCTCCGGGGGGCGTTGCTCTTGGTGGGTTTGAGGGGACGCAGTAGCCCCAAAGGGGGTACGTTGGTTGGAAGGGATGTAGTGGAGAAACTTGGGGTCTGTGGGGGACCCCCCGCCCAGGCTGTTCTGCTTCGCGTGTCACCCTCCCTCCTCGGGACGGCCTGAGGAGGTGGAGGCTCCCTAGGCTGGTTTTGCCATGTTCCTAGCCAGGTGTCAGCGCACCTTGGAGATCCCGTTCCCCACCCCTAGCCGGGGGTTGGCCTCCCTCCCTCCTCCGCAGGATCCCCCCTTTGCCGGCCTCTTTCTCCTGTGCGTCCCCCCCCACCCCCTTTCCTTTTAAAGGACTGACAGCTGCAGCAGCTGCTGCTGGGGTGGGGTGGGGGTGGGGAGGAACCTCGCCTCTCTCCCCCGACATCCCCTCCAACTGCAGGCGACCCGGACACTGCGGAATCCCCCGGAGCCTCTCCCCTCTCCCTACCAGGGCCCGCAGAAAGGAACGAAACTAGTTGCTCCTCTGGGAGGAGGCCCCGGGTGCGGTTCTACCAGGGCCGGCTAGGCATTGATTGCATCGCCCTTGGCCCGCGCCTATTTTTAGGCCGGCCCTGCAGGGCTGCGGGGAGCCGGGGCAGCCCAAGCGGACACGAGGTGTCTGGCAGCCAGTCTGCCCACCGGGAGCAGGTCCTAGGGACCTGGGACTCCCGCTGACCCGACTCGACTCCAGACACTCTTGCTTTTTGGAAGCCCACTTGTTGCAAATAGGGCCCGGCAAGATGCTGCGTCTGCTCTGAGGTGGGGGTGCAAGGACAGGCTGGGTGAATGGAGAAATGCAGCAGATATGGCCTACAATCCACTTCTGGCCCTGACCAGGAGCTGTAATAAATGTGACTGTATAGCCACTCTCCCGGTAGGCAGAGACCTCCACCCACACTGCAGGGGTTCTTCTTCATCCGTGGTCCACTAACTGGCTTTTAAGTGTTTTTAACAGTGTTGCATATAGTTGGTTTCCCAGTTATAAGCCTATAGTTGTAATCCTGTGCATTTAAAAACATTACTCGAAGCTGGGGTCCATAACCTTCCCTGGGCTGCCTACACAGAGAGGTCAAGAACCCCTGTCTCACAGCAATTACATTCCCTTTCCAGAACCTATCCTGAACAAAATTAGAGTCTGGAGTCTTCATTCTGAATCCTGGCTCTGCTATTTGTTTGTGTAAGCATACACAAGATGCTTGATTTGCTTAGGCCTCATGATCAATCACCATCTTTCCCATCACACTTTCGGCCACAAATCTCTATAAGCTTTAGGCCAGGGCCTTTGTCCTCACTCTTCCTGGTTATCCTCTCTGTGATCTTCCAATCACATCTATCTTGGTGACTTTTCTGTATCATTCTTTTGAATAGTTGGACATAACAGATGAACAGTTCTGGAGCTCGTTGTAAACCCTGGGCCGACCAATAGGCTCATTAAGATTTGCAGGTGAAGTGGTGGCTAGGTGGTGAAGTGAATAGAGGACTAGCCCTGAACTCAGGAGGACCTGAGACACTTAACACTTACTAGCCCTGTGACCTTGGGCAAGTCACTTAACCCCAGTTGCCCTGCCTCCCTGCCTCCAAAAAGTAAAAAGCAAAACAACAACAACAAAAAAAAAGATTTGCAGCTGAAAAGGGATTTGAAAAGGGCGAGTAATCCAACCTCTTCCTTTTTACAAATCTTTTGACCGGGAGCACCTACTCAAACCTCTCCCATCTGCACTCAAGCAGATGCCCTTGTGGGACTACTAGAGTCGGGGTGCAGACAGTTCTGATTATGTCCAATGGGATGCTTCGTTGTTCTTGAGAACAAGGATTAGCAATTCCAGGAGGATTGGGGAGTAAGAAGGGGAGAACCATGTGTAATTCATGGATTTTTAAAAACTAGAACTGTGATTTCACTGGCAGAAAGACCCTCTATCAATACAGATCCTTATTGCCCCTCAGCTGTACAGCCTTTGAGAGCTGCCTGGAGACACGGGCAGAGTGCCTGGCCCAGAGCCATACAGCCTGTGTATATCTGAGGTAGGGTTTTGAATCCTGTTTGCCTTTGAGATCAGCTGCTAGCCACTCCTCCATTCTCTCTCTCATGGATCTGAGAAAGGAAGACAAGGCTGAACATTGACAAAGTACCTGGCCCTTAACATTTTCTGGCTATAAGTAAGAGAGATAAAGATAGTTGAATAATAGAGAGACCATCTAATTCCAACCTTTCATTTTACAAACAAGGAAACTGAAACCCACAGTTAGGTGATTTGGCCAAGGCCACACCAGTAGCAAGCATTGGAGCTAGGATCTGAATCTGCCCCCTGACTTCTAATTCAACAGACTTTCCATTAGACCCCTTCCCTTTCTTTGATAATATGCTCAGCCACATGACCTTCTCTCTTCCTCCCAGCTCTCCTTTGGTCCAGCAATCTCCTGGCTTAACCATCTTCCTTCCCCTCTTTTCCATAGTTTCACAATTATCAACCTCCTGGTTGAAAACTGGTTAAAGGGATGTGAGGAAAGCCAGGACTTCCTGACCCAACAAAGACCCAGCTTTCCTGCTAGAGAGAGAGTGTCTAGTACCCGTCAAAGCTAGGATACTTAAGTATTCTCTGTATTTTGTTTAAATTCCTTAGAATGTTTATTAATTAGCTTTCTGCAGGTCTCTGAAAGGGACTAGCTAGTTTAACATTTGAAAGGTGACATGCTCCAAAGAGGCGGGAGAATATCAGGTGTAGTTAGCAGCCTAGGGAAACCCTGAGGTCTCTGGGCTTTCACTACCACACTGACTGAGTGGGGAAAACATTCCTTGGATGTTCTGGCTCCCATTTTAGCAGATAAATAGATAGCAGTTACCTACAATCTTTCCAGATTTACCAGGAATTGTTTTTGAGAATGCATATTTCTCTAAGGAAAAATCAAGGAGTGGGATTTGCCCTTTAGTTTGGGGGGGGGGGAGGGCGGGGAGAATAGTTCAAACGTTTTGAGAATTGGGCAAACAAAATCAATTTAGTTGTGTTATAGGATCCTAGATTTAGACTTGGAAGAGGGCCCTTAGCAGCCTAGGGAAGAGCAGCATAATGTGATCAACCAAGAAAACCTGAACTCAAAATCTGCCTCAGAGCTCTTTGACCCTACGCAAGATTTTTAATCTCTCTGAGCCTTGGTTTTCTCATCTGAAAAAAAAATGAAAGGAGTGGACGAGATGGCCTCTTAGATCCCTTCCAGGGCTAAATCTATGGGCACTCCTCCCATTTTACAGATGATGCAGCTGAGGCCCATAGAAATTAAGCAGCTTGCTCTAGTAGCTTTCAGAGCATAATAGCCAAGGTCTGAACGTAGGTCTTCTGACTCCCAAGGCAGAGCATTTTTCTCTGAACACGGTTCGTTCTGCTTCTTTTTGAGTCTCTACAAACTCTGATTTTCAGCATATAGTTGGCTACATGCCCGTGCATTTAAACTAAAAGCTACAAATCAGATTAAAGGCTCAAGTACTATTCTCAGATCATCTAGATTCCTGTTGGCAGTTGTATTTAGACTTGGTTTTTCATCTATTTGAAGCCACCTTGTTCAGGAAACGGAACTCACTATGGGATCACTTCATTACTTTTAATTAACTTGCGGATGTTGGCATTCCATAGCATTTTTTCCTGAGGCTTTCTTGTGTGGTATAGATTAGACCATGAGAGGTCCTGGGTTCAGATCCTAAATCTGCCATTTTCCCTCTGTGTGACTTTAAACCTCCCTGGGCCTCAGTTTCCTCATCAGTCAAGTGGGAGAGTTACACTACATGATGAGAATAGGTCTGACAATAAGAATGATATGATAAGAAGATAAGAATAGGAGTTAAACCTAACTAAGTTAATAGGAGTTAAACCTAAGTTTAATATTTATGTTTTCCTTGTCTAGTTGCCCTACTAAGTGTGACCCAAGCCACTCTGCTAACCGCTTATGGCCTCTTTGTCCAAAAGCAAACATGACCTCAGATTTGCTGCTTTTGCTAAATGATGTTGAAAGAAAAAAGCTTGACATTGGCAACAGGGGACTTCCCTGCGCTTTCTCCCTCCCAGAAAATGTCCTTGATCTTAACCTAAAGGCCAAGAGAAGAGATAAGTAATAACCATCTGCCCCCTCCCCAAAGGGAACGGACTGTTCTGTCTTGCTTTTTTTCCCCCTAATTCTGGGATACTGTAATCAGTGTCATCTCTCTTTTTCTATTAAGATCAGTCTTTCGTGACTTTGTCAACAAATGACTCCTATGCCAGAGGAGCCTTGGTGCTTGGCTCCTCGTTGAAACAACACAGAACAACAAAAAGGTTAACGGTGTTGATAACCCCACAGATCTCTGAGTCTATGAGGTAAGACATTCCTTCTATTTGTGACTTGTTCTTGCTGGTTAAATTTCTGCCCTCTCTGGTATGCAGACCAGCTACTTTTCAGGAACTAACTTATCAGTGCATAGAAAGTCTGACTGCTCCATGAGACAGGCAGCCTGGTAGAATGGATAGCATGATGGATAGGGAGTCAGGAAGGTCCAAGTTCGGATCCTACCTCTGATGCATCCCACTGGTCACCTCACCTTTCTGAGCTTCAGTGTACTTATCTGTAAATGAGAATAATAACAAACCAGGACCTAGCTCATAAGGTTGTTGTGAAGCTCAGACACTACATATGGACTGCTTATTCACTTACCACACATGTATTTCTTTATTGGCATTAGAAAGGATTTTATAACTGAAACTCTTTCTGCTAGATTCCTTTCAGAATAGCAGACCACAAGTTTTCCTCCTCTTCCCCATTCCTTTGTCCCACAGTGTTTATTCTTTCTGGTTATAAGAAATGAAAAGGAAAACATATGGGCAACATCCCTAAATAAATCATTTTTAAGAGAGGTATAAGAGAGAATCGTTTCAAAGAAATCAGTCCCTGTTTTTTGTTTATGTGTAAAGCCAGTTGACCCCTGGGTAACTAGGTTTTCTCTTAATTACTGTTTAAATACTTCAAAACTTTTATGTAGAACTTTAGAGAGTCACACTTCCCTTGCCATCCCAAAGTGGAATACCATCTTAACTGGAATGTCAATATTTTCCCCCCAATTTTATAAGGAAACCCATCTGGGGACTGTAACACAAAACTAGAGGTGTTATTCCTGCACAAGAGGAATGACCCCCTTGAACCACTGGAAGGACTATGAAGACCTTTTGTTTCCATCACAATCATAATCTCTTCTTAATGCAGGGAGATAGATGGCTCAGTGGACAGAGTGCTGGGCCTGGAGTCAGGAAGACCGGATATAGCCTCAGACACTTACTATCTGTGTGACATGGGGCAAATCACTTAACCCTGTCTGCCTCAGTTTCCTCATCTGTCAATGAGCCGGAGAAGGAAATAGCAAACCACTCTGGTATCTTTGCCAAGAAAACCCCAAATGGGCTCATGAAGAGTCAGACACAAATCAACAATGCCCTTATTTATTTGTATTTGGGCTAGAGTTTTGCCCGTAGCTGCCAGTGGTTAGTTCACCTTGATTTAGCTGTCCTTCTAGCTCCTTGTACACCTTTTCTTTAAGAGACCACACAAGGAGCTAGAAGGACTGACCAAGGTTGGGGCAGAGGGTGCCTATTGTTGGCTTGTTTTTTGCTAATTATTGGGTGAACTGGAAAATACTTCTTTCTCCCAACTTTGGGAACCATTTTGTCGTTTCCTGCAGCACAGATAATGGGGGGTGGACTGGAAAGAGCCTCAGAGCAGTAGCTCAGAAGCATCAGCTCTAGTACCAACTTAGCCACTAAGTAACTAGCTGTATCATGCTGATCAAGCCATTTGCCCTCTGAGGCTCTCTTTCCTTCTCTCTGAAATGCTCTAGTGATCAACCTCTCCCAGTTGGTTTCTAAAATCCTTTCCAACAAAGACACCAAGAATTTCAGAATTGAAAGGAATTTCAGTGGCCTGTTACAGAATGCCTGACAAATGGTTGTTTAGCCTTTTCTTGAAGGAAGGAAATCCCTACTACCTGGTCGGTAGTAGTGAGGTCTAGTGGAAAGAGCCCTAACATTCTAGCGAGGGGCAGCAGAGAGGATCTGAGTTCAGATCCTGCCTCTCTGTCACTTATTCCCTGTCTGACCTTGGACAAGTTGCATAACTAGTCTGGACCTCAGTTTCCTCATCTGTCAAATGAGAAGGTTGGACTCGGTGCCAGCTCTATATTTGTGATAAGAGGATATCCTGAGACAGCCTGTTTTACTTATGTGGAACTCTAGTTCTTAGAGTTATGCAGACCTGAAACCTAACTCTTTAAAAATTATTTTACTTATTTAATGACCAAATCTATTTTCTCTTCCTCCTCTCCTACCTTTTTTGAAAAGAAAAAAGAGAAAAGGAAAAACAAGCCTCAATTTGTCTCTTTGCTGCTCCCATTCACTGCCTGTTCTGCCCTCTGGGGCTAACCAGAACAGGTCTAATGCATACCGTGATGAGGCTTTTGCATATTTGAATATAGATATCATATCTCCTCTGAGGCTTCTCTTCCAGTTCAATTCTATGGACTTAATTCTTTAAATATTCCAGATATTGGAATTTTGTTTGTTTGATTTTTGTGGTTGGTTCTGATCTGTAATTTTTTTTTTTTAATGATTATGAGGAATGTCAGGTATGGAAACTCCTACCATTGCAGATTGGCAATACATCTATAACTTAGGCAACTAGCTGCCTGGGGCACTGAGAAGTCAAAAGACTTGTCCAAGGTCACTCAGTAGGTATGAGAGGTAGTACAGGAGCATAGGGTGCATCCTTGGAATTGTTACTGATTTTCTGTTAATGGGACTTATGGTCGCTTGTCCCTCTCGAGAACTTTTTTAAACTTGCATTGGTTAAATTTCTGTCGTCGTAGGACATGGCCATATCCCAGACTGGCTATTCATTGATCACAAGGAGTAATCCATACAGTGCCCAGTTTAGTGCTTGGCAGAAACGTGACAAATGCTTGTTAAACTAAGCTGTATAATTCTGAAACCAATGGCACCAGAAAATTAAACTAATAGCTTGGCTTTGCTGACCTCTGAGCCTTTTTGTGGTACAGAGTTTCATATGTCTAATGTTCATGACTTCTAACTATTTCAGGGGGGAAATGTAATTCTATATAACTCATCTCCTAGAGAGTAAGTGAATGGTAGAAGGATCTCTGATTTCATCAGTGGGAAAGTCCTGGTCTAAGTGTCCTCTCTGTAATTTAGTAGGTTGGTCAAGAATTTATTTACTAACTGTGTACTGTGCATTTGGTGCTGGTGATAGATTCAGAGACAGTGATGGAACAGTCACTTAGCCTCCCATTCTACAGGGAAAATCAAACATGGGCACAAGTAAGTATATACAAAATGTAGGAATAAGGACTAGACATGATTTCATGGATATGGGGAGCTCCCTTTAACAAAGGAGGCTAGCAATTTCTCTTTGAGAAATCACAGGACTTGTCCAGGGTCACACAGCCAGTCCTTGTCAGAGGAATGCTGGCTAGCCTACAGACACATGATTAATCTCTGGAAGAACATTAACAACTGCAAGGTGGAGTATGAAGAGAGTCTTCAGGGAGGAGGTGATGAGCTGAGCTTAAAAGAGCTAAGGCTTTCTAGAGATAGAACATACTTTATATCCTCATCTCTGACACGCAAATTAGCAAGCACTATCTTCTAAGGTAGTGTAATGTTCTTTCGAGGAATGAAAACCAAATGTTTAGTAATACTCTGTATAAGAATGAACCCCTTCCCACTCTTTATTACAGGGGAATGCATTTTTGCAAATAGTTGATAATCATTCTTGCAGGTGATTTCTTTGGTTTGTAAATCAGCATGGTAACTAGTATACCAGAAATAAGAAAGTGTAATCCCTTGTTATATTGCTGCCATCATAAAGCCGGATGTGATTTCTCTGGTTTGTAAATCAGCATGGTAACTAGTATACCAAAAATAAGAAAGCGTAATCCCTTGTTATATTGCCGCCATCATAAAGCCAGATGTCAGAGGGGTGAGAGAAGAAACAGTGGCCACATTTCCATTTTAAGTTTTCATAAAATAGTGATTGGGAAGAAACAACAGTTCCAGTGTGGCTGAGAAGCACATTTTGTACTGCAGTATGACAGAATAGGTAGCACAATGGGGGAACATTAATC
The DNA here is from genome assembly GCA_028646515.1 of Pseudochirops corinnae. NCBI lineage: Eukaryota > Metazoa > Chordata > Mammalia > Diprotodontia > Pseudocheiridae > Pseudochirops > Pseudochirops corinnae. Next base: position 165,405,540 of record CM053591.1, read on the forward strand.
AGAGTAACCACTTGATAGAAGAGGTATAGAAAGTTTGTCACCATTAGCAATTGATAGAAAAGGCATAAGGGATAAGTAAGGGAAGTAGCAATCTTGTGTCACAGTGGGGTTACTAGTTCTGATTTTCTGCTTTTTTTTAAAGAGTGTTGAGCTCTGTAAACTGAATTTTATTTATTTTTGTTGAAGTTTTTATTTTATTTTTAATTTCAAAATTATTTTAATCTTTTGTTTTTATATTAATTTTATTTTGACTATATCCCTCTCCTGTCTCCTTCTCAACAATCCATTCCCTATAAGAAAAGGAAGAAAAAAAAGCAGTTTAGCAAAATTAACCAGACAACTGGACTTTATTTTAACAGGAAAGTTTTAGAGAAGATTTTCGATGAAGTCGTCATGGTCGACATCTTGGACAGCAGGGATTCAGCTCATCTAACCTTAATGAAGAGACCTGAACTGGGTGTCACATTAACCAAACTCCACTGCTGGTCACTAATTCAGTATTCAAAGTGTGTGTTCATGGATGCAGATACTCTGGTGAGTCTAGATACCCACGGTGGCTAAAAAGACTATATATAGTAACTGAGACCTGGTAAGTGTTCAAAGAAATACAACTGAAACTTGACAGGAAAGGATGATGAAAACATCAGTTGTCAAAAGAGAGGACAGAAGAGCAAAACCAGACCATCTTAAATCTGTCCCTGGGCCTTCTGACAGATGCCACCTTGATGCTGTGGAAACTTAATGTGGGAGGATGGCAGGTGATGGATAAAACAGGGAGACTTTCTCTAAATTCCCTGTTTTCCTTTTGAATTAGGTATTGACAAATATTGATGAGCTTTTTGAGAGAGAGGAGCTCTCTGCAGCACCAGACCCAGGGTGGCCTGACTGTTTCAATTCTGGAGTCTTTGTTTACCGACCTTCCATTGAAACGTACAATCAGCTATTGCATATGGCTTCAGAACAAGGCAGCTTTGATGGTATGTATGCTGTTTGTTGGGCGTTTTATAAGAGAGCCTTATAATATTCTCTAATGGTGTGATGAGAAGAACAATCACCTCTCGAATCCAGCTTAAATCCTTTTATTGTGTAGATTATGTTGTCTACCCACCCATTTGCTATAGAAACATCGTGGTTTTAGTTTGCTTGTTTAATTAGAGTTGAGAGAGAGCACAAGCTTGGTTTGGGATGACCTTCATTATATCTAAATTCAATCCAAATGCATTCTGATTCTTAAGGACTTGGATACCCGGTTCCAGAATTTAAACAGAGGCAGCCTGTCTTGATCAAGGCATGCCTTTTCTAATACAGAATGAACTTGAGTTTCTGCTTGTAGAAGTCTTAGAGATCTAATTTTCCACTTCTCAGGAAGGATGATGATTGCATTGAAGGGTGCCCGCGCGCGCGCGCGTGTGTGTGTGTGTGTGTGTGTGTGTGTGACAGACAGAATGACATTTCCTAGAGTTGGAAGTGACCTTGCGATCAGTTAGTTCAATAACCGTCTGAAGTCATCCTGGACACTTATTCCTTCATCTTCTGCCCTAGTGACATGACTTTACAACTACAAAGGCACAATACCTTGACTAAAAGAGACTGTGTGTTTTCCATGAAAAAGAACAGGGATAGGAGCTGGGATTTCAGTGGTGTAAAGAAACTTCTGGGGGAGGAAGCTCCTGCTCTCAATCAGGTCAGCACCTTCTCTGCAGATTAAGTTCTTAGAAGCCTCCCTAGAGCCATGAGAGGTTATGTCTTACCCAGGACTGTAGAGCCAGTAAGAGTCAGACATCTGCCTTGAGCCCAGGCCTCTTTTTGGTTTCAGGGTTGGCTCTCTCTCTATTCTACCACACTACCTCTCATGAAAACTCAAAGAAAGCAAGTTTGGTAAATTGGCTTCCAACTTTTAAAGGTGGGGTTGGGAAGAAAATTAAAATTCAGCATGAATATTTTTCTGCCCATAACTTTCCTATTTTCAGTAAGCCTGTGATTTTAGTATAGTGTCTGTAGATCAATCTCTGTTACCAAATAGGAAAATTATTATGACACCATCCTATATCCTTAGCAGCTGTATATTCAAAGGCTTTGCACCTGAGTGGGATCTCTTATCCTTTTATTGGAGAATTAGGTCAGTGGAACCAATGGATAGGCTTCCTTTCTAGAGTTACCCAACCATGTCATCTGGATAAGCCATTAGCAACCATTAATAGCCACCAAAGATGATACTATTATTTTTCCCTCTTCATAAAAATCCTTCCAGACAGTGATTCATTGTCAAAAGTTTGTCTTCAAATGACAGCTGAAGCACAAGCAAGCTGTGGTGGGATGCCAGAAAAGCTGAATTTAACAGCAGCAGTTAGCATTAAACTCAGGTTCCTTCTCTTCCCTTTGCCCTCTCCTCCCATGCCAGCTTACTTTCTCAGTCTTGAAGACCTTATATCTAAGACCTGCTATAATCAGAAGCACAGAATGTCAGACCTGAGGGGGATCTCAGGAGACTAACTGGACCAATCCGTACTTGTCTGTAACATCCCCAACAAGGAGGACTCTAAACAACCTTTGCTCGAATACCTCCAATGAAAGGAAACCTACCACCTTCCATGACAGCCCATTCCTCTTTGGGACAACTCTAATTGTTGGGAAATTTGCCTCTTTACAACTTCCACAGTCCACAGCCACCCACCTAGCCCCCAAATGCATCTAGTCTTATCTTTGAACTTGCATTTGAAAAATATACTTATGGAATGTTGTGCCAAGTAGTGACTCATCCCACTGCTTACCTCCACTGCCCTGGCCTAGTCTTTTATTGACTCCTGACTAGATTACTGCTGTTGCCAACAATGTACTGGAGGTTGATTGTTTTTCCTCTTCCTAACAAGGAGTGAGTTGTTTTGCCTTTACCTTTATGGAGCTCAATGTATAGATCAATCAATGGAACTGGGACAGCCAGAACTAAGGAGGCGTAACACTCTTACAGGGGTGACTACATGGCCTTTTTTGAATCATTCCAATCCCGTTCAACAGTTTGCCCATATAGGTAGAATTCTGCAAAAGTAGCCAAGATCTTCTGTTGGGTTGAAATTGGAGGTCATTGAAGAATAGTCAGAGTCTGTTGCTGAAAATGAAGTGGCTTTACAAAAGAATCAGATGAATAATTAAGATAACATGTTAAATGCTTTGCCTTAGTTATCATTAATATGAACCAGGTAGGGCCGAAAACTATAGATCCTTGAAAGAAGGCCCAAAAGAGAAAGACTTGGGGATTTAACTGGATACACTCAAGGAAGCCAGAGGCAGGGACAACTAGGGAAGGTGTCAAGGAAGCCCCTTGACTCCCCACTCTAGACACTACAGCTGGGATTGATGTCCCTAAACTAGGGTAGCCCATCAACCCTCTAACACTGGGGCTAGGAAGTAACAGTGAGGACATGACCAGAGATGTCACAGTCTTCAGGCAGTAGCAGGAAAGGAAGAGTCCACAATAGCCAGTAAGCAAGAGGATACTACCAGGATCTGATGTTCTCACTAGGGCTCCTGGATCCATGATTCAGGACAACTTAGAAAATTCTAGGAGCAAGGCTGCTCACTCATCTTGGGATATTGAGAAAAACCATGGGATCACAGAAGATTTGGAATTAGCAGATCTTTTGTAATTATGAGAGGAGCCCTGCTCAGAGATCCAATCCGTTTTCTACCAGATGGTCATAGGCAGGGAGATGCCAATTGGCTAAGAGACTGGAAGGTTAGAAGACTCCAAATGTAGAAGTTTCTGGATATGTGAGGTTCCAGAGAGAGGGCTACCAGGCAAGAGTCAGGGGCATAACTAGGGAATAGATGGAATACAGTACTGGGAAAGGAAGACTGAACCAGGCTCTAAGTCATCAATAAACATTACAAGCCGATTTGATTCAAGACAGCCAGCTTTGGCTACTTACGAGAAGTATGTAAGAGAAGAATATTGTAACAGTCTCTCTATTCCTGGAAATATTTCCTTATTTTAATGTATAGGCTTGAAATTTGACAGCAAATATGAGTTCTTAGAGCTAGGGACTGTATATTTTGAAATGTTCCCAACTTTTTTCATTCCCCAACCCTTTGATTTTCAGTAAACCTTTCCATACCCTTTATTCAGTGTGAAAGGAAAGAAATTCTGATGCTTATCATGTATCTGTATATAAAAATAGAGATTTATTAATTTTTCATAAATGAAATTTTATTTGGTATATAACAACATGTTTTGGTATCATAAAGTCAGTAGCTCTCCAGTGCACACATTTTTTTTTTTCATGAGCATCATGACTTTTAGAAAATTTCAGTTAGATGATAGAATTATTCATCTCTAGGCCTCCTTGACAAGCTTCTTCTGCCCCAGGTTGAGAAGCCCTATCCTAGACTCCACATTAGACAAAGGTATCACACAAGTTTCCTTGACAAGCTTCTTCTGCCCCAGGTTGAGAAGCCCTATCCTAGACTCCACATTAGACAAAGATATCACACAAGTTTTAAAGGCTGGCTATCTTGAATCAATAACATTTACGATATTTACTGATGACTATTTATGTACCCCAAAGTTTCAGAATTTTCTAAGCACTTTCTAACCCTGTAAAGTGTTTTCTCTACCCAAGTGACTTGTTATTACTTCAGGAAAGTGTGGGCTTTATATTTGAGGAAAATAAGCTTCTGGGTTATTAAGTCAAGTCATTTCCTGAATATGTAATAGCATTGTTCTGCCTAGAATTTTTAAATTGGCATAAAGCCCTTCCCGTTTAGGTGCAGAGCCGCAGGCAGTGAGGCAGAAGATTTTGGAAGTCCTCTTAGAATATTTTGTTTCTCTTTCATAAAGAGGCCTGGCTTACATAGCCCACAGTTGGTTTTCTTGTTTTATTTTGCTCTGAGCTACATTATTATTAAATTCTTCTGCCAAAGCTCTGATCCTTGAGTCTGGGAGAGATTGAGGTACTCCTGGGTTTAATGTCTCTACCTGTGGAGCCTGAGGTCTGACAGGATCTGCTAGGCTGCAAATATGGGTCCAGGGAGGGACTATGGTGTCTGTCATCTATGGACCAGTGTAGATAAGTGAGCACAGGCTTGGCCACCAAGCACTGAGTTGTTTGTGGGAGCTTTGGTTAACTCTTGGGATCGAGCATCTTCATGAGCTTCAAGAGGGGCTCAAACAAGATGGTACATTGCCTTGAGCTCATGTCTTATAGGGATCATTTTATGGAATTGGGTGTGGCTAGCAAAGAGAAGGGAAGACTCAAGGGGAACATGAAAGCTGCATTCAAGTATTGGAAAGATCAACATGTGGAAGGCAGAATAGGCTTGTTATATTTGGCTCCAGAGGGAAGAACTGGAAACAATGAATAACTTTTCAAAGATGAAAGTTTTGGGTTGCTATGAAGGAGAAAGAAAACCACCTGAATTGTTGAGTATGTAGAAAAGGGAGTTCTTCTGTTACATATTAGGCTGATCGGCCATGCAGTCCCTTCCAGCTTGGAAATTTTGTGACCTCCTGAGCCCCCAGCGGTGGTGCCTCTTTATCAGTGGAATGAATACAGGCAGTAGTGAAACCAGGAATTCTCAGAGTTAATTTCTTAAATTATTCTTTTTAGAAGTAAAAGGAACTGTTGCAGTCATTCGTGGGTCCTGACCCCTTCTGTGAAGTGGACTTTCTCTATACTGAGACACCATTAGATCCTTTCATTTGATCCATTGTTTATAAGCATTTCTCCTACCTGTAAACCAAGACTATAAGCCAATTCCCGATAACTATATTAGTCTTTTTATGGAACTCAGGTAAAGAATTACATGAATATTTATCTATTGCTAGCCTGGGACATTGGTTCCTTGTCACAACCCCACGGTAAATTTGGGTTGGTTGTTTTTCACATTTTATTTTTTCCCCTAATTACACGTTAAAAACAATTTTTTAAACATTTTTTAACTTTTGAACTCCAAATTCTATCCCTCCCTCCCCCTGTACTTCCCCCTACCTGAGACAGTAAGCAATCTGATATAATTTATACATGTGTAGTCATTTAAAATATTTATGTATTAGTCATTTTGTTTAAAAAGATGAAGGAAGGAAGGAAGGAAAATAAAGAAAGGAAGAAGGAAAGAAAGAAAAAAGAAGGAAGAAAGAAAGCATTCTTCAGTTTGTATTCAGACAGTGTCAGTTCTTTTTCTGGAGGTGGATGGCATGTTTCATCATGGATTCATTGGGATTGTCTTGGATGATTGTATTGTTGAGAAGAGCTAAATCATTCAGTTCTTCATTATAATGTTGTTACCCCATAGTAAACCCATAAGGAGCAGGCTTATCTCCAAACATTTTTTTTTTTAATTTGGACTGGAATTCAAGGAGGAGACCGATTTGTAAATGAGTGTGTATATCATGACACAAATAGCTTGTCAGCTTTGGACAGCCTCTTGAATTCATTGAACAAATGTAGTTTTAACCAGGTGTTCATTGACACTCCTCAGAGGTTGGTGACAGCTAAGCATTTGCAACTAACTTGTTTGTAACCTCTCTAATGCAAAGGAATGTAGTCAGCCCTATTACAGCCTCCACTTCACCGCCATGCTGTTTTATCAGACTAGTAATCTGGGTAGAGTAAAAGAAGTTATGTATCTGACTTGCTGGATGGTAGGATTTTTTCTGTCCTGCAAAAATCTAATTGGGTAGAATTGAAAGTAGTAAATACTTGAACACCTTTCCTGGTTCTCCTTAATGCCAATATCTTCCCTCCATTGATTAGCTCCAAGTTATCCTGTATATACGTGTTTGTCCATTGTATTTGCATGTTGTCTTCCCTCCCCCCAGCATTAGATTGGCCCCCTTGAGAGGAGGGACTATCTTTTGTCTTTCTTTGTATCCCCATGTAAAGTTGTTCTGTCTGCATTCACAGGTTGGCTTACCCCTACCGCATCACCCTAGTTGCACATTTTCCAATCCGCATTCATGGTTCCTTCCTTCTGAGACGACTCCCTATTTATTCCCTACGTATCTTGTTTGTACACGCTTGTTGGCATGTTGTTTCTCTTATTAGATAACAAACTCCTTGAGAGGAAGGACCATTTGCTGCATTTCCACCGCCTTAGCCTAGTCTTGGGCACATTTTATTGTCGGACAGTCATTATTCGGTCACATCCAACTCTTCGTGACCTCATTTGGGGTCCTCTTGGCAGAGATACTGGAACGGCTTGCCGTTTCCTTCTATGTCCCAGGCACTGTGCTAAGTGCTTTACAAAAATCTCATTTGATCATCACAGAAGTCTGAGAAACGCTATTATTAGCCCCATTTTCAAATGAGGACACTGAGGCAGACAGTGGCTAAGTGACTTGTCCAGAATCACACAAGTAGTAAGTGCTGAGGTAGGCTGCACTTTCATGTTTTCTGGGCTTCCAACTCCAGTATGGTCCATTGCATCACCTAGCCATGGAGAAAAAGATTCCAGTGCTGTGGATGCTAGTCAGAAGTTATTTAATTGGCTCCTGGGGGCCCGGTTTTGTGGTAGGTGCTATGTGAGTCACATAAAAAAATCATTCGAAGACATGGTGCAAGTGGGATTTATTGTATATAAGGAGATAAAACCAGCACTTCTGTTGTGTGGAAGGGGCTTTTGAAACAGGAAGACTAGAGGGGAAAGATAGCAGTGTAGACTCAAGTGGTTGAAATGAATTCTGTGGAGTAACTGGCCTTGAAAGACTGATTAGAATTGGGGAATGAAGAGAAGTATGAAATAGCAGCCATGAGTATGAGGACCCTGGAAGTCTAGAACTGGAAAGAAAGCTTTGAGGCTGTCAAGGGCAAATCTCTCATTTTACAGATGAGGAAAATGAGGCCCAGAGGCCTCAAGCAGCTGCCCCAAGGCCACACAGGTAATAAACAGAAGGAGGCTTTGAGCAGTTGCTCAGGTCTTCTCACTCCAAACCATGCACTCTCTCCACCCTGACACACTGAGTATGACGTGTCTAGGAAATAGCGAGGATACTGACCTGACTTTCATAAGAGGTCTGGCATGAGAGTAGCAGGACATACAGCTGGCTAGCACTTGCGCCTTCTGGGGAAAGGGTAGAGGTGGGGGTCTGGGTATGCCATAGCAGAATGTTGTTTGCATTCCCAGACCTAGTGGCCTTTCTTTGTATCCTCAATGGCTGGTACATTGTTGTTGTTACTGTTCCGACATTTCTCAGTTATGTCTGACTCTTCATGACCCTGTTGGGGATTTTCTTGGTAAGTGTACTAGAGTGATTTGCCATTTCCTCCTTCAGTTCATTTTACAAATAAGGAAACTGAGGCAAACAGGATTAAGTGGTTTGCCTAGGGTCACACAGCTAGCTAGTTAAGTATCTCAGGTCACATTTGAACTCAGGAAGAAGAGTCTTCCTGACTCAAGGCCTGGGACTCTATCCGATGTACTAGCTAATTCTCCCTCCCTTCTCCCTCCCAAAAATGCCTGGCATGTAGTAGGGACCTAATAGCAATCTGTTCTGCTTAATGGTTTTTCCTTGTTACAAGAGAGTGTTCAGTGGGAGATGGTGTGGGGAGATGGTGTGTGTACTGAGAAATGAATGACTTTTTAAAAAATATTTTAATTTGTTTATTTTTTTAGTTTTCAACATTCATTTCCACAAGATTTTGAGTTACACATTTTCTCCCCATCTTTCCCCTACCCCCCACCCCAAAACAGTGATCCTGCTGAATACCCCTTCCCCCAGTCTGCTCTCTCTTATATTTTCCCCCATGAATGATTTTTTTTTAAAGCACCATAAAAACATTTTTTTCAGGTTGGTGAGGTAGTGTGGAGCCAGATGTCAAAAGGCCTGAAGTCATTCTACACAGTTAAAGTAAAATGGGAAGTTGTGGTGTGCTGGGGGCGGGAAATTGGATCTGGATTCAAATCCTGACTCTCATATTTACTTCCTGTGTGACATGGAGTGCCTCATTTAACCCCTCTCTGGCTCCATTTCTCCTCTATATGAACTGAATGCTTTCAAAGGGTTAGGTACCTTTTACCTCTGAATCCTAAGCTTGTGAGGTCTCCCACTGATTTGGGGCACGGCCTAGGCAGCTGGTCTGAACAAAAACTGAGAGTGTATTTTTTTTCACATGACTCTTGTCTGTCACGAAATAATCCCTTTCCCTTGGAGAAAACGGTAAGAAAAACACCTCATTGCCCTCAGTGAATGGAAGTCGTCTGGCCTAGTTGGACCACCTCCTGATAACAAATAACAACAAAATCCCACCCCGTGTGATCACTAAACCACTGGCAGTGATGTTCGAAAGATGGGGCAACTAGAAAGATGCTGAAGGGCTGGAGAAGGCAAATTCTTTTCCTGATTTTCAGAAATGAAAGGAGAATAGAGCCTACAGACAAGAGGCCAGTGAACTTGACTCTGATACTTGGCAAAATGCTGAAGTAGCTTATAAAAAAAATAGTTGGTGAACATGTTGGAAAGGCAACAGCGATCACAGTGAGCCAGCCTGGCTTCTGAGGCCGGCCATTCTAGACTGACTGACCTTATTTCCATTTATGGTAAGGGAGATCCAGTTTGCCTGGCTCATAGCAAAGCTGTTCAGAAAGCAATGATGTGCTATTTTTATGTAAAAGATGGAGAGATTGGGCAGGATAATAGTACAATTAAATGGATTTGGAATTGGTTTAATGTTAGAACTCAAACGTCTGATGATAGAATGATTCCATGTCTGCTTGGCAGGAGGTCCTCAGGGGAGTGGCCCCAGTGATGAGTGCTTGGCTCTGTGTGGTTTAATTATTATTATTATTATTTTAATCAATGGCATGGATAAGACACAGCTGACCTGCTAGTTAAAGGGTACAAAGCTGGGAGGGATAGCTAACACATTAGCTGACGGAGTTAAGCTCTAAAAAGATCTTGACAGGCTAGAGCATTGAGCTGAATCCAATAAGATTAAATTTAATAAGGATAAATGTACAGATTTACACTTGGCTTCAAAAAATGGACTTCACAAGCACAAAGTGGGGCATCCAGTTAGATAGCAGTTTGCTTTTCAGAAAGGTCTGGGGTTTTAGTGGGCTTAAATATGTCAACAGTGAGATATGCAGCCAGCAGGACTAATGTGATTTGGGGCTGTATTATAAGAGAAGCGTGTCTTCTAGGAATAAGAGGTGATGTGTCCATGCGCCCTGCCCAAATGGAGAGGATGACAGTAGCCACATCGTTAATGGGGCTTTCTGATCGCTTATATTATCTCATTTGATTGAATCAGATCTAGCACAGTTGAGGAAGCTCACTGATAAGAAGCAGAGTTTCCTGAGAAGAGTTGACAGGATGGGGAAAGACTTCACATTCACATACGAGGATTAGATGAAGTAACTAGGGGATCTTCAGCCTGGAAAAGAAGAGACCAACTGGGGATGTGATATCTATCTACAAGTATTTGAATGGCTGTCATGTGGAAAAAGGATTAGATGTGTTTTTTGGGGCCCAGAGCACCCAGCCAAAAGCATGGGTAGAAGTTAAAAGGAGACAAGATGTCAGGAAAGCTTGCTAACGAATCCAACGTGGAATGACTTGACCCCAGAAGAAGTTGCGGTTCTCTCCCGTTGTGGAAGGTCTTCGATCAGAGGCTGGCTTAACTACTTCTGGGCTATGTTTTAGTTGGGATTCTCCTTCAGGCATGGATTGTACTCCGTGACTGCTGTTGCCCCTTCCAATTCTAGAATTCTCTTTTCCTCCGAGGATTCTCCTTTAAATGGTGTGTTGGATGTGTTTTTAACGTGGTATGCTAGCAGTAAGAGGTGATGTGGAGGTGAAAGAATGTCATCTGAGCCTTCTAATTTGAAGTGGCTTCATTAAAGAAAAAAAATCAATGTTCCTTTATATTAACTGCATTCTCTGTCCACCAACCCTTCAACAAACTGGACTTTTTACCTTCAGTTGACTTTTAAGCAGAGAGTAAAAATGTAGCAAAATATAGTTAAAAAGAAAAAGTGAGCTAAAAGCAGGGAATTGTTTGAATTTTTGTTCAAAATGACCCCAAATTGGTCCCTCTTCTCCATTTGTAATATTTTTCACTGTTAACCGGTCACACCATGATGATCAGATTGAAACACTACAAGGTCTTCAGTAACTAAAGAGAAACACACTTATCTTCAGTGGCCTCTTGTTACTAAATAAGGCAAGAAAATGAACTAAGCTCTCCTAGGAAGGTTTTAAACAGACAAACAAACAAACAAACAAAGGTTTGTAGCTTTTAATCTCAGTTAACCAGAACGTCCAGCCTCTGCCCTTCAAACATTCTCATTCCATTTTTTATTTAACTGAAATTGTAGTAGATCTCTCCTCAGGAGAGACTCAAGTGGGCTAGATTCCTCCCTGGAAAAGGGGAGGTGCTTGCTAGGCGAGCAGGGTGCCTCCCTGAAATGCTGTGATCACAGAGATGATTGTACTGTCTCCCATAATGGTATTGGTTGTGTCAAGATGGTTCTCTCCTTCTCTGATGCCTAACTACAGCTGTTGGAAGCCTGGCACTTCAGTTGTTGTGTTAGGATGTCCTACAGACATTTCTCAGGTTAATTAGGTGGCACATGCCAGCATTCCCTAGTGGTTACTTCATTGTTTACTTGGCCATAAAGGCCCATCTCCCTCCTGCCCACCCCCACCAAAAAAAAAAAAAGCTTCAATAGTTTGTGGCTGTGAGAATAGAGCACAGAAAGTATGTGTTGGATGTTCCTCCCAAGAGAGAATCCTTTGGCTGTTTTTTGCCTTCGCGTCTCTTGTATCATCTTTTTAAATGTGGTTTTCTGTCCCTTGACACGTAGTCCAGCCACCCACCCACTTTATTTTTCATTTAGCAAGCATTTATTTTCTCTTCCACCACCACCCCACTTTAAAAAATAAATGCAACACGTAAAATAAAACGAGCCAAATTCTCACATGGCCCATGTATAAAAATGCACAGCTCATTCTCTGTTGAATCCATCAGCTCTCAGTCAGGAGCCCCACACATTTTAAAGATAAAGAAAAGCTAATTAACTAGCCTAAAGTCACGCATGTCTAAACCTCATAAAACGGGCCTAGACCCTCTGACTCATTCTCCTGTTCCACAGAGGCCCTGTTAACAGAAAAAAGGTGAGGAGGGTGCCTGCTTACTTGGCCCTGCATGCAGAGGTACCTTGTAAAACAAACCAGCAGGCATGGCTGTCGATTTATTTTAATCAGAGCCTTCCTTGGCACCTTGTAGACCAAAGTATATGTTGGTCAGTAATACTATGTGCCAGGCAGCTAGGTGGTACAGTGGATAGAGCATTGGGCTGGGAGTCAAGAAGATCTGAGTTCAAATGTGGCCTCAGACACCTGCTAGCTGTGTGACTCTTTGCCTCAGTTCCCCATCTGTGAAATGGAGACACACTGAAGAAGGGAAATGTCAAACTACTCCTCTGTCTTTGCCAAGAAAACCTCATGAACAAAGTCTGTGGAGTCACAGAGCCAGACAGGAATGAATGACTGGACAACAAGAATGTGCTGGCTGCTGGCTGCACAAGACAGTCCCTGCCCTCAAGGAGCTCACCTAAAGGAGGAGACAACATACAAGCTATTGTGTACAAACAAGTCATATGAAAGGTAAATTGGAAACAATCAGCAGAATGAAGACACTCGAATTAAGGGAGATCAGGAAAGGCTTCCTGAAGAAAGCGGGACTTTAGCTGGGGCTTGAAGGAAGTCAGAGAAACCAGGAGGGAGAGAATTCCAAGCATGGGGGACAGCCAGAGGAAATGCCCAGAGTCAGGAAATGGAATGTTTTGTTCCAGGAACTGCAAGGAGGCCAGTATCACTGGATCCCAGTATATGTGGGAGGTGTAAGGTATAAGAAACCTGAAAAGGTAGGGGCAGGAGAAAGGTCATGAAAGGCTTTGGATGCTAAACAGAATTTCATATTTGATCCTGATGGTAATAGAGCTTATGAAGTAATGGGGTGATGTGGTCAGACCTGTGCATCTGGAAGATCACTTTGACAGCTCTGTGAATTTCATGACAGCTCCAGGCTGGAGTGGAGTGGGGAGTGACTGGTGGCAGGCAGCCCCACCAGCAAGCTATTCCAACAGTATAGCGTGTCAGAGGAGAGAAAGGCGCAAATTGTAGCTATGTTAGGAGGGTTCCATGGACAGGACTTGGCAACATATTAGATTTGTGAAGTTACAGAGAATGAGGAATTGAGGATGACACTGAGGTTGTGGGCCTGTGAGACTGGGAAAATGGTGATGCCCTTAACAGTCATAGGGGACTTAGGAAGAGGGGAGCATTTGGGGTAGAGGGGAAATAATGAGTATTTAAAGGAAATGACATTGCCCCTTTGAGAAGTAGTCTTGGTGATGGTATTTGAGGAAGTCTCCATGACAGGGATTCAGCCTCACTTGTTTTGAAGTCTATTTTTTAATCCTTTTTTTTAGGGGGAGGGATGTAAATAAATTATAAAAAAATTTGCCCAAGAAATGCAGAAACACAGACTCCTACAAAAAGCAATGTCAATTTGTTTCCACTATGCCATTTTTCATATGGCAATAGTAACAACCACCATCAATGACATTTATAAAGGGTGTCCCAAAAGTTTTAGTGCATTAATATAATGCTTAAATAGCTATAAATGCACCGAGACTTTTGGGATACTATCTAGTATTTTGAAGTTTCCAAAATGCTTTACAAATATCAGATGAGTCCTGTGGAGTCAGTACACCTTTTACTATCCCTTTACACTTGAGGAAAAAGACTTGCCTATGGTCACACAACTGGGAAATGGTGTCAGAGGTGAGATTTGCACTTAAGGCTTTCTGACTCCCAGTCCATCATTTTTCTATGTTGCTCTTTTCTAGCCTTTGTCGTGGTTCCATCCACCCTTCATTCTCAGTTTATCCTTGCCTAGAAAAGGGAGAAAAACTTTTTTAATAATTTTACTCAAGTAGGTGAAACAAAATTCATGATTTTTTTTCCTTGAACAAAGCAGCCATCTCACGTCACATTCATATGTCAGGTCCAGTTAGTGCCTAGAGACCAAAATACATTCTTCAGTAGAGAGGAGAAAGGGTTGGGACAAAGCCCCACATTCTTCTGAATGGTTACAGACAAATGCTCTTCAAAGCAGCTCACAGGCCTGGAAGAGCCTTTGGCACATGCACATCTTTGCCCAAACCCTTCCCTCCAGCATTAGGAAAAATCACTATTGAGTTTTAGTTAAAAAAAAGAAAACTTAAAAAAAATATTTTCTGATTGTTGACAGCAGATCAGTCTAAAAGGGATCTGTTTTATACCTATATATGTGAAATGCATTGTAGTTTATATATTACATATAATACAAAATATAAAATATCATAATTAGAGGCAGTGTGATGAACTGGATAGTCCAGCTTCACACCCCTTAAGACCAAAGTTCAAGTCCTATCTCCTATACATTTCAGCGGTATGACTATGTGCACCTACTGCAACAGGTACCTCTCTAAAACAAAAATTCTGCCAACTTGGTGTTTTTTTCTTAAATAATTTGATAATTGTGTTTCAGTTTAATTGGTTTTCTTTGTATTTTATTTTATGCATTTAAAAATCCTTATTTTGAGATGGGGCCCATAGTCTTCACCAGACTGCCAAAGGGATCCATGACACCTGTTGTGAGTTGCTGGTGCATCACTGAAGGGAATTTCCACACTGGAAATATCCTGAGACTGCCCCTCCTCCTCATCCCATGATGATCTTTGTTGCATAGGAGAGTGGCCAGTAGGTGACATACTAGTGAGCTTAATAGTATAAACTTTAGGGGTCAAAACAGGAGCCAGAGAACTGAGAAGACAATACCTGATTGATATGAAGCAGAGGAATGTGACAGTCTTGGACAGTAAGAGCTGTACTGGGTGACATGGGTGACCAGATTTCTTAACCCCTTAAGTGTGTGAACCTTTGTGATCTTCTTACAGCTTGTCTGCTGGTCTTTAATGAAATGTACGCCAACGTACACCATGCCTCTCATTAGCTATGGTTCAGCCCCTCTGGACTTAGGCTGTAAAATGGTAGAAGTCAGAAACTGTGACTTCCTCAAATTCCATTTAAATATAAACCACCTACTGCTTTGTGGGTAAGCTACAGTCAGACTGGTTTAATGGCACTTTGGGGGGAAAAGTGTCAAGAATTCACACTTCTGCTTAATCACTTGAGACAGTAACAAGCTCATAGACCTAAAAAGAGCCTCAGGGGTGGCTAGGTGGCATAGTGAATAAAGCACCAGTCCTGGAGTCAGGAGGACCGAGTTCAAATTAGGCTTTGGACACTTAACACAAAAACTAGCCGTGTGACCTTGGGCAAATCACTTAACCCCAATTGCCCTGCCCTCCCTCCTCCAAAAAAACTAAGTAAAAGGAGCTTCTGAACCCAATTAATTCATTCTCCAATTTTTTGCGGATGAGAAAGCTTGGGACCCAGGGAGATGAAGGTAGGATTTGAACCAGGTCTTCTGATTTCAGTTCAGGTCTTACTGCTTCCCAGACAAATCTGTGAAGCTCCAAACAATAAGAAAACAATAGGACTAACTTCCATTCATAAAACACTGGGAGGTTTGCAAAACAATTTCTCCACAACAACCCTGTGAGGTAGGCAGGGCAAATATTTATTATTCCTATTTAACAGATAGGGAAACAGACTCTTGAGAGATTGGAATTTGAAGTTGGATCTTAGATATTAACTTGGTACTGTAGACCAGTAGATTTTTAAGGAAGTAGAACAAAAATTTCATATTCATCCTCATTGTTAACCCAGGGTTCAGTATATGGTTGTCACAGGTCACAGGTCTGGGTAGCATGGCCCATGATGTGGTAACACATCATCTTATAACTGTATCCTCTATTTTTTTTCTCCTTAGACGAGAGTGAGTTTTATTGCTATCTTCTGTTTTTTACATCACAATCGCTTTTGGAAATACTCCCCTTTCTCCTCCTACTTCCTCTCCCCCCAGTGCACCCTCTTTGTGGAATGCAGACATTACCCCCTCCTCAGAAAGGCTCCTGAAGCCTGTCTGGGTAGAAAACAGGACTGGGTACTTTTAAAAAGATGGTATTTGAGGTACCTGTAGGAGGTTTCAGTCTGTGACATCACTGGCAGCCAGCTAGAAAATCATCGGAATGGTACAGAATCGTCAGAAAAGTCCATAAATTAAAAATGGAGAATTACCCAGACAGCTCCATTTCTGCCTTGTGTGAAGTGGGCACCATTGCTGATTACCATCCCATAGTGTCTCCGTAGTGGCTAGTTTCCCCGCCCCACTCAGCCACCTCGAGGTTGCCATGTTGTTGTGTGGTTAATAACTGCCTGAGGGCAGCCAAGTGGAAGGATGAGAAACTCTTAGAGCTGCCTCTCTTTTTTTTTCAAAGCAGTTGCCTTCTGGCCCTTTCTGCAGTTCTTCCACCTGCCTCAGACACACCTCAGACCTGGCCGGATCAGGGTAATTATGCTATCTGGGATTGTATGCATTAAGATGATTGGAATTAAAACAGCCTGAGTTTGTCAGATTAAATAAAGCTGCCCGGTTGAAAGCCAGGTCATTGGTGTGTAATTCCTGGGGTTTCATTCATGAAATCAAAATCATGTTTATGATCAGGACCTAGGGCATTAAGTTGTGCGTGTTAGAGGGTGTGTACATGTTCAAGGGAGGACTTGAACTGAGTATTTCCTAGTACTTCCTAGCTCCAAGGTCAGTTTTCTGTCCACTATTTCACGCTCTTCCTCTCACTTTCTCACCCTCTCCTTTTTTCTCTCCCTTTCCCTCCCTGTTCCCCTTTCCTTTTGCCTCTCCCTTCTCTGTCCCCCTCTTTCTTATCCCTTCTTTTCCCCACTCCTTCCTCAATATTATTTTGAATCATTCTCTAATTCAGGGCCAGCTAGAGAAAAAGCAACCACTACCCTTTAATGAAAACTGATGAAAGATGAAAATTCACCTAAACTCAAGAGACTGATGTATAGTAATGAAAACTGTCAATTCAAAGCACTTATTGACATGTCTGCAATCCCTCGTAATTTTACAAAGTCAGAGGCTTCTGGGTAATGTGTCAGTGGGAAGCAAAAAATGAACCCTTGGGGCTAGAGATGATAAGGGTGTCAAAAGGTCATCAGTTTCTTAGAACTTCCATCACCTGGTGGGGAGGAAGGAAGTAGAACCAACATCTCCACGCTCCCCTTCTTTCCTTTTCCCGTGTCCACTTGGCTGCTATCCCTCTCTAAACTTACTCCAAGGAAACTGGTTCTCAGATTGGCTTATGCTTTATTTCCTACCCATGTGGAATGTATGTGTGTCAGAATCCCTTTACCATATTGAGTGAATGAGCATACAAACAGAAAAGGAAGGCAGTCTCTTTCCCATTCTACTGAGTGAGGGGAATCTTGGTGAAAGGAGGAAGGGTAAGCCTGTTGGCCTAGGAACTCAATATCATGGGCTGGGAAGGTGAGTTGAAGGAATTGGGGATGTTTAGCTTCAAGAGAAGAAGACTTAGGAGGGCTGTGATTGAAGGAAGGGCTACCAAGTTTATTTGGCTTATTCCACTTGGTCCCAGACGACACAACCAATGGAGAAAGGCAAATTTAGGTGTTAGGTCAAGGAAAAAGCTTCCAAAGTGGAAAGCATGACCTCCCCATCACTGGAAGTCTATCAAAGGCACAATGATCCCATAGCTTTCAACATTTAGAAAACCTTATTGCATTGTTTGAACCTAGCCCTGGGGGGCTGAAAAGCTGGACCACCTCAACCTGCTTCTTAGAGACCCTTAACCAAGGACCAAGGTTATGTTGACAAGAAACCCAGTCAGATCTGAAGACTGATGGAGTTTTCTCATAGTTGTACATATCAAGCAACCCATATGTCTTATCTAAGGACTAGCCCTTCACTAGTTAATCATTAATTTTTCCATGTTCTTTTGATTGTTCACAGACACTTGGGAGGAGTGGGATACCTCTTTTTCTGATTTTAGGGGAATTGTACCTGTTCACTCTCTTTTCCCTAACTTGGAAAGTCCCTAATCTTTCATTCGATTAGAAATCTGATTACCTAATGTTGTATTGTTTCCTTTTAATTAATTGGTCATGATTAGTTGTTTTTAATGTATAAAAATCTGTCTCTCCCTATATCCCAATACAGCCCTAAGCTGAGGAAGGGGCTTGGTCCCAATTGGTTATTCCATTGGCATGTATTGCTTAAGAAATTGTATGTTTAGAAACTCAAACCTTTGTTTCCTTAGTCATTTCATCTATCACCCACCACATTAGGAGGGACTTGAGAGTTCTTGTTCCATACTATAGTTTACATTTTAACAGAAGTAATTTTTAAAGTTCGTGATATTTTCTGTTTTTATATCACCTTCATTTTCAAAACACATCCCATGTTCCTTTCTCCCCCTATTATCTTACCTCGCCCAACAAATTATCTTGTGTAACAAAGAATAAAAAATTGGAGGGAGCAGGGAGGAAGAAGCTCAAAGTCCTGCACCTGTAATCTCCTGTCTCTGCAAAGGAAGGGGAGCAAGTGTATTCCCTAATCTCTTCTTCAAGGACAGCCTTGGACATTATGATTACACTGTTCAACATTGCTTTTTTTTTTCTTTTTAGTTCTTTCCATGCGTGTTGTACTCATTATATGTGTTGTTTGCCTGATTCTGCTTACTTCATTCTCCATCAATCCATGTGTCTTTCCATACTTCTGTGGTTGTCGATTCTTTGTGCATGGTAACATTCCCTTTACCTTCATGTACAAAATTTGTTTAGCCATCTCCCGATTGATGGTTATCTACTTTGTTTCCAGTTGTGTGCTACTAAAAAAAAAAAGTATAGTAACTGATTTTTAATCTTTTGCCTCAAATGCCCTAAGTGCAGGACTCTGGTCCATTAGCTTTGTTGTCGTTCAGTCACGTCCGGCTCTTGGTGACCCCATTTAAAGTTTTCTTGCCAAAGATACTAGAGTGGTTGGTCATGTCCTTCTCCAGCTTGTTTTACAGATGAGGAAAGTGAGGCAAACAGAGTTAAGTGACTTGCCCAGGATCACACACCTAGTAAGGGTCTGAGGCCAAGATATGAACTCGAGAAGATGAGTCTTCCTTACTCCAGACCCAGAACTGTAGCCATTGATCCATGTAGCCACATAAATTGTCTTTTTTACTACTGCCTGCCCTTCCTACTTGCCTTGGGTAGGTCTCTTTGCATCCTTCAAGAGTCTATCTTGTTTTTTGGTTTGAATACTCCGAATTACAAATTCTCATCCATTTGTCTAAATGATTAGAATGTGTCGTTGTCCTCAGTCAGTAACTGGATTTAGCTGTTTAACAGGAATGATACATTCTGTTTTCTGTATGTGCTAGATCAAAAAACACATTGTCTGGATGTTTCTGGTGTTTTCAGGGTATCTGGTAATCCCAATGGTAGACCAGAGGTCTTTGGGGAGATGGGGACAGTTATCCCAGGATGGTAGACTCCAAATCCTGATCTCCAGATCTTTATTCCAAATTGAAAACCAGATTCCCAATCAAATTTCTAACAATCCTTTCAAGCATGGGGAGGATCATGTGGTGGTGATGTAGCAGATTGAACTTGTATTTAGCAAGGAAGGTTTCAGGGAAGAACTGCCCACATACAGCCTGCTTGCTCTGACTGCTGCCTTCCTGTCCCCATGGCCCAAGCTGCTGCCTGGTCTTTAGAAGGGGAGCAATGTACTGTAACACAATATGCTTTCTTTTGCAACCTGTCATATTTCCAATCAGGAAAAAGTCTCTCTAGATGACAGTGTGAGGGTTGTTTTTCCTGTTTGTGTTTTTATAGTTTGATTTGCAAGAAAACTTAGCTCCAAATCCCCTCTCTTCTTCCACTTAACTACCAGTATACCCTAGAGTAAGTCTTGCTTTTCTTTTCAGGACTTCAGTTTCCTCATCTGTAAAATGGAGGCATTAAATTGGTGACCTCAGAGCTCCTCTCCATCTTTAATATAATTCTATGAAACAATAAAACTGCCAGGGACGGAGTTCATATTCCCTTCTCTTTCTTAGCAAGAGATTAAGAACTAAACTTGCCTTGAGGAAAGAGCCAAAAAGCAGTTGATTTATATGCCCAGACCACATATCTGGTGATCGGCCTTGGCTCATTTATATTTGTTTTGTGATTTAGTACTAACTGTCTCAGACTGGGCTAGAAATATCAGCAGGCTGAGTGAGGTGGGAGGAATGGATTGCCTACAGCATTTGGAATTCTAGTGGGCTAGGGTGTTTCTTTGTTAGCTAATAAATCCACAGTAGGCAGCACCCCAAACAGGAAAAACGCTGTCTTGATTACCTTCCTTTCTCAATTTCCCTTTATTTTTCTCTCTGGTCTGATTCAGAGAGGAAGAGATTTCATGAAATGCCTTGAATAAGTATACCTCAAGAGTTGATTAATTCCCAATGAATTTAGGTGCTATTTGTGAGTGATCAGAACTCTTCTTGACATAGCTCAGTATATTAATGTCCATTCTTTTCTACTTTCCCTTTCAGGTGGGGACCAGGGTTTGCTGAACACCTTCTTTAGCAGTTGGGCAACAACAGATATCAAAAAGCACCTGCCATTTATTTATAACCTAAGCAGCATTTCTATATACTCCTACCTCCCAGCATTTAAAGCGTAAGTAGAGATTAAGTTCCAGCTTTTGTTCAATGTGGGGGTGGTGGGGCCTCCAGGGGAGGGTTAGGATGAGATTTATACAAGCTTAGTTGAATGTGTCGGGGTGAGGGTGGATCTTCTCAGAAAGGTTTCAGAGATCAGAGCATATCTGGTCGCATCTTAAACTGTACCCTTGGTGCCAGTACTTGATCCCCTGCTTTGGAAATATCCAAAGTGAGCTTTCTCACAAAGAGATTCTTCACAAAAAAGTGAGAAAAAGAAACAATGAAGTGGAGCTTAGTATTACCAGATCTCAAGCAATGTCAGATAGTGGTAATCCTTCCAATTATTTATAACTAGTTAAAATAAAACAGAAAAGTAAATCAATGGAACAGACTAGTTAAATAAGCAAATATAATAGTCCATTGATCTCTAAACCCTGACACACAAACTAATGAGGGAGAGGCTCACTTTCCTACAGGAACTTCAAGGAAAACTAGAAGGCACCTTATGCCATATGTCAAAGGAGGTTCCCTACAGATGAAGAGGTGACTGGACCTTCAGCATTCCTAGCTTTGGTTCCACAAGTTGGTTGATCTCCTAGCCTCAATTTCCACATCTGTCAGAAATGGGAATAATAATAGCGCCTTCCTCACAGAGTTATTGTGAAGATCAAATGAGATGGCCTATGTAAAGCACTTTGTAAACCCTAGAGTACTGTATGGATTCTAGATGATTTTTATTATTATTGTATCCCTAGTTGCTTAGACCCCATCACTGGTACCTCGGACTTGATTCCACTTATGTTGAACCAACAGGGTGAACTCCGAATTTTTGTCTTGAATGTAAGCCCATATAATCTTTGTCCGTACTTATGTAATACCCCAAGTTATATGTGCTTCTAACAGAATTGCTCCTCAGATACAGCAGACAGTGGCATATAATAGCTTTCTTCTTTTTTGTTTTTAATCGAATCCAGTATCTCAGGTCAACACTTTGACTGAGAAGGTTTTGCTTTGGCAGCACACAGCTTCCACTGAGCAAAGGGATGAGTTTTCCTTGCTACCTTCTCTGAGGCTTTAGACATAATTGTTACATCACATGGTCAGCATGCTGAATTTTGGGGGGCACAAAATGTGTGAAATGTTTCATCTCTCACCCTTGTTGTTGTGGCTTTTGTCCCTCTGCCTGATCTTAAACACATCCTTACATCTCTTTCTACAAGGTTTCATCTTGAAGGCTCTTCTGATCACTCTTTCCCTGTGGTCTTATGGGTCAGAAGATATCGGGACTTCAAAGCTGGTTTTGCCCTGCTCTTCCTTAGTACTCTAACCCTGTACAAGCAGCTTCTTCTCTGGGGCTCATTTTCCTCACTCAGAAAATGAGTGAGTAGACTAAATGACTTTTTAGGTTCTTTCTAGCTCAAAAATCATAGTTGTATTTAACTTGTCCGTTCTGCATGTAAGCAAACAGTGACTCATTTGGTCAGCTAAGCAGGAGCAGCCAGGGTATGCATGTGAGGGGCATGATTTGCTAGGAGAAACTTTGAGTCCCAAATTCCTCCAGCACCTGGCTTTTAAAGTACAGTCCATCTTTGCGTGAATTTAGTCCTTTTAATCCTGGGCTGACTTTATTTCTGCATTGTCCTATCCTTATAGTACCCCCATGAGTCCAGGCAACCTAGTTCCCTAGCCCTTTTATCTGTGTTTATCTCAGAAGTTCCTTTTATATTCATATATTGTCAGTTATCTGATCTTATACATATCAGAGGATCATATATTTCAAGCTGGAAGGATTTTCAGAGACCTCCTAGACTCATGGTTCAGTGTTCAAATCCCATCTTGGATGCTTGCCAACAGTGAAATACCTTGGGCAGATCAGTTGCACCATCTGGAAGATAAAGGGCTTGGAGTGGATGACTTCTGAGGTCCCCTTCCAGCTTCAGATCTATGACATATAGTCTGAGGGAAAGTATGTGACTTGCTCAGTGACACACAGATAAGTGGCAAAGGTAGGATTTGAACCTAGGTCTTCTGGATTCCTCAGCCTGCGCTTATTCCATTGTGCCACATCACTTCTGGGTAAAGCTATATGTAGAACAGCAAGACATGTTCTTTGAATAAATAGGTATAATTCACTGATAAATGACATCGATAGGAATGTATCAGTAGACTTTCTCTGACATCTGTGAAAACAAGGAAGACCTATAGATACATTGTAAAAATCTGCAGGACTTTTTGACTCTTTTAACAGGCTTTTCTATGGTTCAGGGAAAAAAATTCATAGTCCACTGCGTTATTCTCTTCATTCCATCAAAGTATCATTTATTTGTAACCCAGAGAATCCCCTTACCTTCATGTGCTCCCTGTCTGTAATTCTCCCAAAGTGAAACAAATTTCTGACTCTTCCACATTCCACATGGTAAAGTCAGTGCCAGGGCATGTTAAAAAAAATGGCTTTATAAGTATAATCTGAATTTTGTTGTACACAGAGCCAGGGGCAGTTAGCAGCTTAAGGTACAAATATGCATGGGCGCATACTAAAAATCACCCTTAAATATACTTTTATCACCAGGAAATTCCATTCTCCATGGCTCTTAGATATTTTTTGACCATTTAGGTTGCGTATGTTCCAGGAAAAGCTCAAAGTTTCTATTGGCTAGTAACACAAGGTGGAATAAGGGAGTCCTGATTTTCAAACCCTAGCTAGAGGTGCATAAATATCAGTATGGCAGCTCTCACTGTGTTGTAGGCTGAGAGTACCTTTTCTCCCTTCTGAGTTTAAGATCTAATCTAGATAGCACAGTCATTTCTCTAGATCTGAAGTTCTTAACCCAGGGGTCCACAAACTCCACCAAACTGTTCTTGAATAGATTTCAGGGAGTCAGTGAATTTGGATGAGGGAAAAAAAGTGACATTTTAATTTTCACTGACTTCTAACTGAAATATAACATTTCCTTCAGTGCATGTTGGCACAAGCCATAGTTAGTATTAGGCTTTGCCAGACTGCCATTAAGGGTCTATAACAACAAAATAAGGTTAAAAACTCCTGTTCTAGTTTATTCTTGTATAGAGTTTAATGTCACTTGATATTTGGGGACATCCTGGCTTGTCTCTGCTCAAAACAACCTATATTATAATAATGTAGTTCCCACATATAGACCTCAGGCATAGTTCAAAAAAGGACTTTAGATTCACATTTTCAAGTGACTCACTCAGACTCACTCTAGAAGTTGAAATATCATTTTATTTGGAATTAAAACATGATACCCCGCCCCCCAAAAAAAACCACATGATACCCACTTCTATTACTCATTTTTAAAAAATCAAATTATCACTAGTTTGCCATAACATTAAAATCACTGTTAACAATTAAAATTATTATATGCTACTATATATCAAAGCATTAAAATAAAACTAGAATAAAAAAAAAAAAACAAGTAATGAATGTCAGTGATTTAAAACAGCCTAAGGAGAGTTCACCTGAGCAACAAAAATTATTGACTTTTCCTTGATGTCTGGGATTGCTTCATTTTCATCTTTGTCCTCCCAATACTGAGTATAGTGCCTGGCACATAAGGGCTTGATCTGTGATTTCATGGGTACAGATACGACAGATGAAAGATGAAATGACTGGGGAAGCAAAGGTTCAAGCTTCTGAGCATATAAGTTTATTAAGCAATGCAAGACAATGGTCTAACAAATTGGGATCAGGCCCTCTTAGACTTGGTGCTGGACCCTGAATAGAGGGGGAGGCAGATTTTTATGCATCAAAAACAATTAATCAAATAAAACTAATTAGCTAAAACAAAACAACCAGGAAACAAAACAAAGTCATCTGATTTCTAATTGGAAGAAAGATTAGAGACTTTCCAAGTTGGGAGGGGGAGAGTGAACATGTACAGTTCCCTGAAATCAGAAAGGATCCCATTCCCCCCAAGTGACTGTATTTAAGCAAAGGAACATGGAAACAATAACTGACTGACCACTATGGAGCCAGTTTTAAGATAAGACATATAGGTTGCTTGAGATGTATAACTGTGAGCAAACTCCTTGCATCAGTCTTTGGATCTGACTGGGTTTCTGATCAGCATATCCTAGGTCTTTAGTTAAGGGTTTCTAAGCAGCAGGTAGAGGCAGTCCAACTTCCCATCCACACAGGGCACAATGCAATAAGGTTTTCTCTCAGTTCCCATAATTTAATAACATTTTCTCACAAGACAAAAATTGGACTAGACCATAATTGAATGGAAAGAGAATTGACCTAGCTCCAGAATTAAGTCACAAGATAGAGTCCGCGTGATTGACTCAGTTCCCACTACCACTTACTGTTCTAATTTCCTCAATTCTCCTTTTGATTCATGGGGAGGAGGACAGTTCACTCTCCTCCCATGGATAACTTATCTACAAGGTCTTTCATATGTTCATAATCAGAATTACATAAATCAGGTTACAGATCAAACTACTTAGAGGGTTCACAATGGACTCATTTTGAAAAGAGAGGTTTACATGTCACTAAGGTAACCAAGAAAACTCAACGTAAACATAAATATATTGAAACAAAAGGCCAAAGCAATATAATAATGATCAATATTAAATAACATCAAGTCTCCTTGTATCCTCGTAACCACTCCCAATGTCCATTTAATCATTTCATCTTGTCTTGAGTCCCAGGTGCCCCATGTAGTTTTCTGGTCCCTTTTCTTGAACTTTCTGGAATAGGATACATTTTCAGGACAGCTACAAAAGGGGCTGTGCTTCTCTGGTTCCAAATCACTTGTAGAGATTCCTAGCTAATTCTGCTAAAATCTGACAAGTACAAGACAACACAATTTTGTACAGTCTCTTAAATTTGGTTTTCCAGTGAACTACCAGTGAGGGAACACACATTATCCATCCATATCTGAAATCCTGATTTCCTGCAAGGGATGGAGATAGGCATCACTTAAAGCATTCCCTCCATTTGTACAGATCACTTATGTCTCTGTCTTTTTATGCTATGGGATTTTCATCTTGCATTTCTTCTATAAATCCTCTTTGGAGAAGATCTGCCCAATGCCTTTGTTGTTTTCTTTAGCTCTTTTGTGGACCACAAATTGGCCACACAGCCTGTCTTATCTCTTGTTCCTTCCATGGTCATTCTGCATCCAGTCTACCTTTGTCTCGTCACACACATTCCCAGTGGTGACCTCTACGCTTTTTCTTTAATGCAAGTCATGACTGGCAGCCTGCCATAGCCTACTTAGACACACCAGGCATCTTTCTGTTATCCTTTAGGTCAATTTTTAATTCTTCCAAATGTTTTGTAGTTTATGTGGCATCCCCAAGACAATGTTGATAAAAAATACATGAGCCCCACTCTCCAAAAGTTTATACTCTGGAAATTCCAAGTCAGTGTTTGTTTTTCACTACATTGGCTGATCTGAGCCTTGGTGCAATGATAATAATCCGGCCATGTGTTTATATCGTTAGTGCTTCTAACTTTGTAATTTTTTTCACATCTGTTATCCTCTTATATATATATATATATATAGAATTTGGCACATGTTTAAATGCTTATTTGACCTGTTTCAAAAAAATATAGTGCATTTTAGTGGTAGTATAACAGGATTAAAGGATTGTGAATCCTATGGTGCTAAACCTAAACCCCCTTTTTTTACAGATAAGGAAATAGAGATTGAACACGATTAAATGACTTATTTGTGGTCACTTAGGTAATGTCTGTGGGTATCATACCTATGGTGTCCTTAAATTCTGTAACATCACTCTTCTTGCCCTCAGCTTTGTTTCTTGGCAGCTAGGTAGCAGAGTGACTAGTGTTGGACTGGAATCAGAAGACCTGAGATCGTATCTGGCCTTAGACACTTTGCTAGTTGTGTGACCCCGGGCAAGTCATTTAACATGTCTGCCTCAGTTTCCTTAACTGTAACATGAAGATAATAATCGCATCCACCTCCCAGGGTTATTGTAATGTCCAAATGAGGTAATATTTACAAAGCACGGTGCCTGGCACATAGTAGATACTTGGCTAGGTAAATGCCTGCTTCCTGGTTAGCCCTTGTCTTTTATTTTCCCTGGCAACATTGTCATTCAACCCAACACACATTTATGGAGCACCTATGATGTACCAGGTACCATGCTAAAGGGTGGGGAAGCAAAGACAACAGTAAAACAATTCCTGCCTCAAAGAGCTTACATTCTCCTGGGTGGGAAGTACATGCACACAGATAAAGAGATATACAGAATAAAGACCAAGTAATTTGGGGTGTAGGGAAAGCACCTAAATCTTTGTCATTAAAGTCACTGGCTTCCCCATTGCTAACTCCCTGGGGAGCCCATGCCCCTACAACTCTGAAGCCATGGAGGATCTAACAACCGCAGTAGGGGTTTCCTTTGCATGGCCATGTAACTATCCATCAAGGACTGTGGGTTTGCAGAATAACCAAGTAATGACTGAATGCCTGTCACTCAGGTAGCTCCTCTGACATCTAGGACATCTGGAGTCCTGATGTCTATTATATAGCTAGGTCAGCCTGAGCCCAGATAAAAGCATATTCCCTATTCTCTTGTATACTGGTGGATGCAGAAGGCAAAGCTTAGAGGGAATGAGGTGTCCCCAGGACCATCATTAGCTGGATTCTCATGGAAATCCTCTCTCTTGCTTCCAATTTAACTTACTCATTTCTAGTTCTAACCAGTTCTGGGTTTAAAATCCAGTTCCGATCTCAATTTGTTGACTAGGAGAGTCATCCATTAAATTCTATCTGATCTTTGGGTGACTCCAGGTTGCTCAGGGATTACTTGGGACAGCTAAGCTAAGCAGGATTGTAACTGGCTCCCACTCAAGCTGTGTCTTGTGATCTGGATGTCTCTTTTGAGATTCCATTTGGTTTAAAATTAGAACATTTATTTTAAGAAATACATGCAAGCTGAGACAAATCCTTAACACTGAGTCAGAAGGGATGGCCACCGGTAATTTAAACGCTATTGTGATGTCTGCCCAACTTCTCCCCACCTCCTTCCCCCCGCCCC
>CM053591.1:165433693-165454239 GCA_028646515.1 Pseudochirops corinnae
AGGGGGAGAAAATATGTAACTCAAAATCTGGTGGAAATGAATGATGCAAACTAAAATAAAATTTAAAAAAATATATTTAGTCCAGTTTCTTACAACTTCTGTATCCCAATAATACAGTGATAACCAATGTATTGCTAGTTTCTGTATCAATAACTAAAATATATTCAGCATATATATTAAAGAAACTATTTTATTTTATACCTATGTTAGCACATAATATATATATAATAGCAGACCAGGGCAGAAAGTCATTGTGTTTTTCTCTGACACTGCTCAACACTCAAGAGCCAGTGAAAGTAAAGGGTTGGTGACTCAGGGCTGAGTAGCTACAAAAGAGTATATAAACACAGCCAAGGTAGGTGGGTTACTTCAGCACCTTTTAAGAGGTGGCAGCCACGTTACTGTGGTTTTTAACATCCCTGTCATGACCTCTAAGCCTACAAGACTTCTTACTGTTGCCATTTAAAACACTACTAAAGCAAAGGGGCCAGGAGAATTGAGTAAGGTTGAAAAACTAGAAGTAAAGGATGATGAGGTTTACAGGAAGGATGTACTGTGGTCAGGGGAACTGTAAGAGTTCCAGCTCTCAGAGATAAAATGGACCTCAGTGAGGCAGCAGCAATAGGTGATCAAGCTCTATGCTAAGGACAAAGCTATGCTGCTGGATGTAAACCTGGCCTCAGACACTTGCTGCCTCCCTGCAAGTCACTTAACCCTTCTCAGAGTTTCCTCATTTGCCAAAGAGTGACAATAAGTAATACTTTATACTGGGTTTATTGTAAGGCCCAAATGAGATAATATGTATAATGTACTTTGCAAAGTGTTCAAGTTTTATATAAATGACAGCTACTCTTATTGCCGTGGAAAGGGCAGTGTTTTTGGAGTTCAAATACTCCATTCTGGGATTAGACAAACCAAAGTGAAAAGTCATTCTGAAAACAAAAGGTAGAATTATTACCTTCTCAATAAAAACATTTGGTGTTCCCCTATAATTTTGTTTTTAGAATGTCCCTGTCATGCAGAGCTCTAAGATCACTTACGGGATCCATCAAAAACACTCGAGAGGCTGCACAGAGGTTCAGACCAACTCCACCAGCTTTTAAAGAGAGCAGCATTACTGTAGGAGATCCTGCTTCGGTTTTCTGGAAACACTGAATCGATTCAACTCTCTTCTTCTGGGCCATGGAGCCATCCAAACGCGTGAACACAAACCCAGATGCTCTTTAACAAAAATAAGGAAAAGATTTACTAGGCTTCCATCAACACCAGTCAAATAATTATTTGTGCATGAAGCTTTTCTGATAAGTTCAAGATTTAAAATATTATTTTATGGTGTCAGAAAAAGTTCCTAATTATAACTTATACAAAAGTTAAATGGAAAAAAATTATAAAATGGGTACATAAGTTAATACTGTCCTTCTGATACAAATTTCATACAGCAAAACACTTAAAATCTTTTTACTCAAATGGATAAACACTGTTCAACTTACTTAAGTGGTGTTTCTAATAAAGACAGGAAAGTTGTGAATTGAGAAACAACTAAACTTTTGATTTGGGGGTTCTTCTTTCTTAAGTCAATCAAAGCATGCATTAGAGCATTGATCTGAAAAAACAAAATTGTATGTAACCCATCAAATTCCACTTTGAATTGTAAAAATTATGCTATTAAAAGTACTCTTGAAAGTTCAGTGCTTTAATTACCAATGGGAAGCAAAATTCTTTGGTATTTATTCTAATTTCAAAAATTCTCCAAATACCTAATACTTCATTAATATCACACTTTCTCTTTATAATAAAAAAAGCATCACTAAGTATAAAAACTAAACAAGAATAATTACATATTGATTATCCTTTCTTCACTATTTCTTAGAAACATATGAAATCTAAAATATAATAAATTATGTCTTTCTCTACCAAAAAATAACAAAAACTCACCCCACTTTACCCCTTTACCACCCATTAGAAGCATTCAAATGACAGGATGAAATTGTACTCATCTCCTCATCAAAGGAATCAAATACAAATGCTTTTGTATGTGTAATACACTTACAGAAATGTTTGAAAATTACCTTTGAACTTGACATCCATTCCAGATCAGTCTTTTTCTCAGCACTACAGTTTAATTCTTCTGGAGGACATTCTACCAAATTTTCTGCTCTTAAGTCATTTCTGCATAAAGGGCATTTGGCACTTGGCTGTAAAACAAGACATTAGAACTCTGAACATTCCTGTATTTGAATACCATCTCTCCTCCCCTTTTTGTTAGGCCCTCAAAGCTATTTCTCTGAGAAGTGAATATTAGTATTAATATGAAGATAAAGTATCGTAATAATTAATTTAGGGGTAGGGCAAAAGATCTTGAAGTAGTAAATACAGGGCAGACAAATAGATTCCACAGGCTAGTCCAGAATTTAAAGACTCAATTCAAAAAAATAATTATGGTTTTGAAAGGTACATGTTTATTAGAGCTACTCAGTCAAAACAATTTTGTTTTGTCAAGTGAAAAAAACTGGTTGAGGTCAGTAAAATCTCATGAAGTTTTTCATTCAAATGGAAATGTTGTTTGCCTAATTACTAAGACTTACCTAGGAACAAACAAAATTTTATTTTAAACTACCAGATTAAAGCTGGTGGAACAAATGCTTGTTTTCACAACCCCAGCTAAATGAACCACTTATTTCAAGTAACTAACACAGAAAATTTTCAGCAAAATAAAAGAATCTGGATGTAGGGACACTACTATCACATTCCCAATAAGACTCTTCTACTTTTAGAACAGAATACTGAATAGAGATCAATGCCCCTGAAAGGTAAGAACTTTGTTTAAGTGATCAAATCAGAATTTTTTTAAGAAGTCTCCATTTCTGCTATCCTTTTTCATTCTGCAGCCTGATTTCCCTCCTTCTCACTGAGTCAAATCCAGTATTCTTTTCTTGGTGATCAGAGGAGTCCATGACCCTACTGCTGCATGACATGAACAATTCTTCCTGGATCCTTTTTCCTGCTGCCCTCAGAGATGCCACATTCTCAAGCTTCTTCTGGTTTGGCTCCACCTCTTCCCAATCATCTCATTCCCCTGGTTCCCACTGTCACCTTTCCCATGTAACTGTGTAAAGAGGCAGTGTGGTACAGTGGCCTGGCAGACTCGAGAGGCCCAAAAGAACAGTGTTCACATTCCATTTCCTGCATTACTAAGCACATGATTGTGAGCAAGGCATTAAGCTAAACCTCAGTTTCTTCAGCTAAAATACAGGTAATACTTATAGTACTGCCTACCCCAGTACTGTTTCTGAAGATCAAATGATGATTATAAACAATGATTCGCAAACAGAAAGCTCTATATAAGCATCAGCTGTTGTGAATACCAGACCCCCCCCCCCCCCCCATACTTGTGGCCGCCTGTAAGATATACCTATTTGGACTAAACAAACAAGTATTAGGTGCCAACTAAGTGCACGGTGCTGGTAATACAGAGGAGCTTGTCCTTGTCCACGAGAAATTTATTTCCATTTAAAGAAACAACACACATGCAAATAATACAACCCAGATACAAAAACCAAAGGATAATATGGGGTGAGGGGTCTTGAGTTAAGCTTTGAATGGAACTAGGGATTCTAACAAGTAAGTGAGAAGGGAGCATACACTCCAGGTGTGAGGGACAAACTAGGAATGCAAAGGCTCAGCCTGAAGATGATACAGAAGTCAGGCTTGACTAGATCA
The DNA here is from genome assembly GCA_028646515.1 of Pseudochirops corinnae. Taxonomy (NCBI): domain Eukaryota; kingdom Metazoa; phylum Chordata; class Mammalia; order Diprotodontia; family Pseudocheiridae; genus Pseudochirops; species Pseudochirops corinnae. The sequence goes on from CM053591.1 coordinate 165,437,414, forward strand.
TGAAAAGGGGGGTGAAAATGGGGGTGTGGTAACATACAATAAAACTGGAAAGGAAGGTAGTTTAACTTAGATTGTGAAGAGCTTTAAAAGCCAAACAGAAGAGTTCACTTTGGACCTCACAGGGGAGGTCATTCCTACTCTTTAGGAACATCATTTTGGCACCATGATAGGTATCTGTAATCTGAACTAGACAAGGGATACACTTGAAGCCAACCAACAAATCAAATCACCTAAGAGGTAGTTGTAAAACAATTAGAAACAAATCATATACTCAATGACTGGAAAATGGGTAGGCAAACTGAATATAATTCAATGACTGTGCTCTAAGAAATGATGGGTGGGAGGAATATACAAAGTCATGAAAAAAATCTACATGATCAGATAGAGTGAAGCAGCAAAATCAAGAATGCACACAATGACTAAAATAAGGTAAACAGACAAACCACAAACCCATCAAATTTTTTTTAAAAACTGAAGTGAATGTTGTAAGATTCTAAGGAACAAGCATTGGCACAAAATTTGAGATGTGAAGACACTCCCAACTCTACCCCTTTCAAGGCAGAGGTGGACCACAAATGGTGTACATTTCAGACTTTAACGTACTCCTCAATTATGCTGATTTTTTCCCTGTTTTGGTCATAAAATAAACAACGTGTTACATGGGATGGCTCTTGGGAAGGAAGGTGATGTAGAAATACACGATTCCTCCACATAAATCTGCCCTTTCCTATCTCCACACCTTTGCTTCAGGTCCCTCCCTGGCTGAACTCCTACTCTTGCGCAGTCTTTTGAAGGCAACCTCAAGGGTTAGCTCTGCATGAAGGATTCCCTAACCATCTTTAGCCCATCATCCTCTTGCAATCCTCTTGCACCTCATGTAGCACTGCTCCATGAGAATAGCAACTATCAAAACATTTAATATCCCAAGACTAGTATTCTGCACGTGTTTAATAAATACTTGCTTAACTGAATTAAACTGAACTTTGCTAGAATAGTAGAGTATGAATGGTTCATAATGAAATAATGTACTTTCATTCTCTAGGAAAAATATTTACATGAAATTCTGACAAATTATCATCTAATTCAGTATGAAAGAATCAAAAACTAACCTGCTCATTATGAATTACTTGACAAATGCATGGTTTACAAAATACATGTGCACAATGTGTTATCACAGGAATATTAAGAGAATCCAAGCAAATTGCACACTCTTCATCTGAGCCAGAGCTCAAAATTAACTTCATCTTGCTAATCAACTTCTTTCGTAGTTCTTCAGGTGTATCATCTCCTATCATGGTTGGGCACAGAAAGCAAATTAATTACACATAGCTACTCGTAATGACTGGAAAAGTTAATTTACACGAATAGAGTATGCTTTATTCTACTTCACAGACTGGGTCTATTATTTAAATTAGAGAACGTAACAACACTAACCAGTACCCTCAAAACTAGGCAATGCACAAATAAAATAAATTGAACACAGGAACCTCACTGTGCACAACCCACTCTGCAGCAAAATTCAGAGTAAGGCAAATCCTATGTATTAGAGCAAGAAGGAACCACAGGAACCATCTCTTGCAATCCCCTCATTTCGTAGGAAAACTGAGACCCAGGGAGGTCAAATGACTTGCCCATGGTCACTAGAGGCTGTGGGTGACAGATAAAGATTTGAAACCATGTGCTGAATCCAAAGCCAGTAAGTGTTCCTTAAACTGATATGACAAGGCCAGATACTGAACCCTTAAGAAGGGTCTTTTGAGCAACAGAAAAACCTCATTAGTAAAACCATTTCATCTATAATGTGGCTCTGCAAAAAATTTTCAAATATGTTACTTAGTTCCAATGTGTTACCATATTTAAATTATATACTTGGGTCTACTGTTCATTCAAGAAAAATGAAAAAAAATATGATCATGATAACATCTATTTCCTAAGGAAAATGTAATGGTCACTTCAAGAATAATGACTCTGAACAACATACTTCTGACAAACTACGATGGTTTAAACTCAATTAAATTTACTAACCTGAAGAACCACTGGAAGACGCTGTATTTGTAAAGAGATGAGGATGACAACACAATTGCCTCAATCTGAGCAAAAGGCCCAAGACATCTGCATAGTGTGCAAGCACAGTGCCTTCGTTAAAATACCTAAAAATTATTAGAAAATCAAAACACGACACATTAGGAAGTCACTGAAGTTTGTATGACACATCAACTCTCCATGCACGTGCGCACACATACACATGCACACTCGCACTCACTCACTCACCTGTTCATACTTCCTCAACCACAGAATATCTTCCCACTCAGTTATGTCTCAGTCACTTATTGCCACTTTGTGAGGCTGAGAGACCTCATTCTTTCTTTCACAAATGAGAACAAAATGTGCCTCAAGAGAGGTAGTGACGTGCCTGAAGGCCCATGGTTAATTAGTGGCAGAGCTGGAACTGACACCTAGGCCCTGGAACCCACACTCTCTACTAAGTTTACCTCACAGAAGATCTAGAACTTTCAGAACCCATTTCACTCAGATACACTTCCTCACTCTTATCACTATGATTATTTAGTTCACCTGCACATGTCATAGCATCAGTTTGTTTTAGAGGAATCTGAGATTTCCAAAGCATTAGCCTCATCATCTCATGACCCTCACCTCCTAAACCTTGCGCATTACTCAATTTGCCAGCCTTCCTCCCTGCCCACCAGACTAGCCTGGAGATCTGGGCATCTTTCTCAAGCCCAAAAGGCATTCCTCATTCTCAGGGGGTGCTGAGGACTGCCCAGGAGGGAGTGCTCAGCTGCCCTGCCCCTCGGCCAGATTGACTCTGACCTCTCAGGAGTCAGCCTTTACAATTAATGATGTTTTGTCAGATGGAATCTGCAAGGCTTGAGGTCGGAAATAACTTCTAAGTGAGATGAGAAGCTGCTTGGTATAGAGTACAAAAGATGCTCTCTGAAATAGGAAGATCTGAGTTCAAGTCCCGCCAATGACACATACTGGCTATGGGATGGGTGTTCAGTGCAGAGAAGCAAAGGTACAAAGTACCTTCTGAGAAGCTTTCTGCACCCCTGAAATGACAGGTTTGGACGCTATCCCAACTCCAATACTGAGCAGGAATGCTCAAACTAGATCAGAGTAGGGAAAAAATAAGTACCTACTATGTGCCAGGCCTTGTGCTGAACACTGCACAACTGTCTCATTTTATCCCCACAACCATCCTGGGAGCTATTATCTTCATTTCACAGGTGAGGAAAGTGAGACAGCCAGAGATTAAGTGACTTGCCCAGTGTCACACAGTAATCACTTGAGGCTGAATTTGAGTCTTCCTGACTCCAGGCAGAGTGCTCTAACCACTATGTCACCTAGCTACTAGATGTTCTGGTTCAGAGTATACTTCAATTATGAAAATGAATGTCACTGTCATCATTTTAGTCTTTTAATATTATCACGCCCAGCAGATTTTACATAAATCCTGTGTTCTCTGAATATGGTTTTCTTTCTCCACACCTGCCAATTGCAGCTCTGCCTTCATTCTTCACAGACTGGTAAATCTGCCTCTCTTCATCAGTGAGTGTAATGTGCTGAATAAATACTTTACGCTCTGGTAACTCCAAAACAGGTCTGCCTTTAATTCTGCTGGTTTTTGTCCTTCTGAGGGTAATATTCTTAATCAGGGACTGCAAACGCCTAGGAAAGATAAAAAGAACTGTATAACTAATTGTTTTCAGATATACAACTTGATGGTAAAATATATACCGTAGTTTAGTGGAAATTTATACACTTTTATTTTATTTCTATTTGAAAGTGTAACCAACTTAAAAGTCCCTCAAGTGCTTACAAACATAGACATCTGATAAATTAAAAAAACAAACAACTTACACTCTAGGCTTGATCACTTAGGTATTTTTATTTTTCAACTCCACTCCTATTTTTCTATTCTTTCTTCTTAAATTCTATTTTATTCTGGATTTTTTTCTCTCCTGTTCTCACTGCCTACCTATCACGTGTGTACCACCCTATATAAGTATCTCTTACTTTTGTTAATAAAATTACTATTTACACAAGAATGCCCATCATTTTCAATACGTTGTTTGATTTGCTCCTCTAAAATTATGTAAGTTATTGTGTATACAGCTCGTTTGACAAATGCTGTTTGTATAGCGATGTGCATATAGATACAGAAAGACGTTTTATCCCCAAAACGAGACCACGAACTCTCGCGAGTGGACGAGAGATAACGAACACTAGCGCGCTGTGCCTGGTCAACACAGCACCTAACGACAACAATCGGCTCTCTCTCTTCTCGTTTCATTTATGCTGTTTCTTTTTTTGTTCACTGTGCTCTTTCTTCTTATCTTTTCTCCCCGCTACGTCCCTTTCTTTTCCTCTCGTCAAGCAGTCACTCGGTCTCTTTTGAAAACTGTTATTGATTGGAACTTCACTACCTATCAAAGGTAACTAAGGAGGGGATTATAATTACTGTGAAATCTCTCCTTAAATCACCCCTAAATTTGCCTCTTTAACTTCCACCCAGTTAAATCCAGACTCTCTAAGTCCACAAAGAACTAGTCTTAGGCAAGTCATTTCACTTGTCCAGGCCAACACACTTCTCTGTGAAATGAAGGAGCTTGATGCATGGCCCCCCTGCTCCCTTTCAGCTCTGATCCCATGGTCCAGACTCCATGTGCACAAATGACTATAGTGTAAAGGGAAATGTTTCAGTGCAGGAATGCACGGTATGATGTACCAGAAGACCCCACCCTAGAAGCAGGCAACCAATCAGATGGCTTCAGAGGGTATTGGGGGAAGCTTGAACCCCTCCGCTATACTGACACATGATGTCATTGTGGAGAGGTGGCAAATACAACAGCGGTTACAAGTCTGTCAACAAACTAAACACCCCAGAAACACAAAGACAGTTAGTGATGGGGAGGGTGGGAAGGGACAAACATCCCCAAAAGACCAACTATTAGGCCCTGGCTCGAAAATCATACAGACACAGCATACCGAAGGCCCCCCTCGTCTCCCATCGTGACAGGTCGCTGGATTGTTCGGTGCCACCACTCTCTATCAGTAAATGGCTTCAGTTTTAAAAAGGAAAGCAGAGACCACAAGTCCTTTAATGAATTCTGGATTGGAGTACCTAAAAAAAAAGTACAATTTCTTTAGTAAAATGGAACTTATAAATATATTTTAAAGCTCCTGCAGCAACCTCATGACCATCTATCTACAGAATCTCAAAGAGAACCACTACACTTCTATACCTTGGGCATCTCCCAACTTTCAAATACAGAACAGAGCAGGCATAAATAATAAAATCCTTATTTTAGTCAACAAGTTCAACATGGTTCCACATCAAAAGTACTACAATTAGACTAGCAAACAGAACATTTTAATATGACTGTCTTCTAGTCTCTTTTCAATCTTTTAATCAGCAGTAAAATGACCTGAAATAAACAAAAAAAACCAAGTACTGAGTCCCTACACTTTTAAAAAAAATTCTGTTTTTGATTCTGTAATTTTGAATTGTGATGTGCATGTGTATTACCCACCATGAAACTTCTAGGAACATATGCCGTATCTTTTCAGGAAATAATTACCACAGGAAGTATTTCCTACATATGCCTGAAATTTCCTACAATTTCCCACTAACTTATTTTCTAATACATTTTTAAATGTCTAAACTGAACTTTGGTAAATGCAGATTACCCGTCAACACCCATCGTCTTTCAGCCTCCAGATCTAATGCAGCTTTTGTTTGCTGAGCATTTGGATTCCGTATGGTATGACCTTCATCCAGAATTACTCTCAGCCACCTTATTTTGTGTAATGGACTGTCCCCTCGGCTCTGAAATAAATTGAAACAGCTCACATCAACTATTCATATAAACTCATTAAAAATGAAGGAAAGAAAAACTTACAGCAAAACAGTAAGATACTGTACTAAAAATGCCAATGAAATTACTGGGCATAGCAAAATCACTCTATTTTAAGCCAGGTAGTGTAATCCTTGACAGAATTTCAATTTTGCTATTATAATGTTTTAAGATATAAAATTTTAAACTTGTCTTTGTGATAAGTAGACAGTCGGTTTTCCAGAAGCATTAGGAAACTGAATTATCAAGGTATAGAAGTCCATTGGGGGGAAAAAAATAACTCTGGCAGATAGCCTTTTTATTATACTGCTACTATAAATATTGTCTAGTGTGATAAAAAACTGGAATAAATGACTACTGAAAATCTTTAATCCTAAATGGAACAATTTCAAGGATACTTACTCCATAATCATAAGTTAAAATATTATATGTAGTCAATACAATGTCCTGTTTTGAAAGCAAGGCAGGGTCTTTGCTGCGATCAGGACCATAGTAAACATACAAATTCAAGTGCACATCTGATTTTATATGCTGTCCAAACTGGTCCTAAAAGAAAAAAATGTTTTTAATGAGCAAACATAATACTCATCTTATTAATTTAATACTATATAAGAGCATTATATGTGAAAAAAAATTAGAGGTGAAGAAATAATACATCTTTTTAAAGTCTTATTAATATCTTTTAACATTACAACAGTCACTTCAAACCTTTCCCTGCAGGCATTTCTCTCTTGTAGCAAAGATAAAAAATTAAGTCCTCTGTCACTCTGTCATGGGGAAAGAGGAATTATGTTTATCTGTTCTTTAGTACCTTCACTGGCCTTTAAATTACCCAGATCTTTTCAGTTACATGGTTCTAGTCTGTATATATTATTCTCTTAGTTATACTTCATTTGAAATCATGTTAAACAAATCTTCCTGTTTCTCTTCTGAATTCCTCATTTCTTAATGCATAGTAATATTTCATTATATTCCCGTCCTACAATTTTTTTTAGCCATTCCTTAATGGATGGCCACCTACTTTGCTTCTAGGTCTCTATCCATAAAGAGTATGCGATGCTTATTTTGGTACATACTGGCATTCAGTTTCAGTCTTTGACTTCTCTGGCATATATGACCAGTGGAGGAATTTAAGAGAAAATGTTTTCTTGGAAAATTCAAAACTGAAATTCTATAAAGCTGACTCAACTCCTTTACAACTCGACCAAAACTGTACAAGAATGTGCTCACGTTCTAACATGTATTGTTGCCAATATTTGTCATCTTTGTCAATTTACGTGGTGAGGTAAAATGCAAACAAACAAAAAACTTCCTGGGTAATTCACTATTGCAACATGAAGCTTGTTTTCATGTGGTCATTTATAGTTACAATTTCCCTTAAAACTATTTGTTCCTATCCTCTGACTTTTTATTAGAAAAATATCTGAAATTAAAATAAAAATAAAATCACCACAAACTTTTTAGAAACAACTCATTAAACCAACAACAAAAGAAAAGAGAGAATAGTCTGCTCTTTCCTTGCTAATATTCTTTTTAAAAGGTTTATCCTTTTATCGGGCTATAATAGAAGATCTCAGCACCACCAAATCTCAGCTACATATGCACATTCATAGAAAAAGGGAGAACAGGTATACCATGTTTTAACTCTCAACCTCTCTCCAGCCTCCACTACCCTGCCCCAAAGCACCATTCTGCAGTTCCCATTAATACATAGCTCTCTCCCTCAAGCACATACAAAAAGAGTTAAGCTTGGTGAAAGCCAGGAGAGAAAGGGGATGCAGAAAAAGAAAAAAATCACATTGGCTTTTATCTACTAATTACTAACTATAATAGGTAGGAATAAAAGTGACAGTAGCAAAAATTTCCACACACTTTCTTATCTTAAGAGGAGTAAAGAATATACTAAAGGAGCAGCTAGATGGAATGGTGGATAGTGTACCAGCCCTGGAGTAAGGAAGACTTGAGTTCAAATCTGACCTCAGACACTTGATATGACTTAGCTATGTGACCCTGGTCGAGTCACTTAAATTCCTATTGCTTCACCAAGAAAAAAAAACCAGTAAACTGTAAAAGAGAAAATTTTTAAAAGGTCAAAGGAAAAATTCAGTAACATTTTAATTGAGAAGCTATAAGCAGAGAAAACACAATGTAAATTAAGAGTGAATTAGTGCCTACACCAGGATAACTTCAGTTGTTTAAAAAGCTCTGCCTCAAAACATCATGCAAAAACATCATTCTTAACTGAACGTTCCTCAATTAAAAATTTAAAAAGGGAAAAAATCAGGTCTAAAAACATTAGTGCCTCTCCTTAATTACTTCAATCCAAAGCCTCTTCTCAATCCTGAGTCAGTCCCCTTAGCTTCACCCTTTTGTGTGGCACTTCCCATGCGCCAGTAGGCACTGCGACGAGTTTTATAATCATCTCCTTTGCTCCTCACGATGATCCAGGGGGCTAGGTGCCATTATGTCCTTTTTTCAAGGGAGGAAGCTGAGTGGCTGCCCAGGGTCACAGAACTGGTGGATGTCTATGACATCCCAAAGTCAATACACTCCCTTTATTGTTTTACTTTGGCTTCTGTGAAATACTTCTTTTCCAGACTTTGAGGTGAATGATTTACAACTAAGTATCTTTCCTTTTTTAATTTTTTTGGCTCAGAACAAAGGTTGTGTTCATTTCAGTAAAACTGCTAATTACAGGTAAAATATAACATAATTGGTACTATCATTCCAAATCATAATCAGTATATTTCCAACGATAAGACTAAGATGACTTGCAAGTTAATTTCATGTGACAAAATGTTAATATGTAGTAACAAAACTTACGATCCAATTGCTTAAAACAGAAAGAGGACAAATGATCAAAGTTGCTCTTGGTTTTTCCTCACTGTCAATTTTCTTAGAGCACTGTACTATGGCAGCTCCTGAAAGAATAAATTGTCATCAACAGGAACACAGTCTGTCATGTAGTATCGTTATGTTAAAATCACTCAAAATTTATAAAGCACTTTACACCTGTTGAATCATTTAATGTAAAATAATACCTGTACATTCATTGTTATTTATCCTTATGACCAATACCAATATATCAAGAATTGCAAACCATATGACTTATGTCCCAACTGACACCTGATTTATATCATGATTTATCTAATATACTTAGAAATACTATATGGAAGTCACTACGGTAGGCACTAGAAGAACCAGGCATTCCAGCTGGCAAGAGCCTGCAAAATAGGGGAGCATAAAATACCAAAATGAAATTCTATACTGCACTCTTGCTTAGCAGGATATTCAACCAAGCTGAGTTTGCCAAAAAAATTAGTTTCTATTTTTTATCTGTTATGAACAAAATTCAATAGGTGACCTACTGGGAAAAAAAAAGATACAGACTTTTAAAATAATAATTTTGTAACAAAACCATCAACACAAAATATTCATGCCATACTATATTCATATCCCAGAACAATACTATCAAGAAAAAACCAGAATCTCTAAAATTCTTAGCAATAACTGACTCATTTTGCACCCTCCTATAATTTCTAGCATCTACTAAAACAACCTCAAATTATCAAAATTTGAAGTTTGCAAGTAACTCAATTCTTTAAATCTTTTGGGCATTTTTATTTTTTCCAGACCTCTTCACCAAGTTACAGTGTGTTACAGTGTAGTTGTATCTAACGTTAAATGAAATATTTAAGCCCTTGCTTAGCAAAGATGCTGACCCCAGCATCTGGTTGTTACGACTACCAAATTCATACATACACCATTTGCCTTATTCTCACCCTAGCGGTTTTTAAAATTAATCTGACAATTAACGCTCACAACTCACTGTTCAAGCTTAACCTGGCCAATAGTACATAGATGCCATAAGAGGAAGCAATGTAAGTACAGGAACCCAGGAGACAGATTGAAGGGTTGAAAGTGACATGAGAGGTCGTCTAGATGATTCAAACTCCTGATTTCATAAATTAGGAAACAGAAATCTATAAATTATTTTCCCAAAGTAACACATATAGACTTTAAGTCAAAGTAAGGGAACCAAATAAATCAAGACTGTATTCACTTATGATTTTGTAATTTCACCAAAGGATGATTTCAAACTAAAAATTATACCCCCAAATTTCATTCATTCTTTCACTGAAATCAACAAAATTATATCTGAAATATCATCATGGTCTTTAACAACTATTTATAGTCCTTCAATATGGTTTAACACTGAAAAAGGCAAATTCATTTCTCTCAACTTAGCATAGAATACTGTATTTTCTGCTACAAAGATACAGATATACAATGTGTAATTATCTGTAACATATGAAAAAATTCCAAGTTATTTTATTTCTTGGCTAAACTAAAAACAGAAATGGAAATATCAGGACCAATGCTGACCTTTTTTCATGGCTTTCTTTTTTACCAAAGGAGTAGATGTCTCAAGTGCACATGCAAAGTCTGCATCTTCTTTGGCCTTAGAAGATCCTAAAGAAAAAGGGAGATTGTGACATTAAGTCACAGTAAATCTTCGCAGTAGGGAACACACATAACATGCAGCTTTTATTACATTCTCTCCTAGACTCTGTTAACACTACAAAGCTGATCTGCTATTCCATAATAAGTAATCTACAATGTTGTCACCCACATCTCAGTCAAGAACAGAGTATTCTGCTCTCATGTGGATATGTAGATCATCCTCAGATAAGCCTACCCAATTTTTGGATCAGTCATTAGTAGTCGGGCGACAGTAATTTCCTTTCTTCACACGGTAAAACTTCCACTAACTTGTAATGGTGATGTCAATATTTAAACTAAAGAAGACCAAAACTTTTAATATTTAAATTTTAAGCAGTTATTTTTATAATACACAATAACATAACTAAGTTTTCAAAGGGACACTTAAGTGGTCCAGGTCTAGAGTCAGAAAGACATCTTCCTAAGTTCAAATCTGGCCTCAGACACTTACAAGCTGTGTGACCCTGGTCAAGTCACTTAACCCTGTTTGCCTCAGTTTCCTCATCTGTAAAATGAGCTGGAGAAGAAAATGGTAAACCACTCCAGTATCTTTGCCAGGAAAACTTTCAAAAAGAGTCAGATTATGACTGAAATCACTGAACAGGGTAGTTGGTAAACAGACAAATAGTCTGGCTGAGTAAGAAGATTTGAATTCTAGTTCTAGATCTACTGAATGGCTCTGGGCAAGTCAATTGTCCAGGTATAACTTTTTCCCAGCTATGATTTCCTTCCATGTAAAATAAGCAAGTTGACTAGATTCCCCTCAGACTGAATCTGTGACTTCATTGTACAGTACAGGGAATGACCAAGGAGGATATTCTCTCCAACAATTCAGAATTGGCTCCTACTCTGCAAGCTACTGCCAAAGTCTTTTTTGTCACGAACTCTTTTGGCAGCCTGGTGAAGCCTACAAATCCTGTTCAGAATGTTTCTAAATGCATAAAACATATAGGATTGCAACAGAAATCAATCATATTTTAAAAAAGATGCCATCCTACTCCCTCCCCTGAAGTTTACAGACCACCCCCCTCCCCGCCCCAGGATCTGTGGACTCCATCGTAAAAACCAAGTTTAGAGTTGCCCAAGCATCTTAAATGCCCTGCCCAGAGTCTTCTGGGAACACTCTCTATGCACTCGATGATAGCACATTCTTTCTTTCTAAAAATGTTTCCAAAGATGCCACATTGGCTTCTTAACCAACTTTAGCAAAATCTAAGAATTATCCTAACTACTACAATTTGTGAGTCCCTAATTGTTTAATAAATCCCTTTCAACAACAGAAGAGCAAATTTGAGCTAAGTCCATGTGCATAAATTATCACAGACTGCAAGCTGATGATAAACTAGTCAAATGTACTGTACTATTATTCTTTTAGCTACCAGGGAAACAAAGAAATAGGTAAAGAATACATACTTTTAATTCTGCCTTTAGTCACAGGCTGCTCCTGTCTTGGTCTGGCTGTAAAAATACATAAAAAATTGTCACGATCAATTAGCATATATGACAAAACAGAAAATTAAATGATATTTCGGATTACCTTTTATTTTATGTGGTAATTCATTTAACTCCGCCTCTTCTGAGTCACTACTTTCAGTGTACTTAACAGTGGCTTTTCTTCTAAAAAATAAGTAAGTTTTGAAAAAAACATCAGCTACAAGCAAAGGGTACCAGACTTTTGAGTGGTGAGTGACTTGTGAATTTTGTTCCTCAAAGTTCCATTTGCCATGAGGGAAGCAGGTCTCTCTTACCCTCACACTTTAAAAAAAATAATTGTTAACTAATGGGAAATAATTTTACAAAGCCAAGTTCAAAACATGCCTTTCAATGTTGGTATCTAGCTAGACTTCGCAATATTTAACAAGTCATTTTTCCCATCACTTAGCAAGTGAAAAAGCAGGGAGTTTGGACAGGGACACCTTTATTCCTATTCTAGAAAACCACAATAATCTAGGTCACTCTTCTGCTCGAACTGTTATCTTACTTATGTGGGCATTGTAGTACGACAGAATTATCCCCTCCTAGTTCTCTCCATCACTAGCAAGGCGAGTTCAGAAAATAACTGGAGATACTATTTCAGCAAATTTAAGAAATTATATTAAGCCATTTCCAAAAGAAAAGATTATGTTCTTTCAGACCTCAGAACATAATTTTACCTTTTGGGACGAGTACTTGTAAATTCTGCCTTGAAATCTCCACTTTCCTCCTTGACATCTGAAACACCGGGCTGTTCACCAGCAGTGAATTCTTCTATTTAAAAGTAAAAGATACATATCATATGAAGCAGTGATTAAAAATATGAAAATATATACTATATTAGAAACAAACATCAGACCATCCTTAAGAAATACAGATCTTAACCCTCATTTTAAAGAATTATCTATCAATGGACACTAGAAATAAGCCATTAGATTGGTAATATTTAAACTATACACTTTTGGATTAAAATTTTACCTTTACACAGTTCCTTCACTTGTTCATTGTCATCATTTTCTCCATGTTTTGCAGATTTATCAGTAATAAGTTCCTAAATGAAAAGACTTTCTTTAATGATCGTAACTTTCCAGAGTCTGAAGGGACTTCAGAGGATGTTCAGTTCAAGCCATATATGAAAAACAATCCCTTCTACAATATATGCAATCCTGCCTTTCCTTGAAGGCCCCTAGTGAACAGAACCCTACTCTACCTCCCAAGGTATCCCATTCCACATCCGGAACACTCTTTACAGAAGTTTTCCCTCACATCAAACCTAAATCTGCCCCCTTGAAACTTCCACCAATTGCCCTTAGGCTGAAGCTTCAAAGAGGGAATACTACTGTAAACTCTAATACTACTGATTCCTAAATTAAGATAACTGGAATAGTTTTTTTTTTTTAATTTCCAAACAAACTTATAGTAATGGGCTGTTTTTTACGGTTACAAGTCATGTTCTCAACATAGTAGCTAGTAACAGAGAACTAAGGTTCTGTCGTGAACTGAGAGGGACAAGAATTCCTCTGAAAAATGGGCAAAGGGATTTTTTTCTCCTACAAAGCTGGATATTTAGTGTAAAGAGTTGGAAGAGTAACTGCTGCCCAACAGCCAAGCTAAAGAGTTGTTGAGAATGCTTTTCATAAACAGCTCAAGGAACAAAACATTTTCAAATACTCCACCTCCTTCAACTGATTAGTTTTTTCAACAGGAAGAGGCTTGCCATCATAGAAGTTAGTCAGGATCACTGCAATGGCCGCAAGAGTTTTGCCCTAAAGGGGGAAAAAAATCTTCATAAAGTCACACATCTAGCCAGATTCTAAGAGTCATTACTAGAAGATGTCTCACAAATTTTTTTTGGGATGATCCATGTGCCACATAGCCAAAGGACAAGAATACTGAACCAATGGTACCTATGAAATACAATTTATGTGTTTCACGGTTCGTTACAAACTCTAAATACACTTGTGATCTAACAATGTGACATGCAGCAAAACATGACAGGTATTAGAAAAATGATCCGCTTGCTGCCAGACCCTATAAAAGATAGGAAGAACTGGCTCTATTACCTAATACCAAGGATCTCCAACATGTACTATTTAACTCTTAAGTGCCAAAAGTGTATTGAAATATTACTAGTTTAAACAAAAAATTTATTTTTAATAATTCAACTCACATCTCAGATACCTTTGAAATAAGTTCTAATTAAAAGTTATTTGTTGTAGTAAGTATAAGCTCTTATTTGTGTAGTATTGTAGAAAAGATAGTTTCTTCGATGTGAGTCATTAAATATTAAGACATAAATGACATAATTTGCAATAAAAATATGCAGGATACAATTTGTTTAACTTTAAAAAGTAAATCAAAACATAAGTATATGAGTCCAGTGATTTTTTTTAATACTTCTCCCCAACTGTTTTATAGAGATTCAGGATCATAAACAAGGATGAAAAATCAGCGTGAAGAAATACAGATCTAAGTATCCGATACACAAATTACCTACCACAATGCTGAAGGTAGGGTATGAACGTGCAACTAAATTGAAAATGACCTTTCTTTCAATGTTTCATCCATTCTACTTTTAAGAGAACCTCTGTGTGGGTATGTGGGGGGGAGGGAGGGGTGTGGAGTCAAGATAGCAGCACAGAAGTAGGAAAACTCTGTGACTCCCCCCATAACCACCTCAAATACCTATAAAATATGACTCTAAACAAATTTTAGAGCTACAGAACCCACAAAGTGACAGAGAGAAACAAACCTCCCACTGAAGGGAGCCCAGCAAGCGGACAGGAAGGGTTCATCACAGTGCACTGAGAGCACAGCCCAGCCCTGCCTGAGCCCTTGGTTTCAGCCCCAGGGCAGCCCACACCAGCCATGGCTGAAAGGACTTTGGGAGAATGGATCACCAGCAGCTATGGTAGTTTTCAGAATTATCAACCCCAAAACGCCAAAGACAAAGTAAAAGGTCAGTGGAACTCTGCTAAATCTGGGGGGGACAGAGTGCGGTCCGGCCTCTGCCCCCGGAAGGAAGAAGCAGCTCAGGCGCAGCAGCCCTTCAGCCGCCTCCACGTGGCTGCTTCAGAGCTCCTGGCCTGTAGATTGCAGGGCGGGGCCAAGTGACCATTCAGAGGCTAAGCACTCTTTCCTTAACCTGCCTAGATTTGAATCGCAGTCTTGGGTGGTTGTCCTGAAGTGTGTGACCAGTGAGGCAAAGCTTGTGGGGGCTGCAGAGACAGCACTTTCTAATAGCTCCAGCAGCTGCGTTGAAAACCCCAGTGATTTAGGTCAAAGTTCTTCCCTCTAGAAGCAGAGTTCTACTGTGGGAAAAAGCTCAAAAGTCAAGTAATTGACTGGCAACATAAGCAGGCAAAGGAGGCAAAGCAAGCACAGCCATCCAACTTTAGATTCCTCTTTTGCGGACGACAAAAGGCATCAAAGCATGGAAGGGGAGGAAGACAACACTCAGAACTCCTGCACCAAAAGCTTCCAAGAAAAATATAAACTGGTTACAGACCATGGAGGAGTTCAAGGATTCTGAAAATCAAGTAAGAGAAGTGGAAGAAAAATTGGGAAGAGAAATGAGAATGATGCAAGAAAATCATGAAAAGAGAGTCAACCTGACTAAAGAAAATAACACCTTAAAAAACAGACTAACTCAAATGGCAAAAGAGGCCCAAAAAGCCAAAGAAGAGAAGAAAGCCTTAAAAAGTCAAATTTGCCAGATGGGAAAAGGATCTCAAAAGCCCACTGAAGAGAATTAATTTCTTCAGAATTAGAGTGGAGCAAATGGAAGCAAATGATTTTATGAGAGATTAAGACACTATTAAACAGATCCAAACAAATGATAAAATAGAAGGCAATGTAAAATATCTCGCTGGAAAAACCACTGACCTGGAAAATAGATCCAGGAGAGAGAATTTAAAAATTACTGGACTAACTGAAAGCCTGAAAGCCATGATCAAAAGAAGAACCTAGAAATAATCTTTTAAGAAATTCTTGAGGAAAATTGCCCTGATATTTTAGAACCAGAGGGCAAAACAGAAATTGAAAGAATTCACCGATTACTTCTTGAAAAAGATCTCAAAAAGAAAACTCCTAAGAATATTATAGCCAGGTTCCAGAGTTCCCAGTTCAAGGACAAAATATTACAAGCAGCCAAGAAGAAACAATTTGAATATTGTGAAACGTAATCAGGAAAACACAGGGTATAGCAGCTTCTACATTAAGGGATCAAAGGGCTTGGAATATGATATTCCGGAGATCAAAGGAGCTAGGATTAAAACAAAACCAAGAATCACCTACCCAGCAAAACTGAGTATAATGTTTCAGGGGAAAATATGGTCATTCAATGAAGTGGAGGACTTTCAAGTATTCTTGACGAAAAAACTAGAACTGAATAGAAAATCTGTCATTCAAATACAAGAAGCATGAGAAGGTAAACAGGGAAAAGAAATCATAACGAACTTATCGAATCTGAACTATTTACATGCCTACATAGAAAAATGATCATTGTAACTTACAAAAATTTTCTCAGTATGAGGATAGTTGGAGGGAATATAAATGTATATATATATATGTATACATACATATATGTCTATATAGGAAGCTATACATATGCATAGGAATACATATGTGTGTTATATATGTATACATAGACAGAGGGCACAGGATCAATTGAATAGGAAGGGATGATATTTAAAAGGTGAAATTGAGAGGTGAGAGAGGAATACAATGAGAGGAGATGGGGAGAGACAGAATGGCGTTAATTATCTCATATAGAAGAGGCAATGGATAACTGTTTCAATGGAGGGGAAGAACAGAAAGGCAAAAGGGAATGTGTCAACCTTACTCTCATTAAATCTGGCTTAGGGAGAGAATGACATACACTCTGAATTGGGTATCTTGCCCTACAGGAGAGTAGGGGGGAATGAGATGGGAGGGGATGATGGAGGGAAGGGCAGGTTGGGGGGAGAGTAG
>CM053591.1:165454739-165474766 GCA_028646515.1 Pseudochirops corinnae
GATGGAGGGAAATATAGTCAGTCTTTCACAATATATCCACTATGGAAATGTTTTGCGTAACTACACATGTACAACCTATATTGAATTGCTTATCTTCCCAGTAAGGATGGGAGACAAGGGAGGAAGGGAAAGAATCTAGAATTTAAAGTTTTAAAATCAAATTTTTTTTTAAATGATTATTATTACTATTATTTATGGAAATAAGATATACAGGCACTGGGATATGGAGACCCATCTTGCCCTACCAGAAAGTCAGAGGGGGGATAGGGAGGATATAGGAGAGAACAGATTGGGGGAGAGGGTATTCAGTGGGATCAGTGTTTTGGGGTGGTGGGTAGGGGAAAGTTGGGGAGAAAATCTGTAACTCAAAATCTTGCAGAAATGAATGCTATAAACTAAAAATAAACGCAAAAGTTAATTTAAAAAAAAAGAGAACCTGTTGTTTACTTTGAAAGGAAAACAGATTTTACATAGTAGGAACCATGGGAAAGATTTTTTTCTATAAAATCAAAAATGTATTCCTCAAATCTGGATCAATATCCCTCTTTCTATTTAATGAGTCCGTTTGGTTTTTTTAAACCTATAATTAACAACACTACACTTTTATTGTCTCACTTAAACCTTCTCACTTGCCCCTAAATGTTACTATATATTGTAGAGAGGAAAAAAAAAATTACCAAACCCATATCATCAGCTAATATTCCTCCAAGAACATTCTCTGGTGGTTCCTTTTCAGAAAAATTGGTAATTGTGTTATAGTAGGAGTTATTTCTTTGTTCCCAAAATGGAGGCAGTTCTTTGCTGTTTTCACGTGAAACCATCCAAGCCAATGCTTGTTTCTGGTGTGGGAGTAATGGTGTTTCAATAGCCTACAAGTAAAAGAAATCCTGTAAGATATAGCATATATTCCTTATCTTTATTTTTCCACATAAAGTACTTGAAAGGTGAATAATACAATGAGCAGGCAGAAAAGGAAGTCAAAAATGTCCAAAATGACATAGATCTTCATAGCACTGTTTTTTTTGGGGGTGAGAGGGAAAGGCAGGGCAATTGGGGTTAAGTGACTTGCCCAAGGTCACAAAGCTAGGAAGTGTTAAGTGTCTGAGGCCAGATTTGAACTCAGGTCCTCCTGACTCCAGGGCTGGTACTCTATTCACTGTGCCACCTAGGCACTCCTACAGCACTCTTAAAAAAGACCTAGCGGTTTTCAGTGTTAAGTACTACAAACTTAATACCTCAGCTGGTTCCATTTCACGTGTTTTATCATCTTCTTTTAAATCTTCAAATAATTTGTCAAATTCTGTTTTGAGCTGCAATACATAAACAATCAAAGAAATGTGAATTATTAAAGTGAAATTCAAAGTAAAATAAAAATTAAACTAATCAGTGCCTTTAGAGTACTTGGCTCTATCAGAAAAATGTCTGTGCATTAAGGATCCATGATTTCATTGCTTCCCTCCTAGTAGAGCTTCCCTCTACTAGGAAAACTTTACCCTCGGTAGAGGATTAAACTGGGGCTTAACGAGATGAGTAATTTTCCCATGGTCACAGGATTAGAAAAGCATCAGAGTCAGGATTTAACTATCTTCCAAACTCCAAGTCAGGTATTCTATTCCACTCTCTTACTCTTTCTCTATAAGACATAAATAAATAATTTGCTATTCAAAACAACATAGCAATGCGATTCTCAAATTATACATTTTCAAAACAAAGGCAACGTAGCACAGAAGTGTAAATCAGGAGACCTGGATTAAAATCCTGGCTTTTAATACCTACAACCTTAGGTAAATCATTTATTGTCTCTGGGTCTCAGTTTCGACCTTTGTTAAAATGAGATTATATCATTTCATTTTAAGAGTCCTTCCAGTTCCAAATTCAAAGCTCCCACTGAGTAGTTAGTTACATTGATGTAACAAAATTCTGGCAGGGGAATGATCTCTAGGAACTCCACCCCTCACATTCTCTAAGTGTATTAGGGTTCCATCTAAGTAGTTGCATTCCTGTCCAGGGGTTGAACTATCTTGATTATCATTGAAGGCAAGGTACACTGGCCACCGTATCTTGGCTCTCTTCCCCCCGACATGACCTCCCCTACACTTTGCCCAACCTTTTGCTCTGGGAATCCAAATCAGATTAATACCACCCCTGCTTCTGGAAAGAACGTTATCCATCAGCTCCCGTATGGTTCCACTTAATAACCCTATGACTGCTCAGTTCAAAACATTCTTGGATGGATACTATTCTCCTATATGTCTCCTCACTATTAAAATTTAAGCTGCCTGAGGGTAGGTACCATTTCACTTTTGCACTTAGAAGAGTGATTGGTACATAATAAACATTTAACAGAAGTTTTTAATTCATTCGCTAGATGGGAAGAGGCACAGAGGAGGAAAGGGCATGCCAACAAAAAGTACTCTAAGTTAGTTTGTGCACAGATACCAAAATATTAGCTTAAGCAGGTTATTTAGGACAGAACAATAAGACTCTTATTCACAGTATCTAGATGCTTATGCTCTAAACTGAGGTGGTACATTTTAAGAGCAGAACGTAATGGTGTAAATTATTAAGAGGTGGGCATTGGTAAATACAGCAAGGTCAACCAAAGCTAATGACAGAAAAAAGACTCTACTTCAAGACAAAACAATCCAAAAGAGAAAGAAGCAAACCTGTTCAGTTGTCATTTGCACAGCTGCATGAATAGGTACACTATAACTTGGTCCAGCTCTTTCAGAACTCCAAGCACTACCAAAATTAAATCCTGAACCTGTGCCCCACAAAACAAACCAAGTTAGCAAATACAAAGATAGTAACTTTATATATAAAAATAAAAACATTTTAAAACTTTCACGTTTCACTAAAAAATCTTCTAGACAAAAAAATGCCTAATCCTAAACCACTAGACTATTTTACATTACTCAAAGCAAACCTGTGAGCAAATAAAAAGCCTTCCTTCAACAACTCCTTAAAGGCCAACACTTCATTTTAACAATTCATAAAAGCACATATTTCAATCCCAGTCATCTCTATAGAGACAGCAGAAGAAAATGTTCAAATTTTGAAGGTTCAGCACATAGACACTAATTCCTTATTGAACTCAAAAAGCAAGAAAAGGAGACAAAACAAAATTACTTTCCCCAAAATAGGCTTATGATATTTACATTTTCAGCAACAACTTGACAAATTCAACCTGAATAAAAAACAAAGTTAACATATCAAAATAATAAAGTCTTGAACTTACTTTTTGGTGGAGGCCCCAATTTAAATCCATGTTTCTTCAACTGATCTAAAACCGCTTTTCTATTTTCTTCTTTCCCCCAAAAACTCATCTGAACAGGCATAGTAAAAGGATTGCTTGCTCCATAATGGACCACCCTGCAAAGAATTGGAAAAAAAACAAGGGATATGGGAAATCCCTTATTTTTCGTTAGTTTTTTTTCCCCCAACAAAAGTATTAATACTACTAAGTATCTTCATTAAATTAAGCCTTTAAATTATAAAGGCAAAGAGAATGAAGAACTACTATAATGAAAATCCCTTATCTGCCTCAATCTTCATTCTTGCTAAGACTGTGCCTGAGAACTAAGCAGGGAAAATACAAAATAAGAGTTGAAAAACAGAGGGGGGAAAAATAGAAAATAAGAGAACAGGTTAGGTAAAAACCAGAATGTTAGAAAAGATAAGATAGGGCAATAAGATAATTCCTGTAATAGTACAATTTAGAACATAAGGTAACTTTAGATTGAACAGTGATTTTAACATTATAATTGGACAATAGGGCAACTTTGAGAAACCTACCCTGCTAGAAAAACTGAAACATGAGAAATTAGGAAGGATTTGAACAAATAAGAAGGGACATAACTGACTCAAGCTGATCCTGCATGATTTCCAGAACTAAGCATTGATAGAATAAGGATTCTTCCCACTAGCAACACAAACTCCTTCCCATTTCTTTCTATACTTCAGTTACATAGAGAACATGATAAGCAGAACGAGGAACTGAGGACAAGACTCATACATAAACAGGCTTTATTTCTTTGTCAAAAATACCTAAGAATTCAAGATATTACTACACACTACCCTATTTCTGAGGAACTTAAATAGGGCAAATTTCTAAAAAAAATTAAATCTTCATAGTAATTATCTATCATATAAGGAAGAAATTTATTATACAGAAAGGGTCAGCAACTTATTTACAGGACCAAATGAGAGAATTTAAGTGCTTTGCAAACTTCAAGGTATGATATAAATCTTGGTTACTACTGACAGTACTACTATTAGAATGCCAAAGCAAGGTACAATATCCAGTTTTTAAAACTGCCAAGCATGCTACTTAAAAGATATTAGAAATAAAATTTCTTTTTATAACTTACATATCCAAAGTCAGATTATATAGTGCCAATTTTATCCTCTAGTTGTTTTATATATACACATTGAGAATGAAATAAGGGATAGAGACTGTCCATTTTGGATTTACTTTGGAGCAACAAGCAGAGCACTAGACTCATTGGGGGCTGTTCAGCTACTGCTTTTCCATCTATTGTTTTCAACAGCAACTTTTAAAAGGCATGAAAACTTTTAACTAGTTTCTAACTCAGAAAAAAATAGTCCAAAGAAACACTGCTCTATTGCTCTGGTTACAAGATTTCTGTAGAACAAATAATTAGAATTATCAATGAACATTTATTAAGCCCCTACTACATACATAAGTATGTTCACTTTGCTAAACTGATAAAACAGCTAAGTGGTTGTTCTCTGCTTTCAAGAAGCTTATAAACAGAAGGCCAGACAAAAGAAATAAAAATACAAGGTAGTATATAGTTAGTGTCAAAGGAGTGGCAAAGAGAGCAAATGCTTCCTATGAACACTGTTCAAAGTAAGTGAATTCTTTATAACCAAGAAAGCCTTACTTATGGGATGTAGATGCTACTTCCAAAGGAGTGAAATAACTTCCATATAAATGAGTATCAATACAGTTATTAGATGGAGAAAGTAAAGTTAAAGCTTTAACTAAACTGTTTCTATTTTGCCTGCCACCAGTTAACAACTACTCTTTTAAGTTCTGCCACCTCCTCCCATATACTAGCCCAAACACCTAAAAAAAATGCCATCTAACTCCCTATTACCTATCAAAATACATAGAATTTAAGAAAAAAAAAAGGTATGGAGATGGTATGTGAAAAACAGACAAAAATGCTCAGTTGTTTGATCTATTCACAAACATCCCACTTGCTGAAGCTTCTCAAGACACTTTCACAGTTGATCTCAACCACTACACTAGCTACGATGAGGATGGTACGGGTTTCGTAGACTTAACAATCACCAATAGGAGAAACAGTGGCAGCTCTAGACCTGGCCTAAAGACATCTGTAAGAATCTCCAGAGTCTTACCCTTCGACTTGGGCCAGTCTGTTGTCCATGATGTAGGCCAAAGGGGCGGCAAGTTCTTTCTTTATGTGGCCCACCTGGTTTCCATTGACATTATTCACTTTCACTGCATTCTTGTCATAGGGATTATTAGGTTCTCTCTGAAGTGCCACCATTTCATTATTATTAACCTAACAGAATATTAAACATAAGTAACACACTTAGTTTATAACACCTCCCCTTAAAGTCGTATTGCTCAAAGCTTGCAGTACAGTGCCCAGAATATTTTTTCTAGGCTTTCAGACTAAGCTGTCAAGGGATTTTCTCTCTCCCTCTCTCACACAATGTGGCAAACTATTTTCTGGTACTATTCTTCCTTTTCATACCTGAAAGGGCTAGTTCTAACCAGGTAATTCTCAACCCTCCCAATTTGTACATTAACCAACACTGTATATTAATTTTGTAGTTAACACTTTGTTTAGAAATTTCCAAAACAGTCTTATTTCTCTAAGCTTAAGTTAACCATCAAACACAGCTTAAAATTCTGTCACAATAACTACAGTTCTTGGAATTTTTTCAAAAGCTAATTTCATCTTTATTAGTTCATCAGTTTTGCTTTTTCTGCTTTCATTTTTGCAGTGACCATTATAAAAACATACAATACTACAGTTTAAAAACAAAAGTAGCCCACTTTGTTGGCAGCTTATAAATGCCAGAATGAGGCTATGTGATTGAGTAGAAGCAAGAGCTTAAAGAAACATATTACATATGGTGCACTAGTAAGAAAAGACTCAGGAACTCATATGGAACAGAGGATACAGCTACCAGAAAATGCACAGACAAAGAGGCACCAAAAGACAGTGAAAAGAACAGAAAAGCAGAAGACATTTAAAAGGGACAGGAAAAGGATGGAGTAGAGATACCAAAAAAGTAAAAGATACTATACAAAAAAAGGGAGTATCTTTTCAGATACTACTGACTCTCTTTGTTTAGCAGGTAATAAGCATTTTTTTGAAAACATTATTTCCTCCTTATTACCAAACCATTACCCTGTCATTAATTCAAGGTAAGCCCTACCATGGAAAACTGCATTTGCTCAACATATTTCCTTTGAGAACACCTCTTCAACTGTAGGATTAATATCCAGACTACTAAACAAAATCAGCCATCATATGCTACTTACCACTCCTGTGTAATATCGTAATCCAACCACGTGACCTCGCAAAGTTCCAAATAAAACTGAATCTAGATCTTCATCACCAGCTATAAAGTCATCTGGAGGGATAATGTCTTCAGGATCAAGAGGAGAAAATAAGTTGGGATAGGTGCAGTGTGAAAAACTTCCATGGACTCCATACTGGAATGACTGCAAATATTTCCAAAGAGGATCCCTATTTAAAACAAGAGGGGGAAAAGTCAAGTCTTAGTCTGAATGAAGTGATCCTTTTTATTAAACATAAGCAAATTATTATCCAATATCGTAAAGATGACATATAAGGAAGGTTGTATGGCACTGATCTGGGAGTCATATTATTTGTCTTTGATTCTACAACTAACTAAATGACCTTGAACAAGTCCCATTACCTTTGTTCTCAATCTATAAAATGAGGGTTGGTATGGTAAAACTGGAAAAAAAAAAGGAGAAAAAGAACTGAATTTGGCATTAAAGGACCTGGGATCAGTAAGGTCCCTTCCTGCTCCAAGATTTCTTCCCCTTTCCCCTTTTAAGTGACTAGCCCATGGTCCATCTAGGAGCTCTCATTGTCCCTAGCCTGATTCAGCAAGCACAACTGGATCAGAAAAATAAAGTATCTCTACTTACTGGATCCAAGCAAAAAATATTTACATATTTTATATATCCTGTAATTTTAATGTAAAGTATTCTGAATACCTAAAACAGGTTTCATATATTTTCTTTTGAACACACAAAGTAAAATCCAATTTTAGGGAATATAACTTTAATGTTGTACTGTTTTACAGAGAGCTATTTCTATATCCCTGAGAATGGATTTTTGAGAATTTTGCCCATTTAATTTCAGTCAACCTTTTTTATATACGACCCTCTTCTGGCTCACATCAAGTATGCATACACCAAATATTCCAATCAACAGTCCCTTAAAAGTCACCATTTCTAACCTTGGTCTAAAATAACTGCACCACTGGCTCCTCCTACCAACATCCAACAATACCTATTGACCTTCATCCCATGGTATAGTTTTTCTCCTTTCCCCTATTCTTGAAACGTGAGCTACCCAAATTCTTTCCCTATGATCACAGATTGCCTTTAATACATCTGTCACCCCAACTATGAAATGTAAAGTCCTGTAGAACAAATGACTTCACATGTTCCTTTCCATGTGGCTGATAACCTATTTATGAAAAAAAAATTATTTTAATTCAAAATATATGCTTTATATTGTAACTTAACCTGTATGTCAAAGTTTTATGAGGAAATGAAAAAAACTGGCAAAAATAAGGCTGTTATAAAACAGCTCATGTCTACTATATGAGGATACGATTATTTCATCTGTAGGCAAAAGCAATTTTAGAAGTATCAAAATGATGTACATGGTACAAAATTTTATCAAATAGCCATTCTGCTCCCCAAAACTGATTTATAATTAATAATCATTCTTTGGTATTTTACTGTATTTGCATGGCAGATGCCTGCTACCATGGTCTTCCCTCTAAAGATATCCATCAGTAAATTTAAACATATGTCAGAAAACATAAAAATCATTAATGACCAATTCATTAAAGATCTTCTAAATCAGAAGTACTTAACCTGGATCTGCTAACTTAAAAAAACTTTGCTAACTGTATTTCAATGTAAGTATTTTTGTTTGTAATGCCATGTTATTTAACATTATTTTGAAAAGGGGTCAAAAGGCTTTACCAAACTAACAATTGGGTCCACAGAAAAGTTTATGGACACCTGCTCTGATTTGTGCCAGGATTCTAGCAAATTCTTGCCATAAAAAAACTGCCATGCATGGGTGCGTCATACACCCATGTACACAAAAAATACACATACATATGTGTATAATATACACATACGTGAATGTATCTATGTACACACACACTCCCAACTCCTTACACAATGCTGGTGTTGGATTTGGATTTTGAAGATACAGTTTTTGGTCAAGGATTCTAGACTAACCAGTTCTATTAAATGACTCAGTAGTATAGTAGTAGTGAATTCTAATAATAATAGTTAACATTTATATAGTAGCACTTACTTCATGCCAGGTTAAACCCTTCACAATCATCTCATTTGATCCTTACAACCACCCTGGGAGAGTTACTTCTATTATTCCCATTATACAGATGAGGAAAACGGAAGCAAACGGGTTCAGTGACTTGCCCAGCGTCACACATTATGGTAAGTGTCAGAGACCAAATTTGAACTCAGGTCTTCCTGACTACAGGCCTAGAGGTCTAGCCACTCAGTCACTTTCGCCTAGTTCTATGATAAATTACGATTTCACTTAAAAACATTTAATTCATAATGCTCTATCCTGTATTCTCTCAATCAACAGATACTAAAAATACAAAAATCACATGGAGGTTCTCCCAATTTTTTGCATAGAACCACTTAACTTATCCAAATTATTCTGCATAATTTGTCTGGCAATATCCATCTTTGTAAAATTTACTTTAAGATATTACACTATTTTAAAAATCAGCACAAAAACTACGTACGATTTCCACTTTAGAATATATAAAGGGCAACACACTAATTTTTTTTCTTTAGCTCTCTTTTCTCTATGCACCTTCAAGTGCTTCAACTGCTCTTCTATGTCAAGGCTTCCAAGCTCTCCCCAGATCCTGCTCCACACTTCCCACTCCTGCCTGACACCTGCTCTTGGATGGACGCGATGCCAGCACTTCCAGCTGACTCTGCCCAAACGAGTGTAGGAACCTTCCTCTCCCCTAGCAGCTCAGAACTCCTCAATTCCTCCCAGGCTAAGAGCATCATCACTATTCTGTCAGGGTACTCAATCGCCTTTTGCCTCTTTCTCTTCGCTCTAACTCACGCATATCTAGCAACAAGCTTTTAGAGTAAATCAATAAAGCGCATCCCCTCTTTTCCATCTCCCAGGACCATTCTAGTCCAAGTCCTCTATACCTTTCACAATCAGTCTCCTCCCCCTACAACCCACCCAGACCCAAATCAAGGTTTATCTTCTTCAAGTACAAGTCTGCTTCAGCAAAGCATACGGAGAAAATAACAGCTAGCCAGCACTCGCAGAGCACCCCAAGGTTTGTCAAGCGCTTTGTGTAGATTATCTCAAAAACCT
Organism: Pseudochirops corinnae; assembly: GCA_028646515.1. Taxonomy (NCBI): domain Eukaryota; kingdom Metazoa; phylum Chordata; class Mammalia; order Diprotodontia; family Pseudocheiridae; genus Pseudochirops; species Pseudochirops corinnae. Next base: position 165,464,405 of record CM053591.1, read on the forward strand.
TCCATAGCTTCTTTTACTGAATAAAGTTCAAATGCCTCAGCCTAGCATTCACACTCCTCCCCTTTACTAAATGAAGTTCAAGTTCTCTAGCCCAGCTTCCCAGGTCCTGCCCAAAGGGGACCCCACTTCCTCTTTCAAACTTCTCCCTCCCCATTCCCCAGGCTCCCAGAAACCCGCTCGAGCGCCGCCTCTTTCCGTGCAGCCCAGGGCCTGGGCATCCAGCAGGCACCCAAGGTTTCCATACCCGGGCCCCAGCTCCAGCCCCTAGACCAGCTCCTTCCCCGAAGCCTCAATCTGCATTTTAAATGTGTTTGTCTCCTCGCCGCTGGGGGCCACGGTCGGTCGATCCATTGCCGTGTGCCCACAGCGCGAGGGGAATCGGTGAGGAGAGGAGTAAGGTGCAGAGAACCCCACATCGTCTCCCTGGCACAGAGCTGCGCCCGCTCGCCCCCAAACTGCACCTGGCGCTATCTGGGGCTTGGAGAGTGAGAAGTGCCCGGACACTCTCGGGCGGGCAGAACACGGGGAAGCTGGAGTCTGAGCACGAGCCCCAGCAAAATAAGACAGATCTGGGCTCCCGCGCCGCCGGCGCCCCCGGCCCCAGCCGCGCTCGGCTCGCACTTAGAAGAATTACTAAGGACAAAAGCCCGGAGCCCCACGGGGCTCCGTCTGCCGGCCGCCCGCCCCGGACACGCGTGGGGCCCGTGGGCGCAAGTTTAAAACGCAGGAAGGGTAACTCACACTTTAAAGAACACCTGGGGTGCGTCCGTCCTAAAGGGGAGGAAAACACAGAGTCCTCTTGTCAAGCTCGTGGACCGGAAGGTTTCTTTCCACTTCAGGTTTGTGTGGGGGTTCTGTGTGTTTTGGGGGCGGTTTTCGAACCCCGTTAAGCGGGACCCCCCAGGGAGGGAGGGAAGCCCGGGACAGGTGAGAGGCGGCGATGCCCGGAGTCCTCCTCCTCCCATTCCCTTTCCCCTCCCCCCGCGCCCCGGGTCAAGGTCTCGGACACAGGGACCCCCCGCTGAGGGGGGGGGGACGCGCGCAGAACGGGCCCCTCCCACGCGCACGGCGGAGGATTCCCGGAGGAGCTGATTTGGGGATCTGGGGACAACCGTTACCCGCCCCCCGCAGCCCCTTCACCTCCGGAATATCCAGGACATGGCGCTGGGCACGAAGGCGGGGTCCGGGACCCCGCCGCTCTCAGGCCCCCCGGGCCCGCCTCGCCTCGCCGCTGCTGCTGCTTGTGTCTGGGCCGCGCTGCTGAGGAAAAGCTAGGGGAAGAGAGCGAGCGCGCCTCGAGAGGGATGCGAAGCCGAAGCTCCGGCCGTCTCTCCGCTCCGCACGTCCCCTCACTCCGCCTCTGCCCCAGCTTCTGCCTCGGCAGCGGCGGCGGGAGCGGCAACGTCGCGTCCCTTCCTCCGCCCGTCGTCGTCGAGCGACGCCGCCGTCTCCCTTCCCGCAACAAACCCAGCCCCGCGATCTGAGGAGACTGACAGCGGCACGCCCCAATCGAGGGCAGGCTCGCCCGGACCTCGGCCAATCAGCGCACGGAAGAGGAAGGCGACGACCGCCCCCGCGCTGCAATTCAAAGAGGTGAGTGGGCTGGGCCACGCGCGACTGGTTTCATCCGGGCTTTTCCCCGCCCCCTGGGTTGGCGCGCGGCGCTGTCCCTCCCGCCCGGGGAATTGGGGAGGGCGGGCTCGGGGACTAGCTGGGAGGGGTGAGCATAGGCTTTCAGGATTTACTATCTCCCATCCGGCGCTAAAATTGCTGGGACTCCCTGCTCGGGCCACTCCTACCTGCACCTGGGCTTAGCTGGTTTTCCATGCAGGGAACCCCCTGCCCCGTTTGCTTCACGCAGTCTACGCGCCCGCGAAATCCCGGGATCCCCTTGAGACTAATGCACCCCGCAAGCTCCAGACTCTCCCAGCCCCGGAGCCCGGGAACCCAATGTTTCCGGTGCTGTGCCTTAGGAAGTAGCCCTAGAAACTAAGTTTCATTTTGCCTGGCTTTGAGATTCTTAATCAGAACTTGGATGTACGAGTTACTTCTTTGACCTTGTGATTTGTGTCTAAATAATAATTCTTTGGGAAAAAAAAACAAAGTTACAAAGAACATACTTTCGACTGAGACAGCACCATACCCACCACCCGGGGAGGTGGCACTAGGTGTACCTCGAACAATGCATTGTTCTCTTACCCTTCACGTGCTGGCGCCGCTTTGGTTCCCACGCCGGGCTGCGCTTAGTAGGAGCAGAATTAATGCGTGCCTCTGTGGGATTGGTGCGATTGCAAGATGCTTAAAAGCCTCGTAGATGCTGAAAGCAGGGAACCCCTCGGGGGCCTCGAGAAACAATCGCCTTGGAACGTTGGCTCTCTTCGAACCTCGTTGGTTCTGATTGTACTCAAGGGCTCACGAAGATGTTAAAACCTGCTTTAAAGTCCCCAGTAAATTCAGTCGGAGAGGGCGGGTGAGATAGGGTCTTTACTGCCTTATTTTGAGTGAAGATTCCCAGAGGTGAAGAGAGCCTTCTAGATTGCCTTTGAAGTCTCTTTGGATGCGAGTTTCTGCGATGTATAGACATCAACTCAATTACTCTAGGATCAAATGAACAGTTGGGATTATTTTAGATTTGGAGCCAGTGGAGCTGGGTTCAAAAGCCAATTTTACAATAAGCACTATGGGCAAACCATGCCTTGACTTTTTCTATGATCCTAAGGCTCTCCAAATTGTGGGGTTTTTTTCCTGCCTTCCTTTTGACAATAGATGTAATTCACTCTTCATTTAAGAAAGAAATTCAAATTATGGAAGGCAGTTTTACCAAGCTCATGATAAATTTGATGGGCACAGAGGTGGGTAAAAACTATGGTTTCAGATGCAAACTTTGAATAATGTTAAATTCAGTTTATGGACTGCCTGCCACGTTACCTCCAATGATCCTGAATTTATCATTTCAGTCTACCTAGCCAGAATTAATCATCAGGTTCGTTCAATGGGTAAACTCAAGCCAAGTTCCCTTTTGTAACATCTAGTAGGAAAAATCACATTTCTTACCCCTCAAACCAGTCATTATAAATATTTCCCTCTATTGACTTGATGTTAGTCTTCTCAAAATTCACCTACGGTAAGGTACTCATTCCTATCTATGAGTGGATCAGGAAATGAGGAGAATCTCCATTTTTCATCAACATTATTTACCTCAACCTATCTCTCATCCATATAGTTCTAAAGTTCTCAACATATGTGTTATATATACATTTATATTTATATGTTTTATATACACATGTACATGCACATCTACAAATACATACATTTTTGTATGTGCATGTATATATGCTCGTAAACATAACATTTTTCATATTTTCTAAATATATTGTATTCTGTATTGTAGTATATAGGTATATATGTACACATGTGTATGTATATCTGTATCAATTATAGGATTTAATTTATCCTATTGTTATTAGATTGATTATATAATTTATTAATATGAATTTTGTATATATTTCTATTAATATTAAACACAAATTTAACTATGTAAATTGACAATAAACATATACACATAAAATACATATAAATTAACTTTATTGATGGAGTCACCCTTGTATCACTAATAGAATGTTACAGTATTATCATCATAATCAGTAAAACAATGTCCAAAGTCTAAGGCAGAAATTTGGAATTGTTGCTTTTGTCTAATCCTGGTTACCATTTCTCCAGAATCTCCTTCCCTACTCCCAGATTTCCCTCCACTTATGTGGATTCTCACAGAATTTCCTTATCAATGGAAAACATTTATACATCTTCTGTTTCAAGACCTATTCTAAAAACCCTGGCTCCCAAAAAATCCCCTGGAGGCCCCAGGATAAGACTCAGTAACCTTTCACAACTCTGCAGTAGGACCAAGGCCATGCTTCTTTCTCAGAAATTGTTAGTTTTTGTTTGATTCTGTTACCTAACAACTACCCTCATTCTAAAGCCCAGGCATCCTGTTCCCATGAAACAAATCTTCCAGTTCCTGTGCTCTGAAATTGTTCTGAAATACCTACTTTTGAATTTTCTCCAGTTTCTGATTATCCTTAAATGAGAGTAAAAATTTTCCTTTCAAAAATAAGAGTTAAAAAAATCTTAACATACAGAATCCTGGAATAATATGTAATAATAAATTGATAAATGTTTATTAACTAGTTGGAATGGGAAGGGTCCTCTCAGATGCCATCAATTCTTGAACTGTAGGTCATGACCTCGTAGGGTCATGAAAAATTTGGCAATAATAAAAGATTTCTGAAAGCTCAGCAACCACAAATTAATTCAAAATCAAACATGCAATGAATTGTAGGTGTTTCTGGCAGTGCTTGCCTGGTTCTGAACACACAGCAAGTGCACTTTGCACTTAGAATGCCCTCAGGTCAAGAAATTAGGGTGCTGCTAAAATACAAAAGGGGTCGGGAGTGGAAAAAGTCTAGGGAGCCCTGACTAGTCTAACCTGTGAATGAATGAGACCACTCTCTACAATATAATAGCTAGCCTTTGTGTAAGCAGTATAGACTCTAAGGTTTTCAAAGCACTTTATAAATGTTATCTCATTCAATCCTCCTGACGACAATTTTACAGATAAGGAAACTAAGGTGGACAGAAGTTAAATGAATTACCCAGAGTCACACAGCTAGTAAGTGTCTGAGGCTGGATTTGAACTCAAATCTCCCACACTTCAGGTCTAGGTCTCCACTCCCTATACCACCCAGCTGCCCTAACGGTGCCTGAGAAGTGCTCATCCAGCCTCCACCTGAAGACTTCTAGGTTGGAGGTGGGGATGGGGGTGGGGGTGGAAGGGAAGGCACCCACGATCCATGATACTTTTAGATAGTTCTCACTATTAGGGAGGGTTTTAAGGCTGGTTTTTTGCGGTTGTGGTTTTTTGGGGTTTTTTTGCCTCTGCAACTTCAACCAACTACCCACTGGGGTCGTGAAGAAAAAGGTCTTCCTCTGTCTAATATATGACAATCCTCAAAGAGTTTTTTAAAATGATGATTTCTGTTCCAGCCCTTGTCTTCAACACCCCTATATCCCTCTGTGTATGGCAAATCACACAGCTAGGAAGTATCCAGGGTCAGATTTGAACCTAGGTCTTCCCGATTCCAGGTTTATAACTGGTTTCCTTTATAATCCTATGAATTTATCTTGTCCATTTATAAAACATGATTCTGAGAAGGGGTCCGTATGTTGACAAAGGAATCCAGGACATATAAAAAAAGCATCAAGAACCTCTGCTTTATGTGGTCTCCAGCTTCTCAAAGTTCTTTCTAAAATGTGGCACCCAGAAATGAATCCGTATCCTAGCTGAGTTCCGACCAGGACAGAATGCAGTGGAGCTTTTCCCTGCTTGCTCCTGGACCTTATGCCTGTCGATGAAGCCCAAGGTCTATTTACCACTATTTTTGGGTAGATAGGTGGCATTGTGAATAGAGCACCAGACCTGGAGTCAGAAAGACCTGAGTTCAAATCTTACCTCAGACATTACCTGTGTTATCCTGGGCAAGTCCCTTAACCCTGTTAACCTTGGTTTCTTCATCTGTAAATGAGCTGGAGAAGGAAATGGCAAACGATTCCAGTATCTTTGCCAAGAAAACCCCAAATGGGGTCACAGAGAGTCAAACACAACTGAAAAAAAGACTGAACCACAAAAAAAAAAATTATGTTACTAATTCATACTGAACTTAAATTCCACATTTTCAGATAAACTGTTGTCTATTCTGCCCCACTCTCGCCCCCAGCATCACCTTATACTTGGGGGAAAAAATTTTTTTTTGTGGGTGTAAGAATAAGGCTTTACATTTTGATCACCTCTCAGGAGGCTCCCCAATGGACTCCTCATGTTCTATCTAGAGACGCCTCATGGGATGTTTGTTTCAGAATTTTGTAACACGCTTCAAAAACACTCTCCTCCTCCCATTTTCCATGTTGCCATTATTCCTCTTTTTATCGCATTTGTTGCTATCATTTCTCACTTTCACTCGCTAAAATACATCCAGAGACACAAACACTGTAGTCAGTATCATCCTGAAACAATCCAGTCCCATGTTTTGAGAATGTGCCAGAAGTTTGTTCCCAGACTCGTACTCGTCTTGCATTTTGGAATCACCCTTCATTCTGGTCACGGGGTACAGAGATTTACCAGAGGTCAGTGGAGTTCTATCAAAAATATTTAGTTAACATTTAGTAACCATCCTACGTGCCAGAAACTTCAGCTGACCTCGGGGACGCACACTGAAAAGCAAGATATGCTCTGGCTTTAAGGAACTTACCATTAAATTATGAGCATCTTTGAAAAATGCTATTACTTGATATTATCTGTGTTAACACGTGACCATAGTCTTTATTAATATGTTAATATATACACTTTTCAAATTAAAAGATGAATCATGACATGGTCAATAGAGGGTCAGTTCTGGGGAAAGGAAGATCTGATTTCAAAGTGTTACCTCTAATAGAGGAGCTGTATGACCCAGAGCGCTGGGCTTAGAATCAGGAAGACCCATCTTCATGAGTTCAAATCCAGCCTCAGACACTAGCTGTGTGACCCTGGGCAAGTTACTTAACCTTGTTTTCCTCCTCTGTAAAATGAGCTGGAGAAGGAAATGGCAAACCACTTTAGTATTTTTGCCAAGAAAACCCAAACGGGGTCATGAAGAGTTGAACATGACTGAAAACTAAAGAACAGTAACAACAACATGACAAAGAGGTTGGCAGTTACCTCTTTTTGCCTTTGAGAACACACCAAAGTTCTTGACCCTATCAGAAAGAGATATAGTTTTATTAACAGCAATGATATTTAAGAAGACATCATCTGCTGTACCCTGCATCCTAAAGACCCCTAGGCTTTTCCCCTGACTTGCATCAGAAACCCCTATTAGAATATAAGCTCCATGAAGGCCACGATTTCCTTTCATATCCATCCAATCATTAAACCTGTGGATGACAGAAGAGTTGCTGGTTTGCATTGGTGAAGGGAGGTTGGGAGGTTCCACTCATCCACAAAGAAGGTTCTTTACACTGATGACATCATAAGTCTGGACTGCTCACACAAAACATTTTTTTTTCAATTAAAATGAAAATATCCCCTCTCTAGTCAGCCCCCTCAGTTTTGCCTCCTCCTCACAAAGAGTAGCTGAGAAAACACTATATATACAACGGAGAAGAAATTTGACTCATGAGTAATGTCGGAGGTTTATTTTACAATCCTGGTATCCAGTCAATTTGCATTGATAGTACTGGTATCAAACTTAAGGGGAGACTGAAGGACTGAAAACTAGTGTGACTTTTGAGTACCTATGGACTCAGGAACAGACCCCAGAGCCTAACTCCTAAACCCTAAATTCTGGTCTAGATTGGGATTTCTGGAGGGAAACTCAAGTGGAGATCTAATGATTTCTTGGCAGAAATGTTGTAAGTAGGAAAGGGTTACCCAACTTGGAACATGTCTCTCCTTGGTGGGGTATGAGAAGCTTGTCAAAAGAATATAAAGACCATTTGGTCATTGGCTATATTATCCTATTGGAAGTTTCCAAAAGTATAAGGTGTTTCATGAAAAATTTGAAAATTTATGGATTGGAGTGAAACCAGTGATAGTGGGGTAGGTAGTGAAGGGAGTGAGCTGGAGGGTTTATCTGAAACTTTTGAAAGGAACAGTGGAAGACATCATTCCTATCTACCAAGATGGAATGAATGAGGTTTTGATATGTAACCCTTTCATATTGAGCTAGAATAATTAGTTTAAAGACCCAATGAAAGATTAAGTGATCTCTGTGATAAGTAGAAACTCTGAATTTATTTCCAGTCAATGAAGTGACCAAGTTTGGGGCCAACTTAGAGAAGTGTATCTCATTCTTACTGGACATGGTTTTAATTTCATTCATATGAATTTTCTGTGAATTGGGATTCTCTGTTCTGATCTCATTCAGGGCCAAAGCAAGAGACGAACTAGAGGGTGAACATCATATACAAGTTTTATATACAAATATATGTGTGTATACATATATACAAATACACACACACACATTCACACACAAACTACTAAGAATAGGTAGGCAACATTTGTATACCCTTTTGCTATACATAGTTTACAAAGAGCTTTACATAGATGTGAGGACAGGACGGGATAATCGGCTATTATTAAACTATACATGTGGTATATATTAAAATATATACAGATAGAGAGAGAGATAGAAAACTAGCCATAGCATCCTAGCACTGGAAGGGTCCTTGGGAGTCAGTTAGCTGAACCTTCTCATTTTACAGAGAAGAAAATTGGGTCTGAGAGAGATTAAGTGACTTGCCCAAAGACACACAACTAGCAAGTCTGAGACAGGATTTGAACTCAGATCTTCCTGACTCCACTTGCACATTTGACTATATTCTGATAAACATTTAAGAACTTTATGGCACTAAAAAATGCTATCCCATAGAGAACAAAGTTTTCTTTATAAAAAAATCAATTTTTTAATATGCGTAAGCATGGTAAGTTCTAGCACTGATTTCTTTATGCATTGAATTAGGTGTGTAAAAAAGATGACTGAAAGCCAGGAACAGAAAAAATTTGGGAGCCTTTGAATGTAAGGTCCTTTTGGATTTCCTGATTTGTCAGTCTCATTTTTTTCCTTTGGGAAGAGCGCAAGAAAACTGGTTTGATGGACTCATCGCACCACCAGGTGTCTCCGTAGACTAACATTATCGGGCTTGCAAATTAAAATCCTTCATTTAAGAATAGGAAAAAAACCAATCTGGAGAAAGACAATGCCCCAAACCTGGGAAAAGAGGGGAACCAATGAATCAGACTTGAGTGACCTCAATGGCCATACCCAAAAGGAGTCCTCACTCTTAACACTCCTGGCAAACAGTCATTCAGCCTCTGCTGGAAGACCTCCAAGGAGGAGGAGCCATCATCCATCACACCTTAAAACAGATCGTTGTCCTCTGGGCTGACTAATTATTGGCAGTTCGCTTCTAACACCAAGCATAAATTTTCCTCTTTGCCATTTCTCCGCATTTGTATGAGTTCTCCCCCCTTTGTATCCCCCTTAGACTCAGGCATGAAGTTAGCTCATGGGTTTTTTTTGGTGAGTGAATGATTGTTCACTCTAATACATGAACCATGTATAAGACATTTCAGAAAAAGAAATGCAAAGGCCTTAAGAGCATTCATTCCTACCTAAAAACTTGGAATTGGAGTCCAACTGATATGACAAGCCCTTGTCCCTCTCAACATGCACTGCTAATTAATAATAATAGCATATATACAGTGCTTTAACCTTTGCAAAGTTTTGAGACTCCCAACAACCCTATGTTGTGGGTGGTATTATATCTCAATTTTATAGATGGAGGAACAGGCTGGGAGAGGTTACACTTCTAGGAAAGATCTGAGGGGACATTTGAATTCAGAACCTGCTGACTCTAAGACCAACTCTCTATCTACTACACCGCCTAGCTGCCTAATGTAATGACCTCTTGTCTTTCTATCTATTGAATTGGGAAGCTGGGGTGCCTGGTAACCCAGACAAAATCAGGATGTCAGATCCTTCATTGGACCAGTAATCAGAAGACCACAGGGCTCGTCCTGGCTTTGGCACTTGTCATCAGGGTGTGTCTGGGCAAGCCCCTTCTCCTTTGGGGATCTCAGCTTCCTCATCTGTAAAACTGAGTTGCGCCAGCACAGGGCTCTGCCTCCTAAAGCCCCTTCCTACTCTCAAGACTATTTGAAGGAGGCGGCTCTGGAACATTCCAGGTCGATGGGGAAGTATAGGCTTGCCTGAGGCCAGAATCAGCATCCAACCCTACTCTTTCTAACCCCTCCCAGGACACCCTTTCTCTCATCTTCTTATTTTCTCATCATTCATTCAGCAAACACTCATTCAGGGCCAATTTTGTGCCAGGCCATGTGCTAGGGATCCAAATACAAAAATGAGCCAGTTCTTGTCCTCAAGCGGTTTACGTTCTTTTTACTAGGTCCTGGTAACATATTTGCAGATACATAAACACAGGATAGATGCAAAACAACTAAGAGATGGGGGGGGGAGGCAGTAATGGGGGAGGGTGTCTCAGGAAAGTCCTCTTGGGCTGCATAGCACTTGAGCTGAGCTTTGAAGGGAGCAAGAGGCGCCAGGAAGTAGAGGTGAGGAGGGCAATCATCCTCAGCAATGTTATATATGAGGAATAGAGTGTCCAGGGAGTAATATGTCATCAGCTTGGATAGACGGGCCAGGTCAAGATTGTGAAGGCCAGACAGAGGAAATTGGTAATTTATCCTAGTCGTAATGGGGAATCCCTGGATCTTCTTAATAATAACTTGAATTTATGTAGTGCCTA
>CM053591.1:165475266-165495474 GCA_028646515.1 Pseudochirops corinnae
ATTCCAATTCTGTCTGTCTGTGTCTGGAATTCTTGCTTATGTACACACCTCAGCCAATCCCCTTCTTCCACATCGACAGGGGCTCAGCCAATCCCCTTCTTCCACATCAACAGGGGAGTTCATGCCTTCTAACAGTGGGACAGAGTTTACACCTTCCACACTTAGCACTTAGTACTAAGTGCTAAGTATCCTGCTAAACTAATTACTATTACAGAGGAAAGGCTGAACTAGGGGTGGTTTGAGTCAAGAGAAGGGGACAGATGTCAGAGATTCCGTTGAAGAGGGAGGATCAACGAAATTCAGCAGCTGGCAGGAGACAGTCAAGAGAGACAAGGGTATTCCTAAACTGAGAATTGGAGCAGCATCCTTTTCACAGAAGGATGGGTTTAGGGATTTCCTCTAGATACTGAGTTTGAGATATACAGGGCATCCAGGTGGAGATATCGGGCAGGCACTTGGAGATATGAGATGGATGGGGAGAAATGAGCTCTGCAGAGAAATGAGATCAGGGTAGCAAGGTCTCATTGTGGAAAGAGTCCTGGATTTGGAGTTGGAGAACCTGGGTTCAAATTCCTGTTCTGCTACTTATTCCTTCTGCTGCTTTTGAAAAGTCACTTCCTTTTTCAGAGAGCTCACTTCCTCATCTGTAAAATGAGGGGGTTGGGTTGATGGTATCTAAGGTTCCTTCCTGCTCTAAATCTTTGAACCCATAAAGCCCTTAGCTGACAAGGTCCTGAAGAGCCAGAATGGGGAGGGAAAGGGGATTTTCTGTGTTCCAAATCCCTAGTCCCAGATGGAGAGGATTTTCCAATCTACATCTCCATCCTCACCATTCATTCGTTAAATAGAGATTTATTTAGCAATCATCATGTATATAGTAATTGTGCTGGGTTTATAAACAAACAAAACCAACCCTAAGACACAGTCCCTGTTTTTGCAAAGCAGTATACATGGAGGGGTTAGGGGGTGGTGCTTATACCTGCCAAATGATAATGGAGTCCTCTCTACCCTCTTTCTATGACGATGCTGAGGTTTCTGTTAGAAAGCTTTGGCATGAATAGGGTTTCCTGTTCACCCTGCCCTCTAAGCTGAAATGGAATATTTGAGGTTGTCATATGATAACTACATGACAAAGATGCCTTTGAAGGACCTAGTACAACAGCTTTCTCACCAGAGATCTCTTCTTTCTCAATGTTCAGATGGCTGGCTTAGAAACTAATGATTAAAAAAAATTCTTTTATTCTTGAAGAAAAATCTCTTTTAACAGGAAGGGTTTATTAAAATACATTGTGGGCAAATTTAATTTGTACCATCTTTTCATGTGCTTGAGATCTGATTCATTCAAATACATAGAAAGGTAATTTTTTAAAAACAAGAATTTTTTTAAAAATCTCATTCACTTCTTTTAGGAGGAGCTAAAAACCAAGCTCAGTTTGCTTATTCTGAACCATTTCAGAGGCAGCCTGGCCCATGTGGAGTTGGGGGACTGGGGTTTCAATCCTGGTCCTGCCATTTACTACCTTTGTAAGGTTGGACAAATTGCTTCACCTCTGATCCTCAGTGTCCTAATTTGTAAAATGAAGGAGTTGAACTGGAAGACTTTTAAGTTCCTTCTAACCTCCAATTCTATGAGCTGATAGCTGCCCCTTGCTGCACTGAGGAATGACATACCTAATCACAATTCTGAAAGGCCATGACAAATATTTAAAACAATAAATTTTAGAATTTTAATTAATTTTATTGTCAAAATGACAAACATCAATAAACATGAATCTCGCCACATACGTAGAACAGAAAAAAAATGGAATTACATATGAAATCCTGAATGTGCTTGGCTTTTAAAAGTGTATGTCATGATTATACATATATAACCTATATCAAATTACTTACCTTCTCAGACAGAGGAAGGAAGGGGAAGAAGAGAATTTGGAATTCAGTATTTTTAAAAACTAATGTTAAAATTGTTTTTACATATAATTTGGAAAAAATATAATATTCAAAAAAGTATATTTTACATTTAACACGGAAGTACCAACATTTATCCAAATCCTCTTCAGAATTTCTTTCTGCTCTCTCTCCCAGAACATGTTCTAATACCTTGATCTCATCCCTAGTGTCTGCCCCTATCCCACTTTCAAAAAAGCTGGCCTTCCCTAATCTTATACACTTCTCCAATCTAAAGAAATGCAAAGTATCTGGGGATGGGGAGGGAGAAATGCCAGAGCTTCTAAAGAACGATTATTTACAAACTTTTTGGAGTTGCTACTAATGATTCTTATTTGTTTGACTCATTTGAGGTGGGGGGGGGGGTCCTCCAAAAGTGCTTTAATGACATGTATAAATTTAAAATATGAAAAGTGAATTAAATTTTATTTGAAAGTTAAATAAAAGTAGAATTCTGCACACTCCTTAAGGTAAACAGAGGTATACTGAACTGACTCACAAATGTGAGAATTTGGGAATCCCTCTCCTAGGCTCTGAATTACTTTTCTCTTTTGGTGCCAGTTGAGATAAATGAAGGTTTTTGAGTAGAGGAGTGAGGTGATCAAAGCAGTATTTTAAGTGTCTTTGGTCTGGTACGGCAGTGTGTGAGGACAAGGAAGACACTGAAAATCAAATTAGTTGGCTATTGAAATCCAGCGGCCAAGATGATGAGATCTTGGGCCAAAGTGGTGGGAGTGATGAAATCCAGGACCAGGAGAATAGTGTAATGGACACAGAGAGGAAGTGATGAACCTTGGAGACTCTTCAAAGAAAGGCTTGAAAGCCATGGGAGAGTGACTGGATTTGGAGAAATTAAAGCCTAGGTGACAGGGAAAATATTGGTACCACAGACTTCAAGAGCTCAAACAATTCAAGTTTATATAATTAGGTGTCTAAATATTTGGTACAGACAGCTTCCACTGCTGATCAGTAGCAACAACAGGTCATTTGGGGGGCTTCAATTGTCGGGGGAAGTTTCATGCAAAAAGTGGGAATCAGGTGATACCTTGGAGAATGAAGAGGATCGAACAGGCAGGAAAAGAGAATGCAGGTCATGAGAACTCACCATGATAACATTTGGCAACAGCATATCAGAACCAACCTTCTGTTTCCAGTACTTCTTCGTCTTTATCATCACTATGATACTATTATCTAGAACAATTAATGAGTAATCATATGTATGTGGAGAGTATTCAATTAGCATCAAAACGTTTCCCATTGCTTCCATATACCTGAAAACGTGGCTAATGTTCCAAGTCCTCTGGTTCATCCTTACAGGATACAACACTGCATTCTCCAGAGCTACCTGGGGAAAAGGTCCATTATTGGCCACTCTCCCATCCCCACAGGAAGTCAGAGCACCCCTGATCAACACGCTATAAACTAGGGGATATAATGATACCATGCTCTGGGCAATATCGGTTACTTCCCAAACACGTTTGTTGTTAACCTCGTTTTCCTCAGTCTCATAGCAACGTGGATGCTACCAGAGGGTCCGCGTGTATACAGATTGAATTGGTGACTCAGGGTTATAAAAGACCATGAAATCTCTCTCCCCACCATCCCCCGATGTGAGGTGTTGGGCATCCAGCCTTTCCTTGATTCCTCCAACCATGAGAAGCTTACTATCTCACCATGCAACTTGCTGTGTTTTGGATCAGACTGAATTGTGAAAATATCCTTCCTTGTATTCAGTTAAAACCTGCCTCTCTAGCATTTTCAACTCTTGCTCCTAATTAAGTCTTCTAGAAATACACCAGGACTTGTGTAATATTCCCCTTCCAGGAATTCTTGGTTGGATTGGATGGCCTTGGAGGTCCCTTCCAAATCTGAAATTTCTGTGATTCTGTGCAATTCCAGGCAAGACAGTACAAACAGCTAACACTTATATGGTGCTTTAATTTGCAAAATGCTTTCCATATATGATTTCATTTGATGGTCAGAAGAGCCTGTTTGATGGTCAGAGCTATTGTTTTCTCATTTGACAGATAAGGAAATTGATGCAGAGAACCTTTAAGTGCCCTGCCCAGCATCACATGGATAGTGTCTGAAGTAGGATTTGAATTCAGATCTAACTTCAAGTCCGGGGCTCTAGAATATATTCCATGCTATCTGAACAAAAGGCAGATAGAACCCTCGACCACCACTTACTCCCCACAACACACACACTCCAATTAGAAATGTGATTTCCTAATTTTGTATCCTGGTTAATTGTTTTCTTTTAATGAACTAGTAGTCTTATTTGATTGCTTTTAATGCATAAAAATCTCTCTCCCCCTGTATTCTAGATCCAGTCCTAAGCTGAGGAAGGAGCCTGGTCCCCATTTGTTAGACCATAAGTAGGTCCCCATCCATTGCTTAATAAAGTGATATGCTCAGAAGTCTGAACCTTTGTTTTCTCAGTCATTCCATCTTTTACCTGCCACGCTAAGTAATAATAATAGCTAGTATTTACATGGAGCTTTATGGTTTGCAAAGCACTTTACAAATATTGTCTTGTTTTATCTTCAAAACAACCCTGGGAAGTAGGTGCAGTTATTATTCTCATTTGACAGATTTGGAAACTGAGGCAGATAGTGATTAAGTGACTTGGACAAGGTCACACAGCTAAGAAGTATTTGAGACCAGATTTAAATTCAGTTCTTTTGACTCCAGGTCCAGTGGAAGGCAAGGATGTCTACAAAATTGGTGGTAATAGAGTAACAAAGGATATCAATGAAAAATCTTAAATCATTTTAAAAAGGAAGAAAAGATTGTCATAGGTAAGTTTGCCTAACTAGGAATTTTTGTATCCAGGGAAGATGGAAGATTGAGCTACCTTGGCTGAAAGGATGTCAAAGTGAAATCCAACTTCAAGGAGACACTAATAGGAGATCCTCAAAATGCTGGGATCCTCCTTCACTGAATGTGGAGGGAAGGAGTGGCAGAAGGGAATTACCACATACCCTTCTTCCACTCTTGGGTGCTGGTCCAGCCACTGGGGAGTGGGTTAGAAACTCCCTAGAGCCTGTGTGGCAGGGCAGACGTCTAGTAATTCTGGGAGTCACCTATACTTCTCCATCCCCACCTATCCTTCTAGGTGTTGGCTTGGGTGGGAGGTCCCAGGGTACTGGGACCTTGTCCCCAGTGAGAAAAGCTGATGTCTCTCTCCAGCCTCTTTAGATCCCAGGAGAAGGATGGAAGGAAACAGGTTTATCTCCCCAAATATCAGGACCAGATTCCCCAAGGTGCCAGCTACTTATTCAGGTTTGTGGGGAAGGGAAAGGTTGAGGGGCACATTGCCTTAGCACTGCAACAAGCAGGGGTTGCCACCATGTGTATGTGGTGAGGTGTGGTAAGAAGGACACATTCAAAAGACCATTTGGAATGGTTTAGAGACTGCTGTTCTTAGAGTCAGGAAAGAAGGAAGAAAGTAAGTGCTTTTAAAGCACCTATTATGTGCCAGGCACAGTGCTGAGAGCTTTATAAATATTATCTCACTTGGTCCTCACAACACCCTTGGGACCTTGGTGCTCTTGATATACCCATTTCAAAGCTGCAGAAACTGAGCCAAAGGGTCGAGGCAGACAGTATTAAATGTAGGAGGCCAAATTTAAATTTAGGTCTTCCTGACTTCAGACCCAGTCTCCTAACTCCCAGGAAGACCTGGGATTGAATGCCACCTTGGACACCAGCCA
Organism: Pseudochirops corinnae; assembly: GCA_028646515.1. Taxonomy (NCBI): domain Eukaryota; kingdom Metazoa; phylum Chordata; class Mammalia; order Diprotodontia; family Pseudocheiridae; genus Pseudochirops; species Pseudochirops corinnae. The sequence goes on from CM053591.1 coordinate 165,480,927, forward strand.
GGAGATCTCGGCTTAGTTTCTTCATCTGTAAAATCAGGATTTTGACTTGATTGTACTCTAAGGTCCTATGCTCTAAAGCTTGTGCATAATGCCAGTGAGAGGCTTCTGGTTTGTAAGTAGGTCACATCTAGGCAGGGGGGCCACTGCCTGTTTCTTAAACTCAGCATCTTTAAGTCATGGGAGGAGAAAAGGGTAACCATGCATAAAGCCCGGTTCCCTGGAAGGCTTTGGGAGACCAGGCGCAGAGCCCTTGCCAAGTGCCTAGCTATGTTAAATGCTATGCTTTAGTAAAAGAACAAATAAACAAATATTTATCAGCACCTACTAGGTGCCAGGTGCTATCGATGCCAAGTACAAAGAATGAAAAACTCCGTCCTGTCGTTGCAATGAGCTTATATTCTAATGGGAGAGATAAGAGGTACATATAAAAAATTCACATATGTGAACAAATACATGTATACAACGAGTCTTAGTTTCTTTGCAAAAAGAAGTAACACCCATCTCACATGATTGTTGTGAGGATCAAATGAAATAATGCATAATATATGCAATAATAAAACAGTTGGCAAACTTTGAAACATCATGTATCTATAATCAAGTTAAGATACGCATGTGTGTATACTATACGCACGCACACGTGCAGGTAGCTAGATGGGACAATGGATAGAGAACAATTCATCTATCTTTTAAGAGATACATATGTGACGGTAGTTAGAGGGGACGACATAGTCACGCATCTATCTAGTCAAGATAAATATGTGTGTGTGTGTGTGTGTGTGTGTGTGTGTGTGCGCGCGCGCGTGCAGACACACGGGCAGATGGCTAGATGGGACGATGGAGACAACGGTCAATCTCCGTCTGCATCTAGCAAAGCTCCCTAGGAGTGCTTACGTATACGCAGAGGGCTGGATGGGACGTGGACGGGGGCTGTGTGTCCATCAAGGTAAGAGATGCCCCTCTGGGGGCATACACGTGCACATACGTACACACGTACACACTCGTGGCTGGATGGGACAATGGACAGCTGGCGAGCTAAGAGACACGTGCACTGCACAGATAGATGTGCAGGCCGACAATGGACAGCGGGCTCTAGCTCTACCCGGGCTCGTGCCAGGCTCGGCTCGGGGGTCCCAGCGCCGCGGTCTCTTTAAAGAAGGGGGTGTGCTCTGCCCCCGCCGCCCCACGTGACGCGGCTCGCGCCTCTCGCGGAAGTGGGGCCTCCGCCCCCGGCGTCCTCTCCCCGCCTCCAAGCTCGGCGGGGGGCCGCGGGCCCGCAGCCATGGTGCGGCTGTACAACCTGCACCCGTTCGGCTCGCAGCAGGTGGTGCGGTGCCAGCAGGAGCCGGAGCGCGTGTGCTGCGGCGGGCAGGATGCACTCTTCGTGGCGGCGGGCTGCAAGGTGGAGGCGTTCTCGGTGGAGGCGGGGGCGCCCGAGCCGGCACGGCCTCGCTGCTGCTTCTCCACGCTGGGCCAGGTGCTGCACCTGAGCTACTGCGAGCCAGGTAAGCGGGGGTGGAGCTCTGCGCCCCGGCCCGGCCCGGCACCTTTCCGCCCGGGCGGTCCTCTTGGAGGGGTCGGGGTGGTGGTGGTGGTGGTGGCTGTGTGCTTGCGCCTCCGGGAGCTGGGGGCGGGGGAAGGAAGCCCCGCGGGAGACCTCGGAGCCCGCGCGGCCCCACCCCCTCCCGTGGCGGAGCAGGAAACTGGAGTGCTCTCCCGCGGCTTCCCAGACCCCGGGTACTGAACGGCCGGGGCTGGAAAGCACCTAAAACCGTGCTGCAGCCGTGCCCACCCGGGATGATGCAGCTGGACCCACGCAGTCCGCATTCCCACTTCCCGCGGACCCGCCCTCCGTGAAAGGTTCGCACCGGGGAGCTCCCCGGGGCCGTCTCCTACTGGAGGTCTCTCCGGACCTCCCCGCCCCGCCCCCGCAAGTGACCTGCAGGTACACATTTTGTGTGTCCTTGCCCGGGACAGGTGATCCTTCCCATCCCCGCCCGGAGCGCCTTGTACGCGGGACCTTTTCCTGCCTCGGTCCCTGTGACTGACGCAGAAATCCAACAACCAGGCAGTTAAGTTGGGAAGCGACTTACTTACACGAACAAAAAGATGATTCTTTTTACCAGAAAACCCACTGCAGGCTGGCTCCCTTTAACCGGAGCGCTCCCGTAAAATGATGGTTTGATTGACAAGTGTTGCAGAGACTCCTAGCTATGTCCCATAACGGGGTGGAGCAAGGGAAAGAGCCCTGGTCCTTTTGTACCTCCGGAGAATTGGATTCCAATGCGTCTTGACCCTCTCTGTAAGGTACTTCATCTCTCTGGCCCCTAGTGACCTCTTCTGTAAATGACCACGTCGGACTATCCTATCTCCAAGGCCCTACCAAGGTGTAATTAATGGTGTCACTTTCTCTTCCCTCCCCCCCCCAAAAAAAGGAAAACAGTCAAAACCCCCTCCCCAAGGGCTTCAGTGTCTGGAACCAAAACAATCAGTGACATTTTCTGACATTGAAAGCTGCCCCTATCCGACCAGATATCTAAACACAGAGGTAATAATTTGGTGGATTTAAATTTATATTATTTATCCCCTCTTGGTATTGTAGAGCCAAAATAGTGGGGAGGACTTAGGCAGGTGTTAGACCTTTCCTCGGGGCATCCTTGTTTCTGGACTTGTTGGACGGATGCCCACAGCATACTCTACTAGATGTATGTTCATAACATCGGGTCTAATAACCCTCCCCATGCTAGGTGGGATAGAGTTTAGGAGGTTCACAAATTTAGATGGGAATTTCAATATTACTGGTTTTGAGAGGGACAAGTGGAAACTTCTCAGGTCGTATTCTAATATCTAGACAGATTTGTAGTAAGTTACCAAAGACTTAGCAGCCTGGGACCCTTGCCTTACTTCCCTGGTCATAAATTGAAGTTTTTGCTAAGCTAAGCTAATGTATAGGAGGGGAAAGTACAGACGCTTCATATCTAACCACAGGCCCAGATGTCCCAGACTTGTTTCCACTGACCACCATCTGACCCGTACAAATATAAAATTGGAAATCCTGTTACAAAGCTCCAGACAAGTTAGTTACCATGTCCTAAAATTCCCCATGATTCATATCTGTTTTGACATGGCTGACTTTTTTTTTTGCTGTATAAGCGGATTCTTGTGGTCAGAATTAGATCCTGAGCCTAAGTTCCTGATTAGTGAGAATGAAGGACAGGGAGGGGGGAAAGGGATGGTCTTTTGGGTATATACCCAAGCTTTACATTCTGTATTTCCAGCCTCTCTCACCAGACTGCTTCTGGTGATGATGACTTCCCCCCCCCTTCCCATGGAGGTAGTAAATATCTTTTTGTTTCTCTGAGAAACCTCTGAGTTATTTAATTTATTTTGGGCAAGGGCCTTTTGTCCCACACAGTTTCTTTTTTAATCCTGTGTCATTCATTTTATGCATCATCAGACTGCCAAAGGGTGTTGGACTGATGTTGTCATTGGCATAGGAAATCTCCCAGATGGGTAAATGACCCGTTAGGGTCGGTATCTTCTCTACAACATACAGTCTTTGGAGAGTTGCTGAGATCACTTAAGAGGTTGTGGCTAGCCCTGGATGACAACCAGTATATGTTAGGAGGCAGACCTTTTAAACTGGGATCTTTCTGGTTTGGACCCCCTATCTCTACATTATATCAGGCTGCCTCACATATGTATAGGGGGAAATTAAGAAACCACTTTTTCCCTTTATTTAAATGAGTATGGAGATAACTTGAAACTAAATTCGTTTCTACTTAAGACATCTGTGTTTGAAAAAAAAAATGAAAAACCGTAGTTTATGTGGAACACTGTTAATTGACTTCAGTTGGCTTCATGATGCCCCTGGTGTGTGTCTTCCTCTTAACCCTCCCCCGCAGCTTCTCTACTTTCACTTTTCTTTCATCAGAACAGGGAAGGATGTGATGATGCAATAGTTATTTACACTGTCTTCTGTATCTTCCTCTTCCTTTGTTCATGTTAAGTCCCTGAGTGAGAATCTTTTTGGATATCTCTCACCTGAAATACAGAGATCTCCAAATCTTCCAATTTTCCTTTTTCTCTCCCATCCTATACTGACACCCTCAATCAAAATGAGAAATGTGTTATCTGTAATTTATTTTTGATTGATTTTACTTCACAAGGAGTAAGTTTGTCAACCAGAGGTATTTTAATTTTTTTGCATTTTTAGTATCTTACTTTACTAATAACTGTAGAATAAAAGACTTAACTGCCAAATGCATTTCATACATCAGCTGGGAGGAAATTTAGGTTGAGGATGATTATTAAAGCATTCCAGTCTTGGGGGTACCTTTAATTTGTGGTCCTAAATTTTTTTAAAAATAGGAACTATAATATAGTGCTCCCATTGTGCACTTGTAAAGGTGATTTTTTTAAAAACCTACATGGGACTTTACATTCATTTCTTTTAATTTCCATTTTTAAAGGTTGCCTACCCTACCTAGTTTCTTCCCAACCTGGCAAGATCTTTTTGGGTCCCTCTCAAATCATTATCATCCACAGATTCGATTAACGTGCCATTGATTCATTTATAGAAATTCTTGATAAATGGCACATGGCCCCCTGGGTCTTTCCATTAGAGATAGATTTCCTTTCAAGTTCGTGTTCAGCCCTTAAAAATGTCCATTGGTTCCGGTCATTGAACAAAAGCATACTACCCTGTAGCCTCCATCTGTCTTGTAAGGTCTGGAATTCCCCAGGTCAATGAACTCTACCTCCCCCATACCTGTGGGGTGTTTTGATACCAAAGGAAGAAGCCAAGTGTCATTATGTTGTTTATAGGTAGTTTAATTAATCATTATGAATACATAGAAAATAGGGACAGTCTGGGGTAGCTGCCAAACAGTTCAGTGGATCTCCATTAAAGAACCTCCCAAATCCATGGTGATTATAGAAAACAGACAAAGTCAGGAGGTGCTCTAGAGGGCATCACTACTGATGAGTGGATATTTTTGGTTTTCTGCTTAGTAATGAGCTTGGGAGTTAGGCCAGTGTTACATAGTTCAAACAAGTTTGTGTATCAGTCATGCCCTGGTCATATATAGGTCATAATATTCTTGTTTTGGCTTTCATAGGTCATAATATCTTGAGTTTTGACTCAGTATCTAAAATATAATTTTGTATCTAAGTTACAATTGTAAATGAGTTGCCATGTTAGGGCTTTCACCTTTAACAGGGTTTAAGTTTTTGTGACCTTTCACTTACAGCTCTTTCCCAATCGAGTCCATACTTGTCTACAGGTTGAGCATTAGGGACTTGACCAAATAATTTGCTGAAATCTAAGTTTACTCTACATGTACAATATTCTTCTAATCCGTCCATCTAAAAATTACTGTCAGGAAAGGAATCGAGTTTAGCCTAACCTGATCACAATGAAATAATGGTGACTTGAGTGTTTCCTCTTCTAAGCATTCACAGAACATCCCTTTAATAATGTATTTTAAAATTTTGTCAGGAATAGAAGTCAAGTTCATTACCTCACAGGTAAAAGATGCCATTTCTCTTCTGTTTTTAAAAAATCAAAACGGCATTTACTGTCTCCAGTTCTGGGTACCTTATCCCAGTGATTCATACTTTTAGAGATGCCCTCAGGTGTCTCTCTTACTCTCTCCTCTCTTATTGTTTTCATAAACTTACTTTGCCACGAATTATGCTCATCCTAGTCTTCCCAGATCATAAGATCCACAAGGTTTTATTATGTGCCAGTTCTTTGGGGTTGCAAAGATAAAATGAAAGTCTTTTGGGGGATTTTGTTCTGATTCTTCTTTGATAACACGACTAATGTGGAAATATGTTTAATATGATTATACCTGTATAACCTATATCAAACTGCATACTGTCTTGGGGAAAGGGAAGGGGAAGAAGGGAGAAAAAAATTTGAAACTCAAAATCTCATAAAAGTCAATGTTGAAAACTCTCTTTACATGTAATTGGGAAAAATAAAATACAATTAAGTCAGGGAAAAGTCTGTTGGGGGAGCTAATACGTATATAAATTTATGAAAATTAATTTATATTTATTAAAATTTATAAAAATAAAAACTTGGGGTCATCAGGAAAGATTTTATTCAGAAGGTAATGATTGAGCTGAACTTTGAGGGAAACTAGGAATTACAAGGTTGTGTATCCAGGCATAAGGGGCAATGACCAGTGCAAATAGATGTTCTGCTCAATGAAAGGGCCAGCAAAGAGACCAGTTTAATAATCATGATAGGATTATAAATTTTAAGTTAAGCAGGACCTTAGGCATCATGTAATCCACCCCCTTAATTTTGTGAGACCCAGAGACCCACTAAATATGTCACTAGCAGTGAGTGATAAGGAAGTCCTGAGGAATGATGGAACGGAAAGGAAATGAAACTCTTTCTCTACCCAGGAAAAAATCATTTATAGCATATAGAATGATAGTGGTTACTGACCTAAATTTTTCTGGTAACAATAAGGACATAGTATGGTTTGCCTCAGGGACAAGGAGGAATTAACTGGTACTGGTGACCTGTGTCCTCCACCCTGAAGGAAGTGAAAGAAACATCTAACTCATGGAAGTCATGTTCTGTTCACCACCCTCTGCTGTGAAGTCTTGTTTGTCACTTAGAAGGGGTGTGTGTGTGCGTGTGTGTGTGTGTGTGTGTGTGTGTGTGTGTGTGTATACACACATACACATATATCTATACATATGCATGTTCACACGTATGTGTGTGTGTGTATATATATATATATGTATATGAAAAACTGTAAACCTTAAAGCACCATAGAAATGTTAGTAATCAGTAGTATGATTATGATTCTCACATTAACAGTAGAGGGACCAAATGCACCAACTGATGCAAAAAATATTATAATTTTACTTTGAAATACAAATTTTGATCCTATCTCTGGATCAAAGAAATGCAGGGTCAACTGATGGAACTTAGTCTTTTGAGGTATTCCTAAATTCTAGGCCTTCTAGTGTTAATGATAAAATAATATCGATTAGTTAAATAAACCATTTGAATTAAGAAGAAACATGTCACACAGATAGTCTACCCATTTCCTGGTGATTCACGGATGGGAGCTGCTTGAAAGGCTTCAGCCACAGCCTGTACATTTGGACGGGATAAACAAAGCTACTTCAAATAATCACTTTTCTTTAAAGTATATTTTGTTTTTTTGATTACTTTTTTTTTTAAGACTCATAGTTTTGTCTCATTTCTTCTCTGTGTTTCTCATGAAGATGTGCTATTTTGAAACAGAGATTTCCCTGATTCCTGCCAGGTTTTCCACCTTACACTTGCCTTTAATATGTCACACAAGTACTAGAAAACCATGCGGAGGGGGAGAGAGAGGAGGAGGAGGAGAGTTTGTTTCACCTGTAGATCCAGGGCCAGAGCAACATTGACTAAGGAAATAGAATTGAAATTGATCACCAGCATGAATACTTTACAGCAGGTTATCACTCTTAACATTCCATAATTGGATGCCTGCATCTGATTTTATAAAAAAATGCCTCATGGGAAGAAAAAATGAGGATCCCTAAGTTGGGATGACTTGATTTATTTTCTTATTTTTTTATTTTCTTATTTTCTTCTTTAATTTAACTAGTGTTCCAGTCATATGCAACAATTTTCTTGCAGAAAGAAGGGGACTCATGCCCCTCCTCCCACCCCCAAACACAGTATCTTACATTTAGTAGCTGTCCCATACCTGTATAGTAGAGACTGCCCCAGTTTAGTAAACAGAGTGCTGAACTTGGATTTGGGAAAACGTAGCTCTAATGACACTCCTATCCCCTCCTTTCCCCTCCAGGAGACTACTTAGTGACAATTGAGGAGAAAAACAGAGCCACCTTCCTTCGGGCCTATGTGAACTGGAGAAACAGGACCATGGAAAACTCTCGCGTGTGTATTCGAATGGTGGGTCACCGCATGGAGGGCTGCTTCCGGGAAGCGTCCAAAGACCAAATGTCCATTATTGAGATCCCTCTGTCTGAGCTGCCGCTCTGCGTCTCTTGTTGTCCTGTGACAGGGGATCTTCTTGTCGGCTGTGTCAATAAACTGGTGCTATTTGGTTTAAAATGGCAGGTCATCAACGAGGGCTTCTCCATGTTGGACTTTGAACGTGCCTTAGTCATACACATAGAGAGTATTCTCCCCACAGAAATTTCATTTTGTGCTGGATATATTGCAGTAATGACGGATCTGGAAGTCTTAATCCTACATTTGGAGGCTGCTCCTAAAGATGAAGCGAATGCTGACCCCTCCCTGCCGACAAACGACACACGGGCCAGACAGGCCACCGCTGAGGCTGGTAAATGTGGGGTTTAGCTTGCTTTGGCCTGCAGGGGGAAAGTCAGTACTAAGTGACCTAAGTGAAGGGCTGATGCATTTTATTTTAAAAATGTCCCTGTTAATGAAATGGACTAGAAGAACGACATGGCCCTAGTAAGACAGAGGAATAGATAGATCTTGGAGTCAGGAAGTCCTGAGATGAAGCTGGCTGTGTGACTCTGGGGAGGTCACATACCTTCTGAAGTGTCTTATGCACTTTCCTACAGCTTACTAATTCATAGCCAGGTTGTGATCTGCCCTGGTGAAGGGCGGCTACAGACATACCAGTCGCTCCCCGCACTAAAGAAATCCCAGGTCCTTGGCTTATTCATGTAGGACATTGAATATGTGTTTAGGACTTAGTGAACTGGGGATTCGAAGACCATCTGATATGAATCTTTCTGCTATGTGGCTATAACTTGGCTTAACTTTTTATGCTTGTAAAATTTCCTTGTCTCAGGTAATCCCACCTGTGCTACTTACATCATAAGCTTTTTGAGAGTGGAGTGGGAGTGGGGAACAAACAAGATAAATGTATGTGGAAGCATTTTAAATAATGTAAAGTGCCACAGATTTGAAATGTGATATTATTCATTAATAATAGCATATTTTTGCTAGTACAGTGATGATCCCTTTAGAATCATGACAGCTAACATTGTGTAGTGCTTTAAGGTTTGGAAAGCACTGTAGAAATATTATGTCATTTTATCTCAACAACAGCCAAAGTGGTAGATGGTTTTTATTCTCCTTTTATAGTTGAGGAAACTGAGGTAAACAGGTTAAGTAACTTACTTAAGGTCACACAGCTAGGAGCTATCTGAGATGGGATTTGAACTCAAGTTCTTGCTGACTCCAGGTTCAAGGCTGTATCTACTGTGCCTTCTTTTATTTTTTATTAGAAATTAAAGACAATATTTAGTTAGATATGTTAGTAATGCCGTAGAGTACAGTGCATATTTTTAAATTCCTGATGGAATCTTGTGGGCTGTTGTGATAGGAATGAAAAGAACATGGCAGTTGGAGTCATGAGACACCAAGATGTGTCTGGTATTTTTCTAGCCGGGCAAGTCACTAAACAGAACCTTAGTTTCCTCACGTGTGTAATTCGTGTAAAATGCTTTGCTTAAATCTTCCAAGTGCCATGTAAATGTCAGCTGGATCTATTGCCTTGAAGTCATTTCATCCGGAACCTTTCATTGGAAGCTGCTTGCTGCCTCTCCTTACTCTTCAGAGCTTGTTTTCACAGGCAGAAAGAGCGATGCTCATGCGCTACCCGCTCCTCAGCTGGAGCCAGAGGATTTTGTTTTTTGCCAGAAGCCCACAGAGCTCCTTGGCGAGGTGAGCAGACAGTCTGGCCTCTCCATTACCTTGGAGTCAGTGGGGTTAGGTGATGAGAAAGCAAGTCCTTGCTGGGTACGCCCCATCCTGTACAGGTACGAGGTCCTACTCTTGTTATACCCTCCAAGTATTTTGTAAGTGGAAATTGTTCAGCAATGAGTTGGGTCTGTTTTCTCCTTTAGACGTTTTACACCTGATGTGTCTTCCTATGTCTTCCCTGATGACACCAAGTTGCATTCACTCCAGTTGCTGCCTATTTACCAGACAGGTCAGTCTGAAAGCGTGGGTGGTTGTGGGATGGGAAAACAAAGAGTTAGAAGTCTTGAGTTCAAATTTTCAATTCTGCTACGTGCCACGTACCGTTTACATACTAGGTATTAGGGACACAAGACCAAAGTGTGAAACAATCCCTGTACACAAGGAGCAGCTTTCATTATAAGACCCATTGCTTTCTCTCCCTTTCCTCTTTTCTTAGCTCTCATCTTCCTGTTGATAGTCTAAATCAAGGGTCAGCAAACATTGGCTGTTGGGCTAGATTCAACCATCATAAACCATTCTTAATTCTTGAGCTGTACAAAAACAGACAGCAGACTGGATTTGACCCATGGACTGCTGGTCCATATCCATCATTCAATATACAAGAGCTCCTGTGTGGAGGATAAGTTCCCTTCACAGAGGGTGTCTTATCAACGAAGCAGGGAGACACATACCCAGATTGGTACGTTAAGGAGAATGGATTAAGCTTCATTAGAAAAGCGTTTAGGGAGTTCACATGAGAAGGTTCCTTGGGGTGGTGGAGGCAGATCAGATTACAGAATCACAATTTCAGAGCTGAAGGGGACCTCAGGAGCTAGTCCAACCTATAACCCCAAAAGGGGGTTCCCCATTACATTGTGCCTGACAGCTGTTCGTCTACTTTGAAGGCTTCCAATAAAGGGGAACTGTGATTTAATAAGGGCCCCTAATGAGAGGAATTGCATCTGTGATTTCATTGGCATAGGGAACTTCCTCAGGTGAAGAAACTCCTTTCAACACAGGACAGCACCTTCTCTGCAACTTAAGAGTCTCAGCTACCTTGAGCATTAGGAGCTGAAGTGACTTAACCAGGGTACTACAGCCAGTACATGTCAGAGGCTGGCTCCAAGGCCAGCTCTTTTTTCATTACACCACACTGCCTTTCAAATAATTAATTTTATGTTAGCTAATATTTATGTGGTACCATAAGGTTTGCAGAGTACTTGACATATATTATCTCATTTGATTGGTAGCATTTAGATAGGCAGAAAGTTGGCCAGGATTTAGGGCTAGGGAGTAGGGAAGACGGTTCCTTTTATTTTGAGATGATCTTGTGTAAGCTTTAAAAAAACCCAAAGCATGTACCTTACAGAAAGTATAGTCAAACTATTTGAATATCACATTAATCCTCAGTGGTACTGTATGCTCTATTGACTGACAGAAATCGTAGCCAAACCAGATGTGAAAGTCATAGTGAAGGTGGTGAGATGGAAAATCGGTCCCTATTCCTCTGTATTTCACCATGTGTCTTGTAGGTACCTCTCTGGTCTGATATGTGCACACCAGCACGGGTCAGCAAAGCCCTAGAGCCAACCCTGCCATGTGCCCAAAACATTTATCTTGTACACAATCGAAGTATTTTATCTTCTGTGATTCTTTCTATCCCTTGTTTGGTCATAAACTTTTCCCTATCTATAGATTCGACTGGTAATTTCTTCTTTGCTCTTCTAATTAGTTAACGAGGTCCCATTTTATGTCTAAGTCATACTTTCATTTCAGACTTCTCTTGCTTAGTATATGGTACAGGATGCTGGTCCCCAGATGGCTTTCCAGTTTTTCTCAGCAGTTTTTGTCAAACAGTGACTCAAACCCAGGAGCTGGGGTCTTTGAGCTTGTAGAACACCAGGCTATTATATTTGTTCCTTTCTGTTGTATACCTGATCTGGTACACTGATTCCTCTCTCCCTGTCTTTTTTTAAACGAGTACCAGATCCTTTTGATGATTACTGCTTTGTAATAGAGTTTGAGATTTGGTCCTGCTAGAGTCTTTTTTTCCTACTTTTTTTTCTTCATTCTTTCCCTTAAGATTTTTCACCTTTTATTTCTCTAGATTAATTATATGTACTACTCTGTTTCTTGGCAACTCTGAAAGGTGTCATCAAGCAGCCCTTTGGAAAGGGCATTCTTACATTTTCTGCCTCTCTTGATTAGATTGTGTGATTTTTAAAAATTGTTTACGTTATTGGTATGAATACTGTTTTTATATCCAGGGTCTTACTCCTGGTATGTACCTTGTTTATTGAATTAAATGAGGGCTGTGCTTTGTTAAAAGCTTTCCTCTTATGGTTTGGAGGTGGGATTTAAAGAGTCAGAAAGTCAGGGACAGGGGAAAAGGGAAGAGGGTGAGGTGGGTGAAAAGCATTTTATAACTGGTTTTATTTATAGAATGTCACTGAATGCATCAGCAAGCATGCAGTATTCAGAGCAATACTGTTTTCTCCTCTTTTTAATGCAGGTGCTGTTACTGCTGATGGGAAGAGTTCCCCTCAGGAAAAAGAGTTGCTAAGTCTCTTCTGTTTTTTCTCTTTACCTCATATTGGGTATCTCTATATGGCCGTTAAGTCAGTGGAATTGGTGTCAGTCTACCAATACCCAGAGAAATCTCAGCAGGCAGTTCTTACCCCACAATTCCTGCACGTCATCACAAGGTATGGGTTGTTCGTTAGGTCCTCTCTGCCCCTTGTCTCTCCTTCCGTATCTTGTGAACGATGCTCCTCCTGAACCTTGTGAACTTGCTAATACTTTCTGAGTATTTCCATCAAGCAGGGATATATTCCAGAATTTGGATTTCCAGTGAAGAAACAAGCCATTACCAATGTAGAGTGGCAACCAGCCTGCTTAGTCTTAGAAAGTTGCCTTGAACACCAAGAGCCTGAATGACTTGTCCGTGGTTACAAAGCCATTATTAAACTGATACTCAGTCGAACCCGGCTCATCTTGTCTGTGAGGCTACATCTCTATTCCCTATACCATACTGCCTCCATTAATGCATAATAGATTATGTATTATTTTAAATTAATGTTTCATATTTATCTTTTCAAGGCTGCATTTAATGGCTCATTGCTGTCTTCTTTACAGGCCAGTACTTTCCTAGTCTAGGGCCTGAGGTCCCTTGGGAACCATGAATTTTTTGCAGGGCATTTTTGAATCTGTATGCTTACTGACCATTTTCATCTTGAGCTTTATTTACCTTCAACAAAATATGCAGCACAATAGCTTGTGGAGACTGAAAAAATGTCTTGCAGATATGTATTAGTGGGGTTTTTTTCAATATGTCTGTAGATGCTACTGTGGCTAATACAGTGTGGTTTCATTAAAAAGCAAGCTTTTTGTCGGTTTGTGTTTTCTCCTCTAACAGATATCCCTACAAAACATTTTGGTGTTAAAAAGGGAACTTCACATTCTAAACTCTTGGGAACCACATTTCTGTTCTTTTCTATATTGAACCTTTTTTTCCCCTTCTTTTTTGGAGGTTGCGTCCTTTAAGTTAAATGTAAAATTTGGATATTATGTAGATGTTTTTATTTTTTTCCCATCTGCCCCTTCGTTAATGTGCTCAGCATGATACAATGTCAGGTAGCTGACTTGCTCATCAAAAGCCTGATTCAACACCATATGGTATTGGTTTGAATGTTTTTTTCAGTGGTTTTAATTCGTTTGTAATTTTTCCTCATTTTAATCACTAGCAGTTCTAATATTCTATTATGCTTTTACTTTCATTATTCAGTGCAAATTGAAAATGATTCAGATATTTTTATCTGGTATGAACCTTAGACTTATGACCCAAGTTTCTTGTGTTAGAGATAAGACGACCAAAACATGAAGTGACTTCCCCAAGGTTTTTCACTTGGTGTCAGAGCAAGATCCACTTGCTCTAGAACTAGAGTCTTTTAAAAACTCCCAGTGCAAGGTACTCCTTACTGTACATATCACACTGATTCTTCCTTAAAGATGAAACTTGCCCCTAGGATCTTTACCTTTAAAGGAGGTTCAGAAATTTCTTTTAATGCCAGGTGTTGGAAATAACTGAGTTTTGTTTATAAGAATTTTTTTTTTTTGGTAAAACTTTTTGTAAACCATTAGAATATTTCTAAAAGAACTGCTAAATCATAACTATTCATAATGGCCTTCTGGGTTCCAAAATAACTAATCCGTTGAGTATTCATTCAGTCTATGTTTATTGAGGAAAAAGGTGATAATGATGATGACCTGTTATGTTGTGGGTACTGAGCTAGGAATAAAAAATACCCAAGACCTTGGTTCTTAGGAGTGTGCCTTCAAATAAGTTCTTACTAGGAGATAAACAATGTACAACTAGCTACAATATTTGTTTGTGTAGTTTAAATGATATAGGAGAGGTAGAGAATTTGTACCTACTGTGTTCAAGGCACAGTGTTAGCACTGAAGATATAGTGTTGGGGAAAAAAAAACCCACACCGTGCCCCCAGGGTATTTCTGTAAGTACGTGGGATGAATCCTTGGCTGACACCTGCTTGTTTTATGTGGTTGGTTTCAAGTTTTCTCAAAGTGAGTCCTCCCTCTAACAGTACAGGGCTTTCAGAATTGTTAGATACTTTTAAGATCAGGGCAGTGGTATTCATTTATCGATGTGTATTTTAAAAAATCTTTGTTGAACACCTGCTCTGTGCCAACCACCATGTTTTGCGGTGTTCTGTAATTGCCCTTTTCTGCTAAGCAGAGGCATCAGTACACAAAACAGTGGGTCAGAAGGCAGGAGATCCAGCTCTGGTCCAAGCTGGGCTCCCTCCAACAAGCCACTTAACCTCT